>KK502446.1:836839-1154281 GCA_000688735.1 Glossina austeni
AAAACAATTGTAAGTAGTTTAGGAATTATTGCTTAAATAAATTAAATTTATTAACATTAAAATTTGTAACTTGATCCAATGCATAGAGCAGAAGATAAAAATTAATTGGTTCGCCTCTCTGCGCCTTGACGGTTGAAAAATGCAAAAATTGGCAAAGGGCGAGTGTGAGAGCTATGGGCTGTAGTCAAAATTTCTAGAACTGGGTGTAATTCTATCTAATGAACTCGTAACCAAAAGAGAGCTTGAAAATAATCGTCCCATTCTAGGAGGAAACTTTTTCTGTTTAGGAATTTTTAGATATACATTTTTGGCGAAAAACGAAAATGCAATTTCTTCGATTCAAGACTATGTTAGCCCTTACGTTTTCGCAAAAAACAAAAGCTTTTTTTTTTTTTTAATTTAGGATGATGTTATCGTTTGCACATTTTTAATTTAGGATAATGTTACCTCCGTTCGTTTTACGCAAAAGAAAGAAACTTATTATACGCTACACAATGTGGGGTGCAGAAATTATTAAGTTTTTGGGGACGTACATGATGTCCAGAAGTACTTTAGCTGGCCCCGCCCTTTTTATACTAATGTTTCCTTTCGCCCGTCTGTTATATGTTCATGCTTTCTTTTGTTCAACCTACAAATCGTAATTTTTGAGATATATTGATGAAATGCATTGTGGCCCAAGCACCCACCCCGCTGCACAAATAGTTCGGATAGGGCCATTTTTTCGGCCATTTCCCATATAACATCTTATTTGATAAGTGGTTATAAGAAAAAATAATATCCTTCTTTTTTAATTGGCGTGAAAACTTTGGATTGGACGGGGCAATTTTTTGAACATTTTGTCATATGATCGTCCTACAGAAACCGAATTTTTATATGCTGAAAACGCCTAATTTTCAATATTTCTTGACGGAAATTAGTTCATAACAATAATTTGACAAAAAAATTCATTTTAGCGAATTTGGACTATGTAAGCCTCCTCTTTCGAATAGGAGTTTTAATGAAAAATAAGCCATTATGTGGATCACATAGATCTATTTTTTAAATCGCACAATATATAGAACTCTTATGAAAGCAAACTCTTCTACGGTGACAAGGCCTAATTTATGGTTTGTTATAACGGAAGCGACTGGAAAATAGTAAAACCTTTGACAGGCAAGTTAAGTCACGTTGACTTTTAAGTATTCTCCAATACGGGGGCTTTCACCAAAATTATACATTTACATACAAGTAATTTATAAAGTTTACTGCTAATTAAGTGAAGCTATCCAATAAGATATCCAATGGTCGGGCTTCGCCCGCCTGAAGGATTCTTGTGTTTATTTTAATTTGGGATACGTTCACACCTTACATTTTAAGCAAAAAAAAAAATGCTTTCCTTTTTTTAAGTTTAGGATGACATATAATCGGGTTATGGAATTTTTCTGTAATCTGCAGAGCAAATTATGGACATTTCAGTTTTATCATTCCTCTCGTACACACATTTCCAACTGATTTTTAAAGCGGTCCTAAATAGTAAGAGAAGCTAAATTTATCTTAGATCATCGACGTTTTGCCCGAAGGCGTTGTTTATTTCAATCGCCCGTAACAGGTTAGTGAGTGTAAGAAAATTACTTTACAGAAAAATGAGTTACTTAATGAACATATTTAGAATTTTATAGAACGACAAGTTTTTAATTGCAAAAATATTTAAATAATTCATGGCTGCCGTAGATAAAACACGTACATATGTACGGTAAACTGAAAATATTATAAAATTTTTATAAAATACTTTTTTCATAATCTTGAAGCAGTGATAGTCCAGACTCGTGAAGCGTATCGTTAGCGCGGCAATTGTTACTTGGGATTTCCTATTTAAATTATTTAAAAGCAAATCATGGAATTGGACAAAAGAATTTTATGTACACTTTTAATTTGCTATTTACACTTAGGGTTTGAAATTACTAAAGCACGTAAGTAGAACTCCCTTTGCACATCATGCGCTTGTTACGTATTTGATGTGTGATTGTAGAAGAATCTTGTCAATTACCGAGCTACGAGCAAGGTGTGTGTGTGCCTTCTACACAATGCAAATTCATTACTGATTTGGTTGAAAAATATCAAGATCAAATTCCAAGCCATTACATTAGTTATATAATTCGTTCAAAGTGCTCAATGGATTCAGAACCGGTAAGTTTGTATTTAACCGCCACTACATAAATGTTTAACAAAAGACAAAATGTAAATCTATGCATTACTACTACTACAGATACGTGTATGCTGCAATTCTGAGCTAAACCTGAACAAACCTGAACCTGAACCTGAACCTGAACCTGAACAAGTTACTAGTTTGCTTGAACCAGTTTTACTAAAAACCGTGGGTAAATTCGTGGAAGATAGTGACTATAATCGTGATTATGTTTCGCAATTGAACACGGAAGGTGCGACAGATAGCTCTCGATTAATAGCCCACAAATTTCATTGAAAAAGTTTATTTCCATTTATTTTTCTTCTTTCCCGCCTTTTCTTATTTTATGGAAAGGCTTAAGCATTCTTAATAATCTGAACTGCGGTGATTCCAATAGCAATCGCATACTAGGGGGTGAAGAGACGAATTTGAATGAATTTCCTTGGATGGCTTTGTTACGCTATGACAGCCCGAGTAACGAATTTAAATGCGGAGGTTCTTTGATAACTAACTTTTATGTGCTTACAGCTGCTCATTGCACGAAAACACCCGATCCAATGTAAGTTACGTCAGATTAAAGCATCCGTGATATAAAGTGATGGATAATGTGTTCTTTAAAGTATTGGTGTTCGCTTAGGAGAACACGATCTGTCCAAAGATTTTGACTGTGAGCAGCGGGGCACGAAAGAATTTTGTGCGCCACCGGTGGAAGATTTCGGCGTGGAACGTATTATAGTCCACCCGAAATATACCGTTCGATCTACAAGCAATGACGTGGCTCTTGTGAGACTCGATAGAAAAGTGGAATTTAAAAGTATGCGCACAAAATTATTAAATCCATTTTTTGAATTTAATCAAAAAAAATATGTTCTAGCACACATTAAACCGATCTGCTTACCGACAACACAACGTTCCATTGAAGTAAACACTAATGAGAAAATCTTTGTGGCTGGTTGGGGGGCGACTGAAGCGGGTATGTTTTGTTACTGCAAATATTTACCGGAAATGAAGTATTCGCCTATTAAATAGGTTCGCAATCGAGTTTATTGCTCAAAGCTTTCGTGCAACGATATAATGATTCGGTTTGTCGTAACGCTTTTAAAATCGAGCTGAGTGAAAAGCACATATGCGCCGGTGATGTAGAGAATGGTCACGACACTTGCAAGGGCGACAGTGGAGGCCCTTTATTTCAGCTGAATGCATATAAACGGTTTAAGAAATTCATACAGTATGGCATCGTAGCAGCGGGAGGTACGGCCTGTGATTACCGTTATCTTTTGCCTAGCATTTTTACTAATGTGGTTACCTTTATGCCTTGGATTACTGAACATATTGTCTAGCAATGCTTTTGTTATTTACTCAAACTCAAACCAAAGGATTGTCGTTTGTAAATAAAACCGCCTTAAATGTTCATTGATTTTTGAGAAATTGTAGAGAGGAACATGTCTAAAATACTAACGAAAGCTTTGCTATGAATTTTATGAATAAACTTTTCCAGTTTCATTTATTTACTTACGTCATATTTAAATATTTATTTAAATATTATGCGTGGCAAACGATTATAAAAATCTAATAAGTATCTGTAATATATAAGTCAGGAAGGGCTTTCTTATTTTTATTTAATTTATTTTGTTTCTTTCTCGGTGTAGATTGGTATGTAAAACAAAAAACAAATAAAATTGTCACAAACTTTTAACGGATACAAGTCAAAGAGTTGTATTGTTATATCTTTTTGTATGAGGGCAGTCGTTCACAAATTATGAGTACCAAAAGAAAAAAGGACAAACGAGTTTTCTTGCTACTAGATCAGAATCCCGATATAAATGGACCCAAACCCACGAAATTGCAAAATTGTTCAGCGCATAAATCTAAAATTCTTAATTCTTAATAAAAAAACGCAGTCGCAATTGTGAAGCCAAATACAAGATGTCAATTTGACAAAGAGGCGACTATTACTTCGCCTATGAGCGTTTGAAATGACTATCTTCAAGCTTGACGCGAGAAGCGTAGCTTTTTAAAGTTTGCATAGAGCGTTATTTGTGCCAAAAAAACCAAACACAAGAAGATGTTTTTCTTGCTTAAACCGAAAGATAGTGCTACTACGAATCGCTGCGTTATTGTCCACTCGGACTAGCTCCAAGTTTTACGACGATATACAAAAATCGCGTATGCGTAGATAACTTGCAACTCTAGTGCAGTCCTTTGAACGAAATGTCCGCTTTCTTGGAAAGATCATGTTTTTCTTGATAAAAACAAGACACATGTTTGTTAAAAGAGCAAACAACATTTTGCGTATATATATTTGACTGCAAAAGGCTAAGGCGAACGTAACTTGTTCTGTTTATGAATTATTATGAGTCATAAGCTTCAAGCAACTGCCAAATTAAAATCGGTTACGAAGTCTCATTATCAATTAATCGGAAATATTTTTCAGAAGAATTTCTCTAGAATTTTTTCATATCTTTACGAAAGAAAATTTCGTTATGAGCTGCAATAAAATATACATGAAAACCGGTTTAATGTAATAAATGTTTCGAAAGAAAATCTGAAAGTATCTAATAATCTACATGGCTTGGACTTTAAGCATACAGTCGTTTGAAACGAATTTGAGACACTTTAACTTCAAAGCCTGGAAAATTACTTTCTCAGTTCATATTGGTAGTACCTGCATAAAAAGCTTTAAAATTGTCTAAACCATTATTCCTATTTTCCTATTTTACGGAAGCTTTTACAGAAATAATGGCGATCGTAGGTAGTCCGATTAGTCTATTATTATAAAAAGCATTTTGTTGTCCATTTTCAATAAATTGCTTAAAAAGAAGCCTTCTTATCCTCAGTTTATGGTTTCAGTCCTTTTTTGCCATCACCTGTCCGCCGTACCTTCGAGGAATATGGTTTTTGGTTTGCCACTCCGCACGTATTATGTTTTATAAACATAGTAAAAAGACTATAAGGCTGTGTAGGAGAAGTAAGTAAACTTTTATTTGCTTGCAATTTTTTATGCCTATCTCGTTTGCTAAGGTGAAGACGGAAATAATTCTTGTTGAAGTAGTTGTGCTCCCCCTCGTCCTCCATCTCTTCACCTTTTATTATTTTTTTATTGTTTTATAATTTATAGAAAAGTATTATACTGCTTAATTTTAATTAATTAGAATATTAACGATGTTACTTGAAATTCTATGAGTAATGTAAACAAATTTCACTGATGAAACGATTCAACTTGTCTCGACGAATTGATATAATTACAAAATTTGCAAATCGTTGCAAAGCCAGTTTAAAGGCAATTAAAACCGAGCACTGTTGTTAACATCAGTGCAAAAAATTAGTAAATTTTCTCTCGTATATAAACAGTAGGGAGAAGCACGCGCAGCCACAATCACGACTTATATTTACCGGCAGTTATTGAGTTTTCTTTATTAATTATTGAATTGTGCTATTAAGAAAAAGCACACACACACATTTATAAGCACGAACGATGTTTTTAAGCCAAATACTATTTAAAAGTATTTTATTTTTAAGTTCAATTTTTCTTTTGATTCAAGCTCGTAAGTGATGATTGTTGAATGTGTTCTTTTAAAAAGTGAATTCGCACGGAAACGATTCAACCTTGGCGATATCGAATTCGCTTACCGTGTGCTTCATGTGTACTTTGAAAAATTTAATCTAATGAAATTTATAACGCAACAGAATACATAATCACTAAGTTAAAAATTAATTTTTAAATTTTCCCATAATTTAGAGCAAACCTGTGTAACGCCGAGTTACGAAGACGGCCATTGTGTGTCATATAAAGAATGCCAATTTGTCAATGATTTATACGCAAAATACGCAGATAATATTCCACAACATTTATTGGACTATCTAATACGATCGAAATGCTCAACTGGTAATGAACCGGTAAGTGTAACCGGAGTATATTCCTATAACACACTAATAGTTCAAAAACGCTTGTGGTCAATAGAAGATTTTTTTCACAACGACTTACTTGTTTGATCGCGGCAAATAGAGAGAAAGGTATCAACGGCGACACTCCATTGAACGCAGCTTTCTAACTTTTTTTACGGAAATAGAAAACTTCTATTTCTTATTCTTTCGAATAACGGAAGTTATCCAAGATATATATGTATATATATATATATGTGTATATATAAATGTAAAGAACAAAACGCATACAAAATATAATACATATATATATATGTACTCACAAAGATTTTTAAAATCTAAGTATTTTAATGGAGGGCGGGCATTGTGAAATTATCTAACTTCTTAGTGAGCTTAGCTATCCATTAGCATTTATTTAAAAATTAAAACTCTTTCCCTTGTGCTTTGTCCCATGTTTTGAGGAATTTAGCTTTGTATTGTCAAAACATGATTCGTTATTAATTTTCGTTATTTCGTTTATTCATTAGGTGAGATTATGCTGTAAAGTGGAACAAGTAGTGATTAGTACTAAACCAGCCAGCCCATCGAAGAGCAGGGATGTTGATGACCTTAATTATAGTCTCGATTATATTTCCCAACTAAACGCGCAAGGTAATTTTTGTGCAATGCGTACGGATTTGAATTAAAAACCAAACCAAACTTTTTTTTTTTTAAAAAAAGGCTTAAAAATACTTAGCAATATGAGATGTGGCTATGCGGGTAGCAATTTTTTGGCAGGTGGTAATGAAACGAAACTTAACGAATATCCCTGGATGGCGTTATTAAAATACGACGGTGAACAGTTTAAATGTGGTGGAACTCTAATTACTAATAACCACATTCTGACAGCCGCTCATTGCGTTTTGGCATCCACGGATCCAGTGTAAGCTTTTGTTCTTTTTACTTTTCTCAATATATCTTTTCCTCTCCTTTTACTTTATTCTAAATATTTAGTATAGGAATACGCTTGGGGGAACACGATATTACTAAAGAAATTGATTGCCAACAAGGTATAAAAACGAAATGCGCTCCTCCGCCAGAAGATTTTGGGATAAAGAAAATTATTGTTCATCCAAAATATAATTTTAGAAAAAGAATTAATGATATAGCACTTATTCAATTAGACCGACCTGCCCAGTTTAAGAGTAAGTCCAAAATAATTGAAAAGTTCAATTTGTTAGTTTGGAATGCACATTATTTTGAAATAAATACTTATGTGAATTACAGAAGAGATAAGCCCAATTTGTCTACCCATGACCGCAAATGCACTAAATGTTGACTATAATGATAGATTTTTAGTGGCTGGATGGGGTACAACCGAAACCGGTAAATATCTAATTTACCATTAAGTCTAATTTTTAGGAAAAGTAAATTCTTATTCTAAATGATTTTTAGGCTCTCAGTCTAATGTTCTATTGAAAGCCTTTTTGAAGATTTCCAAACTTTCTCATTGTGCAAATGAATTTCGATTAGATGTCAATTTAAAACATATCTGCGCCGGCGATTTAGAAACTGGCCGCGACACGTGCAAAGGTGCAAATAACATGTACAGGTCTTGATATAAGTCAAAAATAATAAATATATTTATAATTAACAGGTGACAGTGGCGGTCCCCTTTTTCAGTTGGCTCCTTATCAAAATTTAAAGAAAAGGTTTATACAATATGGAATCGTGTCATTTGGTGGCGTCGCCTGCGATTTGACAAAATTACTTCCAGGTCTCTACACAAATGTGATTACGTTTATGCCCTGGATTACCACCAATATAGTTTAAAATATATTTTATTTTGCATTTAATGCTCTATACAATTTAATATTAAGCTGAACCAATTTTCCTAGCTAATCTACGTTAGTTTACAAGAACTTTAACATTTCGATACAAAAATTCTTTATGCAGCATTTTAAAGAGTTTTCTTTAGATCTGTTTTGATAGCTCAGAGAAGTGGATGAAATAAACGCTTGAGTCCTTAAAATTGTGCGCTTCCGTAAAAGTCACATGTCTACATTTAATTAATTCGCTATCAATCGCTTTACAATAAAAACATTATATTATATTGTACGTTATTTAATAAAATTAACTTTATGTAAACGAAAGAGAACGAAGAAAAATTAATGAGCAAATAATTGGAATAAACATGTAATAAATTCATTAAATCGTATGCTTTGTTCCGTTATAACGCTTTATTTTCATCCGATTCAAAAGCATTTCGTTACAGAAAAGTCTTAAAAATTTAATGTATTTAACGTCTAATCTAATTTATACTTATCTTTTCGGTCAGTATAGTAGCGTAATTGGGCGAATTATTACTCGGAAGTGGTGAAAGGAAATGTAAAAACGTTTGAATATACGAAGGCAAATAAACAAAACTGGAGAATATTACCAAACTTAATATCAGAACTACAATGCTGTCTGTAAAAATTTAGCATAATAAATAATTTATTTGGAAATAAGGAAATACAGTTTTCCTTACTTATTAATTTTTTCTCCCATGGCTCAAACATTGAAATGCACGTCACGAGTTCGTATTGCATATATAAGCTTATCAAGGATTTTCTTACCAACTGCAGCATTTTTTGTACTGTCTTTGAAAATATATTACCAATAGTTATGATCTCTTTGAATACCTTTGGTAGGTTGGTTTGTGCCAGAAACGCGTTGCCGGCAAGGAGTAAGATGGTTCCTTTGATGAGTTTATGAAAGCTGTAATAAAAAGACAATGTTAAAGCAGCAAAATGCAAACAATGGAATTAAACACAAAAATTGCAGGCCGTACATAATTATACGATCAAATATACACATATATTATTCTTCAGCTGCGAATATAATAAATCTACACTTTGCTCCATGTCACAACCACACGCGCGTTTCCATATTTTATCCCTTAATGAAACGTGTAGACGTGAACGCCGCCAAATCGACGTGTTATTTTATATTTCATTTTATGGACAATTTGACAATAACGGCTGCGCAGCAACGGTCGCAGTTTTTGAAACATTGCTGAATGCCAACCAACAACTAAATCGAGTTGGTGAAAAGACAAGAACACCCATAAAAGAGATTTCCGAGTAGTTCGCTTGGAAGAGAAAGGGCTCAATGAACTTTAGCGTGTTTCATACATCGAGAGTAGAAGTATATCAATGATTCACAAAATTCTTATATTATTTCTCATACGCTATCTTTCCAGCTATAAATTTTTCTCAATCTTTCGTTAAGTCTGATGAGGCATCATATATGACGTTTATGTAAGTAATAAGATCTTTTTCATAAACTTTAAATGGGAAAAGAAACGCGGAGTAAGAGAAAGAGTACTTTGAGAAGGCATTACAGGGCCTACGCATCTCACCACGTTGGTGGCATTAAAAAACCCTAATAAAATCTTGCTGCCTAACGGACATATATATGTTCAATCAACTTCTTAGCATTAAACGAAAACTTATCACGTAGCGAGTTCATATTGCATATAGAAATTTATCGAAGATTTTCTTATTGACTGCAACATTTCCATCGCATATATATCACACTACACATTAAAAAGATAAACTATATTTCAACCTTTAAAACTTTTTAATATAAGATTCGCTTTTTTCTTGTCTTCTGTATGTTAATAATTACTTTGAAATCAGATGTTGTTTACTCTGCGTTACATATTTTCGTACTCGCTATAAAATTTAGTGTGTCTAGTGTTATAAAACGTTGTAAATTGATGCCTGTAAAAATCAGCTGATGTTTTTCTATAGGGTGGCCAGACACTCACACTTAGTTCAATGCATTTTATTCTTGTCTAAATTAGTCATACTGATAGAAATAAACGCTGATTTTGGTAGTTCATCCAAAATTGCTAGAGTCTTTCAATTAAGCGATAGACCGTGGTAAAATCAATATATTCCAAGGCTGAAAAATTATTTTCCTAGAAATGTTATTTCCTTTGTTTTTTTACTCTAGTTTAATAAAGAAGAGTGTGTATCAAGGAGTAGTACAGTGTAGTTGTTGCATTTTGCGTTCATGTTTATTCGTTGCTGCTTAGCTACTTTGCTCTCATGATCCTATCTTTGTCTTTTGTTTTCCTGAGTTGAGCTTGCCGTGAATTGTCAGTCCTAACATGTTCTGAAATCTGCCTTAAACTTGCTAGCTTTAAATTTCTTTCACATATTTTCAAGTCTGGGGAAGGATTGGGTAAAATTTTTGTCTAACTCTAAGCTCTGTCTTTTGCCAATATCAACGACAGAGTCATTCTTTTCATAGTTGATCTGATATGATCTTTTTCAATTATTTATAGCAACTGTCTTCGTACAAAAATGCGTGTTTTATTTAATGAAATAAATAAAGAACTAATACAACTAATCGTAAAAAGTTAAAAAAATTGCCACTTAAATATTAGCACATCGATGTTCATTTAAGAACCCACACTAAACCCACACTAAAAACATTTACATAATTAATTACACACGAATTTTAATCCATAAACTACTTACAAATGAAATGAAAAGAAAAAACATGTAAACATAGCAAATTGTTTATAATAATTAAATTAAGTTACATAATTAAGCTTTTTACACGATATATACAAGTCTAGTAAATTTACTTACATTTACATGTCATTTTAATTGTAAAAAATAGAAAAACTATTTCTATCTTTGTGCTTAAAATTAATTACATGTAGAAGAGCAAAATAAACAAATTATTTATATATTTTTAATATCACACTGTGTAGGATTTAATTTTTTTTTCAATTTTCGTTAAATGTCTAAATTATGTTATTTTCTAAATAATTTTTTCAAAGAATTATTTTTAAAGTTGCTAAAATTTATAAATACTACCTAAACTTCTTTGTGAAAAAAATTATAAATTTTTTAGCGACTTTTGTAAATATTATATTTTTATTTAAGTAAATAATTTGTCTTTTGTTTGAAAATACAGCTCGTTTTGCGAACGTGCGTTATTCTTAATTCTTAGCAACCGGTTAAATAAATGAATATCTAAATAGCTTTTGACGTTTAGGGAATAATTCTATGAACGGCGGTTCTTATAAATGCACTTACACTGCGAGGAATATGTTAAAAATTTGTATTTTCGATAGAAATTTCAGGTTTAGATTTTAATTTCTCTCCAAAAAAGCTGGCAAACTGTTTGAGATCATTGCAAAATTTCTAACTATCTGTTACAAAAGTTCAATTATCTGTTGCCGACCAGGTGTTTTTTTAATTTTTTCGTTAATAGATAGCTTTCCAAAGTTATAATCAGAATATTTTGATGAACTCATCTACTTTTAACCTCTAAAGTTTTGAATGCATTAACATTATGCCTTTTGCCATCCTTCTACTACTTCCTCATTGAGCATGAACTCCATTCATCAACCACTCTGTTTTTTCAAATGCACTTTTACTTTCACTAATCACATTATTTTCAAAGTTCTAAAAATTTCTCATTAGGCACTAACGCTTGAGCGAGCGATAAAAACAAACTATATTTCTAATAGTATATCCAAAAAACAACAACATGCCTCAAATACTACACTAAAACTGTTAATACCTCGGAGTCATCATAGGTTGCTGCCGTAGTCGCTGTGATGGTTGTTGTAGATGTTGCAGCAGTAATCGCCGTTGTTGAGCCTCCCCCCCTCCCCGCTCCGATTTGTGGGGGCATTGATTTGCAATTGATCGAACGTTTACCAAAGTCTTTGCGTGGACTGTCTATGGACCCGACTGTGTTCTTCTTCATGTCCGTATTTTGTGTTTTATGTAAAAGTATTTGCGAGCTTCGTTTAGACTGAAATTCTTTAGCTTTGCTAGTTGCAACCCCGCTAACTTCCAATTCACGATCAAAATTGGATTCGCAAGCTGGATATAAAGGTTGTGAACGATGTATAGCTGAGCTGGAAGCTGAGGTGTTTGCCAAGGAGCTTACTGTAGTTAGTTCGGGAGCTGGATTCAAACTTAATTCCATGCCATTAACACGACCCAAAGAAGTGGTTGAAGCTTTCAAAGGATTTGTGTAGCGTCTTAGATTTTCTTCATTTTGTAAATTATTGGATTTCTCCTCTTCATGACGCAACGCATCTAAGGAAGGAGCCAAATTAATGCCTGAAGACGAATTTATTACAATGCGCTGACGCCAGAAGAGGCTAACAAATATAGCCAAACCGATCAGCACAATGAAAATACCGCAAAGTATACCGATCAGTAAACTATTACTATTGCCTTCAGATACCAAAGCAGTTTCAACTTTAACTTCCAGTATAGATACCAGAGCTGCTAGTTTAACCTTCTTCAAATCGGTCTTCGGGTGTAATGTGGTCAATTGACGCGACGATAGCAATTCACCCAAAAGACTTATGGCCATAGGCAACTGTTCATCGTTGAGTTTAGAAGAAGACTGAAAAGTATTTAAAAAACTTGATTTCTTAAAAATCTGGTTATTTCGAAAGTGTTTCGACCTACCACTGTCACTTCTATAGTGTCATTGGTGCCAGCTTTCAAATCGCAAATAACAATTAGCATGCCTTCGTTGTCACTTTTTGATAGAGCAATTAATCGTGAAGCTAACAGAAACCTTAACACAGAACATAAACCTTCTACTGAAGCTCCGGAATTGAGTCGCGGTCTATCCAATAGAATTGTTAAACGAGCACAATTGTCCTTTAAGGTAGCTTGGTTTGGCCAACAATCGGACTGAGCTGGTAGCCGGGGTGGAGCCACGCGATGCGAAGGTTCTAAAGCTCTACAGTCCCCTCTTAGTAAGCAAGGCCCTTTAAGGCAATTTTCGTTTAGTGACGGTACACAAACTTCGTGTTGCTTGCAAGATCCTGGCGATTTTGGGGATCCTTCACTTTCAAAACAATTTGCTAAGCCGCACCATAAATTAGAGCAACGTGAAGTACCGTTTTCGCATAAACACGCATTGCAATATTCATCGGTGTGCCCGATTAGAATCTGAGTCAATATATCTTGACTACTATTGAGTGGTGAATATGGTGAGATTGTTAAAGTAGCATTCAGACAAGCTGACTTAGGATCGGAAAGCACTGGAATTTTTTGAGTGGTGATGTTTAGTTGCATAGGGGAAAATAAACGAAGTATAAAATGCTTACATATCTCACAGCGTAACCCATGACGCCCTACGGGACATATACAAGTGAATCCGCCAATACCATCAATACAAGTGGCGCCCCCTTGGCAAGGTTGGGGAGAGCATTCATTGACGTTAATGCGGCAATCCGGTCCCGAAAAACCCTTAGCGCAGACACAACGAAACCAACCAGGCCCTGACTCGCAGGTGCCGCCATTGTGGCAAGGTTGACCGCGACATTGATCTATCGACTCAGTGCAATATGTACCTTCCCAACCAGGTGCGCAGCGGCATTGTCCTGCCCGTGCATGTACTTTACGGGAAGTGTCGCGCATGCAGGTACCACCATTTTGACATTGGCCATCATAACATACGGTGGCACGTTCGGAACACCGTTTGCCTGAAATTAATAGGAATCGTAAAAGTTTCTCAACGTAACTGCGTCCTTTATTAGCATTATAATTAATTTTTCACCAAATTACGATGCAAGGCCAATGAATTTTCATTGTTTGTTCATCTAGCGACAAAAAAAGATTAATAAACAAAGCGGCATAACTAAATTGATTAAGAAAAACTAGATGATCTAGAATGTGGGGACCCGGACGAGAACGAATTATCTGCTTTGGGATTTCCATTATAGTTAATTGATCCATATAGAGGAGGTTATTTTTTTCTTTCAGAAAGCGCGCCTAATTACAATAATAATAATATTAAGATATTATTTTTTATTTTATAGGGTTGTAAAGAGGCGAAAAGACTTAAGCTACGAACTCTTTTTTATTAGATCAATTAACTTTGCTCTCAGTCTCTAACTTCTGCTTATCTTTCAATTCAATGTGAAACCATTAGTTTTAAAGTTGGTCTTGTTAAAGTTCTTTAAAAAAGTATCCTGCAGCAACAATTCAATTACAATTTAAATTTTCACACTTGCCAATGGCTGATTTCGACACCTTTTTTTTGCCGTACGCTTGTTTTCATTTTGGAATTTCACATATAACTGGCAAAAGCATCTATTTGTAAACGTTGATTTGTATCTTGGGGAAACCAAGACCAAGACAACAGCGACAACGACACCAACAGCACACACAGAAAGGCAATTTATTATAGTCTAGTAACGAACGCATCCTTCCTGTTGCAGCGGTTGCTGTCAATAATCGCCCAGTATTAGTTTTTAAAGCAAAAAAAAAGAAAAAGAAAGCAAACGAGGGACAAGAAGATGTCCGCAACATTAGCCCGCGCGAATAAGACACGAAATCTTTCTGCTTAAGCTCTTTTTTCGTTTTGGTGAGTATAGACATGTTACGTACAAATGTTATTGTTGTTGCAGTTGTTGTGTGGTGGAAACGCGATCTTTAAGTTTCATATTAATTCGCTTTCGCGTTTTACAAGCAACACGACATTATTCGTACAACATACATATGCATGTATATTTCAAGAAAGAAATACCATCACCACCGTACATCGCAACACACAACACCGGTAAAAAACGCAAGCCTTCCACTTTCGTACAATATATTGAATTGCTTTTGGATGTATATACCTCTGTGAATACTATAAAGATGACTAAGTCGCTGGCTCGTTTTGGCTTTAGCAATCAGATAAAAATACTTCACACACGATTAGGAATTTTTAATTAAAATATTTTAAATTTGTTTTTTTTTTGGCTTTTATTTTAAGTTTTGATTTTCTTATATATTATTCCTTCTCTTTTGTTTTTTGCCAAAGGGTCTTAGCAAGCAACCTGCTGCTACTGTTGCTGTTGATAGTTTTTGGTTACAAACGTAAGCAAATCGAAAGGCAAGTACATTTAGTAACAAGTCTACATTCGTAGAGACTCGCATTATAAACATTCGTTGAAACTGAAATGCGAGGAATATGCGAGTTATGCTTGGGAGAGTGTTTAGCCGATTCTTATTTATATGTGTATATATGAATATATGTGTATATGTGTTTATATGTCTACATGTATGGTTGATGCGTGTTAAGAGCAATACAAGACTGCGAAAGATTGTTCGCAACGGTTTTTAGCAAGTGTACATTTATAAATACGTCAATACTTACAGGTATGCATATAACAAAATTCGCTATCGTGCCTATATAAACTCATTCAGCCATCGTTTTATAGTAACTAAAACATTTTAACTTGCCACTACCACTACCGCTTTCACTACTGCTCAAACATACATGCATGTACATAAATGTTTGCATGATATCTACAGCAGCAGTGTCAGCGTTGATAGGCGTATACAAGACAAAAAAAAAAATTAAAACTAAATTCTGTACTCCTTGCTTGATTTTAAGCCCGCTTGAAGAGGAGTTGTTTTAGCTAAAAACGTGAAAAAAACGGAGCTAACTCAATATATCGCAAGACGTCGACTTATCGATTGCATGCACATTTAACCGAAAAAATATCCAATCCCTTCTTCACCTAAACGCTAATGCCTTATGTGTAAGCAAATGTTGCAAAGTTTACAAATGTTCTTCGTATGAATGCATGCACGAAAGGATTGTTAGACCATATGTATGTGAACGTCTCCCTGCCTGCTAGATTATGTTAGCTGAGTAAATTGTGTTGGTGATTATAAAAATTTATGCGTAAACTCTTTGGGTAATTCACCTTAAAAATCTTATATATATATATATATGTATCAACCATGTACAAATCATATATATATATATATATATATATATATACTAAATATTGATTGAAAGTAGTTAAGCCATTTGAAGGTTTGCTTTGATGTTTGAATACCTCGTGTTTCTACAATAATTTAGCACGAAACAAAAACTTTTTGCCCTCTTGACTCATCTTCTGCTCGATATATTTAATTATTAGTAATTTATCTTACGTCTTGGAGCTAATTAAAACGAAAATTGACAAATTATAAATTTAATTTTAAGTTTCTTTGGAAACTTATTGATGTTCAAAAGCGACACTTATTTATCTCCTAATACTTAGATATCCAAAAAAAAAAAAAAAAAAAACATTTAGGCATTAAAAGCATCGATTAATAAATATAATCGAACTGTAACCGACAAAGAACAATGTTGGCGTTCAACAGCAGCGGACCAACGTGATAAGCTATGCAAATTTGAAACTAATAAAATAGATCACTTTAACAAGTTTTCGGATTGAATCGACTAATTATTTTTTCATTTCTTGGACGTTATATATGAAAATTTAAATTAAAAAGAGATTAACTTCTTTCAAATAATTTCAGGAAAGTTTGAAGTTTTCAACACCCCTAAGCGACACACTATTCAGCGCTGATGTCGACTTGCCCCAGGCATGTGAAACAATAATGAAATGTTGGCAAATCTTTATATATTCTCTTCGCTAATGAGCAATTTGTTGGAAAATGTCATTTGTGTACGCCAGAAACTGTTGCACATAAACATACGACAACTGATCACACTAATGTGCGATAATTCATTATAAATGATTTCTTCTTCTACGCAAAGTTTTGAATATCAAGAAGAAATAGTTTAAAAAATCGAATTTTAAAGCTTTTGATACGCAGTAGATTTATACGTGTGCTAGAAATTAATCTTACCAGCCCACCCGAAAGGACACTCGCAAGTGAAATCTCCATCTCCGTCCAGACATATACCTCCATTTCGACAAGGATTAGGAGTGCATTCGTTTAAATCTGTTTTGTGAAGCGAAAAAAAAGAACATTTATTAAGCCTTATAAAAACAATTGTAAACAAAAGACTTGAGACATTTCTCTACCACGATATTCGAAATAAATAGCTTTTTAAGCATCATTCTCCTAAATGGATCGGCAACTTTTTCAGAATGAAAATGCATTTTCAAATGAATATAAACATACATAATAGTCTTTTACAATTTTAACAAAGAAATTTCTCCTTCATCGCATTCCGTTTAACTTAGGTTTCATAAATTAGATCATAAGAAAATTTAATTTGAAATTTTCTGCGAATTCAACTGTATCGGAACTCTTTTGCTGGCCTTCACCTAACCTTTCCTTATACTCTTTTTTTTTTTTTTTGTACGGCTTTCAAATTGCTAAATACCTCTTTTTTTGTACCCACCGCCGAAAGAAGAAGAGGGTATACTCGTTTTGTTGTAATGTTTGCGACACCCAAAAGACAGCTTCAGAGCCGCTATAAAAATGGATGTATTCTTTTTCATCGTGCAATTTTGAATCGATTAAACCACGTCTGTCCCTCTTGTGTCTGCGTGATGTGCGTTAGTGATGTTTTCCCGGTCGTAAAAATGAAGCTATCGATTTTAAATTTTGTCCGTACATTGTAACTTTCTGCACGTAAATTGATATTGAAAATGGGCCTAGACTAGAACCCACACCTTCGGCAAAGCGTAAAGTGAATGCAACTCCGTTTCTCTAAGCAAAAATTTGTGCGCTTTTGCTCACTACTCACAAATTATGAATGATGGAAGGCTGCAAGTTTCTACGTTTACTTTGTGGAAAGCTCTACTATTTATGTGCACAAATGGAAAAGTCCGCCCTGTTCCCACACAGTTATCGCTGACCATATTTTCTTGCTGCTACTTCTTTGTGTTTTTATGTTTATTAGTCGTAAGGTAAACAAGGCAGAATGTTTGGAATTATTTTGTACACTCCTCAAGTGAATATGTTTTATATAGCATCTGCTTAAATGTGCGTTAATTCTAAAATAGATGTGGTGGACGCCGCAACATGGTGGATTAGCTTTTTCTTAAAAATGCCGGTACGAAATAAACGGACTTGGAGAGTAGAATGCGAAAAGTTGAGTCTGTTTGTTGAGTCTAAATTAAAAATGTTCGCAGATTAATTTTTGTTAATAGTGCCTTTTAGTGAAGAAGAAGGTGAAAGATAAATGTTGTCCCTTGACACTTGACAGTAAATAAAATCGTGGGGCGGTGGTGGGCATGCGTGTTTCGCCCCCAGGAGAACATAACTTCCTTATTTGTTTACATATATACAGATAATATAAAATATTTGAAATCTGTTCAATGAAAAGCAGTACTGTTCCGCCTGACTGCATCACATCTGAATCATTACTTTTTGTAGGTTTATGACTTATTGATGACGATGAAATATTAGTGAATATTTTATACGTACTGTGTTCACAGAATGTTCCTGTATAGCCCGTATGGCATTTACAAAATGTGCCGACATCTCCCATTTCGCAGGTACCGTGCCCACTACATGGCATATTCTGTGTGGCAATGGTGGCGTTTAAAAAGCATCCTTCTGCGAATTCGAATAAATTGTGTTTTTCAAATTTCAAATAAATTACGCTAGAAAATTTTCATTTCGATTTTTACCATTGCAATGTGGTTGAGTGCATAATGTTCGGTTTTTCTCACAGTGTTTGCCCGCTCTACCAGACGGGCAATGACAATAATAACTGCCGGGTGTATTTAAACAACGTCCTTGCAAGCATGGGGATGGCGTGCAGTGATCATTAGCCTCCTATAGACGGTGCATGATATTAAAGTTTTAATAAAAAAAATATTAACTAATTATTAAAATTATATAAAAAAAATTGTAATTTTGTGGGTCATATGTGGGTTTCTTATCGCTTCACTTAAACTATATAGCAGTTTAAAGTTAATAAACACTTCACTTTTTTACTTATATCCGTCGAATTCTTTCCTGGTGGAATGACGCCTGTAGTCGACGCAGTTCGAATATTTGACTCAAAGGAATACGGCTAAAGTATTGGTTTATAGAACTTTTATTAAATTGGTATGCGCTCTAATTTCAGTTTAAAGTCACGAAATTGATGTTGAATGTGTTAAGGTAAATAAATCGCATAAATTAATTTTGAAATCCTAAATTAACAACCGAATAATGAATGTGTTGACACCTACATTAGCATGTTTAGTAAGTAAGTCATGCATCCCATTCTTATCGGACAAATTTAAATTCTCCACGCAAAATTCTTAACGAAACTCGCAACAGCAATTGAAAAGAAAGTTGAAACCCGAAAACTTCTAAATTTCGTAAGCAGTAGAAATAGCAGCTACAATAAAATTTTCGAGTCAATTAAAATGCAATAATAGTAAGAGCTATAAATTTTTCAAAGAGTGAAAGAAATAAAAAAAAACATTGTAGTCGTGCAAGGCCAACATTAAATACCCGACACTATTCTTCAGTTTCTTCGTGAAGATTTCCACGCGCAGACTTCCTGTACGGAATGTAGGGAATGAATCCAAGTCGTGAACTGACGTGGTCGAAACCCAGCAATACTAATACGTTTTTGTTAAAGATTTTATTATTCTTCCGACATTTTCAAATTAGACCTTTTTCCATATAGAGGCTTACCTTTCGAAGGAGCAGTTAACGGGTAGGAGATTCGAGAGATTTATCCTTTCAACCCAAATTGTTGATAATAACTTAGTATGTCGGAAAACTGTCGGTTTGCAATTTTTCTTGAGAACTTTAGAAAATGCGACTTTTTTCCATAGATCCGATTAAAATTATTTTGAATCGTGTTCTATCCAAACAGCCAAACGGCCAAAACAGCTCAGTGGTTATGGCTTTGGGGCGTTAGGTTAAATACAAAAACAGATGAATATATATCAGACAGGCAGACAGATAGGCAGACAAAAAACGATTCCGAAAAATTAAGAATGGAAATACGCTAAGTCCTTCTGAGTGTTAGATACATCTGCACAAACTTAGTATACTCTGTACACAAGTAGTTTAATTTATAAA
Source organism: Glossina austeni (assembly GCA_000688735.1). NCBI lineage: Eukaryota > Metazoa > Arthropoda > Insecta > Diptera > Glossinidae > Glossina > Glossina austeni. Next base: position 856,679 of record KK502446.1, read on the forward strand.
AAGCGTCTACAACAGGTAAACCAAAACGATTTTGTAAAATTTATCTAAAAACTCGTAGAATTTCCAACTAATTCTCGTAAAGCAGTTAAATCAACTTAGGGGAAACTTTGGGGGAAATTGTCTTTAGCCGTTAAAACATAAAATGCTATCAATCCATATCCAAGAAAATTAATAAAACCAATTTGACGGAGTGACGCAATATTAAAATTCATTGAAACGTTTTGTATAACCTTAGATAAGTCTGCAATCAACCGATAAATGTTGCCTGAATTCTCTCTTACTCTCATACGTATGCTTCACATGCGTGCCAATGCTTGTGTAAAGACATTTATGCTTACGTACAAACTTATATACATATATATATATCAGAATCTGTCACACGAATTTGATGCTTTAATACCTTTTAACACTAATCGCATTACGAGCAATCAATTGTGACGAGAATACAAAAATAACCGCATAGCTTGCCCCTGTATATGTGTGAATATTTGTATTCATTGAGAATGAGAGTGTATTGATTGGAAGTGCGTCTTCTCCTGACTTCATCGTTTTTTATTGCGTATAAACACCTATCTTCTCTTTTTATTTTATAAATATTTTCTCACGTGTCCGTACGGATTTAATTCATTAAACATTCTATGCCTTACATTGCGAAGTGGAGGTATGTTCACTTCATCATTTCTTTCGTAAATCAAAGACTTCATATGCAAGCTTAACCGCCCTACAATTCGCTTTGCCTGTTGCTGTAATTCCTAAGGTTGCGAAAATTAAGACATAAAGTTAAAATTTGTATTATGGTGTTCGACTGGGTACCTACGTTAGTGCCGAGAAGGAAAAATATTTTAAAAGAAATCTGTTAGTAACTCCTACAAACTTAAAAGTGAAATGATATCATATTTGCTTACAAAGCCAGCAATTGGAAAAGTCGTTGCAATTAGCCATAGAGTTAAGAAAACTTTAGGGCTGGGTAGTCAAAATTCGCTTTCACTCGAACATGTCTTTATTGATGATCGTTAAAGTTTCGTTAAACCATCGTTTATTTACTTCTGAACATTGTGGAACTAGAAAAAATGGTCACTTTTTTACTGAAATGATTCTCTTTGTTTATGAAATATACGTTTTCCAGATACTGAAATTTTACTTCACTTTTATTACTTTTTGTGCCAAGTGTTTACTTTCTTTTTAAAAAAAAAAAAACTTTGAACTTAATCTTAAATCTTAAATTGCAGACTACAAGAACCTTCTTTGAATCGAAGGGAATGGTAAAAAAATTAATATATTTTTTATAACAAAAAATTTAAAGCATAAACTTCGAAAATACATATAAGCAGTTCGTTACAAAAGTATCTCAATACCACAGCAGTGTATAATAATTTTTTTAAAATTTATTTTAACAAAACCAAATGATGGTTTCAACGATTTTTGCAAACGATCTTATTTCGAGAAAGTGCTATAAATGATAGTGACTTCGCTTGATTAATGAGCACCAATAGGCACAACTGCGATTGACTATTATTCACGCATGGTATTTGATGGGAGGAGCACAAGGGTGCTATCTAGTTTATCTGAAATGGCAATAAATAATTTCATAAAGGTTCGCATTTTACATTTAGGTTTACATCTATCTATGCAGCATTAAGAGCTTTATAACTCTTTCACAGAATACTTATATAATTTAGAAGCAAAATAAAATTTAAGTTTCAAAGAATTTTTACTCACTGGGAGCGGTGACCAAAGCGCTTGGAGATCTTAGATAAAAAAAATCTATTATGGGCATAAGCTTTTGTCAATTAACATATGTTTGCGATCAAAAGGCAGAGTTTTTAGATCTATAATCCAAGTGTTGTATAAGCATTACTAATGGCAGGACTAATGGCAATCTATAGAATTTTATTATTAATATTGCGCTAATAGATTGATGAGAACGAAATTTTGAGTGCGTTTATATCTCGGTACAAACATTACATGCAATAGCACTCGTCGCAATAATTGTCAAACGTTATCTTGGAAAACTTCCAGCAAGTTGCATAAAAACTAAAAGCATCAACCATGTCTTCAAAAAGTCTTATTAATATTCTAAACTTTTCCTTGAGTACACATATTCGGAATTTAACGGCTGAGCGTTTGTAAATTTATACTTATACTCAGTTGGCTTTAAGCTGATGGACTACTTAAATGGAATTGCTCACTGAAGACATTAAAAAAAATAAGGAAAACATTTACCTCGCATAATGTACCGGAGTAGCCGAGTGGACAAATGCAATTAAATTTACCAATCATGTCCACACATTCGCCACCATTACGACACGGCGAATTAGCACATTCATCAATATCTGTTTCACAATCGCGACCTGAAGTATAAAAAACAGATTCGTTAAAAAAATGCGGACAAAAAAGAAAAATCAAAAACAAAAAACTTGAAAGCATTAATAATTTGTTTAGAAAAAATTAAGGCACATAAACATATAAGCTGTGAAAAATTCAGCGAACAACACTTACACGCACGCAAAGCGAAAAGGCTTATGAAGAAATCCAGTCACATAAAATTTAATTCAATCTTTTTTTTTACTTCAAATTTGAAACTGAAATTAAATGTAACGCAACATATAGCCAGTCGGCCCACAACCATTACCGCAAGTCCCCAATGAAAGCTTGAAAATTAAATACTTTTAAAAACGCGCACACACATATTGTACTGTACATGCAGTCGTCCATACTAAAGACATTAAGTGCAAGTACATAGGCAGGTGATAAATCTCTAATGGACGTGTAACGAAACTTCGATACTCTTCGCCGGCTCATAACGCTGTCACATGAAGAGCTAATCGTGCAGAGAGAGAACGCTCCTAATAATTAATTGCGAATCCAACATCACCGAGAACAAAATTGCACTAGTCCGTCATATCGATTGAATGAATTGAATGAATTGAATGAATGTTAGTGTTGTTAGTGTGTTGCGCTTTCCGTTTATCGCGGATTGCAAGCCGAGTTATTAGCTCAGCATACTATTCTTTTCTTTACGGTAGAGAAGCACACACATAATGTCGGTAAGTAAACCATAACCACATAACAGTTTATTTGTTTTATTATGTTGTTGTCGTTTTTAGCGCTTTTTGTTTTTTATTCGTTTACTTGATTCTTAATATGTTTAATATTCCGTTTTTTTTCTTTTTCATTTTATTATATATATCTGGTGTGCGTATAGCGCCCAATGATAATTACCTGTAAATCCAGTTGCACAGGCGCAGTGGTAATCATTCACCAAATCGATGCATGTGGCACCATTTTTACATTGGCCCACGCAATCATCGAAATCTTTTGCGCATGTGGGGCCACCCCAGCCCTCCAAACAAATACACTGAAATGAACCGGGCAGATTAACACACTTGCGTGCGTTAATGCATGGACCCATTTGTGTGGCAGTTGCATTTGCCGCTGCAGCCGCTAAAGTGGATGAGGCAGCGTTTAAAGCAGCAATTAAGGCCGATGACGATGATGAGGTACTCGCACTGGCTATGGCCGCGGCTACAGCCGTCGAAGTACGCAATGTTGATGTTGCCGTAACTTGGCCAGCCGGATAAGTGATTTCGCATTCGTTTACATCAATTTGACATACATCGCCCGTCCACTCGGGTGGACATTCACAACGGAAACCGCCGATTAGATCGATGCAAGTGCCACCATGTTCGCAGGGCCCACCGGCACACTCATCAATATCTACACGAAAGAAATGAAAAACGCAAAACATTTTATAAGGAAACCAGTTAGCCCCATTTTAAAGTGGAGAGAGAGAGAGAGAGAGAGAGAGAGAGAGTTTTTATTCATGCTTTGTTTTGTTGTTCGTTGCATTAAGTTTTTTAAAACCTCTTCAAACGTTTTTTAATCCTTTTTGTTTAATTTTTCAAGTGCCAACATTCGAGCAGCGTCTTCTTAATATCGAAATTCTTAATGTGTTTTGTGTGTGTTTCTCAGTATATCTGCACTCGTGTGCAACTATTTACATTAAGTCCGTATTGTTTTTGCTTTTACTCTTGACATTTTCAATTGAGTGATGTCTTTTCAATGAGTGTCGACATTTTTATCTTTAGTTTTGAAATCTAATGTTTGCATTTTCTTTTTTCTTTTTTCTCTTTTTTTTTTTTTTTTTGCTTTCAGGTTTTTATATGTGGCGTGATTAAATAAATACAATTAGTATTGAGGGACATGTTTATGCGCCCAAAGAGGTCGGTGGTGGCACAGCAACAATCAAACACTCTTGAAATGTTTTCGTTTTTGTTTTTATTTTCTCCTTAATTCACTTTATTTTACTAGGTGGCTTCGACTAGTTCATGTTTTTCTTTTTAAATTGGACAATTTTAAGTGGGTCTGATTGCGTTTAATATTAATAACAAATTATTTCGACCATTTGAGCTAAAGTTAAATGAACTGTTTAGTGATAAGTGATTACGTCATGTCCGGAAGAACGCTCGATTTTAAAGCGAAAAAAAATAAAAACACATTACTGTTAGAAAATAATTTTTAGCTGTGCTTAGTAATCTATTCCTCGCCTAAGTATTCGTATATTTTTTCATTGACATGTCAGTTTGCCCACAAAATGTACGAATCTATATGCCAAAGTCTGAGGAAGTGCTACCCAAAAAAAAAGTTGATTCATATAGCTCTGTATTCCATAGAAGGTAAAGCTTTATTATCTTCTGCTTAAGCGGCCGGTAAATTTATTTGTGCAAACTGCAAGACCTTCTTTCACAGCCTTACAAAGTTTGGCCTGGACGTAGAAACCAATATAGAAGCACCACACGAATTTTCTCGAGTTAAAATATAACGCAGTGTGCTTAGAGAAGGCAACCGATTTAGTGGCAAAAAGCTTCATCTGCGAGAGTAAAAGCACTTTTTAATTAATTACTTTAGGTCTAATAAAATGTTCCTTTCATCACTTTTTTTTTTGTAGTCAATGCTCATAGATTCGAAAATTGCAAAATTGTGTGGAATATTTAACGATTACTTGTCGTGAACCCCCCCGTAATTTTTTAATGTTTTGTTGAATGTGTATAAATTTTCTTAGTTATGTTCTTTTTTTCTCATATTCGTATCATATTGAGCGCTTATCTTGAAATACATTTCTATAATTTGGCTACACAGTTACTTAGATACAAAAGTATCCACGCACGTATGGGCACACACAAAGCAATGTATTAAAAATTTTAGGCAAGTTTGCCTTCACACGTTCCACATTGTGAACAACAGCACACAAGGCTTTTCTGAAGACTGTCTGTCTGTCTGTCACAAATAAGATATTCAGAGAAGGCTTAGCATACAGCACATTACGTTTGCATTTTTTTGCTAGAACCGTGCTCAAGTGCTTTTCAAATATAGTTGAGAACAAATTAAAGGAAAAGGCGAAGAAATGTTAAAGTGAACTAAGCTTAAATGGGGAAGAGAAATGTGTAAACAAACTTTAAAATGACATTTAAGCACTAAAGTTTACATACATACGATACACGTACAATACACGTACAAATATGCGTATGACTAATTGCCAACTAATTCAGAAGAGTTTCTTGCGAACAGTATGAACAAAACACTACAGCACAAGCACACAAGCACACACTATGCACAATGATTAGTTTACTACGCTGTAAGTAAACCACAAGCCGAAAAAGCCTTAAATTTTATAACAATAATGACAATAACAGCAACAAGAAAATAAAGATAAATCTTAACACTTGCTTATGGTGTACTTAAGATTTTTGTCGCGTAAATATAGTTTTAAAGCATATTTAGACTTAAAGAGAGACAGAACAAATGCACACAATCAGCCACCGTTCCCGTCATGCGTACAGCATCTTTTTACGCGCAGACGTACAATGTAACATCTTGCATGCATAACACGTATAACAAGTGAGCGTATGAGTGTAGTATGTTGCGATTTGAAGTACACGTTTAGTGTACTCCTTGTAAAAACAGTTTGTAAAGTAAACGCTTTAACATTCAAAGCACACAGGCACACAGGCACACAGGCATAGACGGCATGTATATATGGTACCCCAGCAGTGTGTAACAGTGAGACGACGTATGTGAAATCTTTTCCTTCTTTTTACTTTTAAACATATATTTCTTTGTTACCGAATTTGTTAGTGTAACCATCATTATTATTATTATTGCGTGTACATGCAAGTGTGCTGTTGCTGTTGCTGTTGCTGTTGCTGTTGCTGTTGCGCTTAGTGTATTCAAACTACAAGTGTAGATTGAGTAGAGAAAAGTGCATGTGTATGTGTAAAAATGCTTTAACAATGCTTTTAAAATATTTTATATGTTATGACAAATGAGAGGTCTTGTCGAAAAGGTGTTAAGAGCATTTTTAGTCATTTCTCAACCACTCTTACTTAATTTTTTTTTGCTTTCATTGTTATTGTTGTTATTGTCCTAATAATGATTAAATATTGCGTGTTAAGAGAATCTTAATTTTATGACGTCTTGTCTACAAGCATATCGACTTACCAGCACAAAAAGAAAGATTCTTGTAAATTTTCAAGAATGCTTTTCCGAAAAAATGGACGAACAAAAAGGACGGGAAGCACAGAAAGGCAAACTTTTAACGTCTAGTTTCAACATTTTCAACTTTTATATCAAACAAGGCATGCACACTATTTCGTGTAAAAAAGTTCGTGTGGATTTGTCTGCAATCAATAAAGTATTGACAAACGCACAAAACAACATTTGTTAGATGGATTTTAATAGCACGTCAGTGGAAACTGGGTTAACTGTGCAAATTTGGCTCATCCGACATCAGTTTAACCAACAGACCAAGCCGCATAATTGCTTTCTTTTGTAAGTTGGCTTTTCTTTTGGTGAGTACCCTTGTTCTTCTTTTCTTCTTTCAAATACATGAATCAATGCAGAGGAAAAATATCTACTTTCTTACGCCGAGGAAAACTAAAGACAAAGGAAAAAATGAAGAACCGACTGCAACTCACATAATTGCAACTTTTGACAGTACGTTTCATATCAATCGATCGATATAACTCGATCGTTCATAAAAACTCGAAAATATGTGCTGCATCCGTGTATGTGCCTGCACATGTAAAATACATGGACATCAACATTCTATGATTACCGATACGCCCGAATCTTCGGGTAATACGTACAAAAGCACTTTTAGATCACAAGCAGTTTTGTAATAAAAGCAGGGTGAGCTTACATGAAGTCTTTCTTGCTCTATAAGCCCACTCTTTAATTTACCTAAATACCCTCAGTATATTTCTTCTGTTCGTATTATAGAATGTTTGTTAAGAACTTAATGTATTTTTTGGTTGTTTTCTCAAATAAATTTTTATACTAAATTAATAAGAAAATCACGACTTCCCAGATATCAAGTTTTCCTCTCAATTATTACTGCCGAAGGGCTCTTGTTTATCTGGGAATAAAGAAATGAAAACGTTGCTTGTTCCTTTACAATAAATAGTATGAAGTAAGTTTTCATTAAAAAGTTTCCCCTCATCTTACACATCTTTTTGAAAAATTCTTCGTTGAAAGCCATCTTTTCAGAAACTATTTGAGCAACAACGGTTTTAGGAAGTTGTGCTCGCATCTAATATTTTCTTTTCCCTTTACAATATTTACAAAATTTATAAAATATATAAAAAGTTAGAAGAAAGTCATATCGTCCATGAATATTCTATGACACTTTTCTTACGGATAATTATTCAAAAGTCCGTTTTGCGCATTCATTTGTTTCGAGCACTCTTACATATGTTCATTTTTGTCGTATATGGTGCCGTTTGTTTCTGCATAAATTTTGCATTTTACACCAAGTTTTGATGCGTTTGTATTCGTTTTTGTTTTTTTTAATTTTCACGTCCTGCCCGTTCAGGTCGTTTGTTTTTGAATGTTGTTGCGATTGTTCGTACTTTGGCTGCTTTTATTGCAATTGTCGTATTGTTTTCTTTGTAAGCATATGAGATGTTTGTGCGTTCTTTTATATTATGTTACGTTGCCCACTGATTGCTTTAGTCAAACGACTACTTTTAAATATGTATTAAAATGAAGAAATCAAAAGAGGATACAAATCTGGTGTCCAAACTGAAGATTATCCCCGTGCTAGCGGAGCGGCACCGTGACAGAGAAGTAGTTGTGACTCTCCTCTCGAAATATCGAACACACGAACTATTCCAGATTTTTAGTCTGTTAAGATGCAATAGACGAGTGGTGACCCTATTCTGATTCTATATCGAATACATCGAACGATAAATTGTGCTCTTTACACTCGGTGGATTACTCATTTCATCATTACTCAGTTCATTTAAAGTATTTTATTACGAATTTCAACTATTGGCGAACACTCTCTTGGGAGCGCAACAAATTATGCCATCAAGTAAAAATGCTTATAAGAGAAAGACATGTTAATAAAGTAAGAGTAGTCGCCTCGCGGTACAAGGGCCTTTGAAGTAGTTCTTGTAAAGAATAATTCAGAATATGTGGTTACGAAATTCATATTCTTTCTGAATGATAAGATGCGTAGGAATAAGAACGTAGGATAAGAACGTGCGAATAAATCGAGTCACACTTTGTATATTAATTTGTCGTTTAAGATGTGATTGCTAAAGGTTGTTGGCACGATACGGAATCGTTTCGGAAGCTTGTCCTTATATCGCAAATGCAAACATAATCATCCTTTAATCTTACTCGGGATAGAAAGGTGAAATCGAATTTACATTTTAAGTCTTTTGTGTTCGTGATTAATATGAACAAATGTCAATAACGAGACACACCTACCACACACAACACACAACCAGATAAACTGGTAGAAATATTTTAAACGTATTTTTCCTTTTTTGTTCGTTAAAACAATTTACTCAATGTTTTAAGCAAACAAGTGAATGTTGCATATCTAATGCCAGAAACAATATCAGTTGTGTAATAAAAATTTACACACGATGTACACAATTGTTTAAAAACAAACACTAAGAAACAGAAAAATCAACTCATATTAGATCAGTAAGTAAATTGGTTTAAAGTTTTTGCATAATGCCTAAGCAGACACACGACAGACGCAATAAAAAGTCAAATTGAGACTAAATTTCTGAAACGACTTTATAATATCAATAAACGTTCATCCACATTACGTGTACATATGAAAACATATAAATATTTGATTTGAACTAACAAGTGCACATTTCGATGTTTGTGAGTTTGAGCGGAAAACAAACTCAAAACAAGGCAAATAACGAATGATGTTATTAAAGATTTTTAAGAAGAGAGGTGAAAGGAACATTGATTCGATCTGCAAATAAATCATTTTATTTACTACATTATGTGTGCGTACAAACGAAGCCGTTAAGAAATGCGTTTAAATTTTTGAAATGTCTCGGGGAAATCCAATGCCAAATGGTTTCAACGCAAGACAAAATCGCAGCAAATAAAAAAGAAAAAATAGGAACAAATCACAAGCGTATAAAAATAAAAATATGTACATAAAAATATGTTATTAATATTCACAATAAGCTCACATAAAACTTACTTATTTCGCATGTTGGACCAGTCCAACCGGGCGCACAGGCACAAGTGAATTCAGAGACCGGTGGTGGTATGTGTTGATGGTAGTTGTTTAAGCTGCTGCTGCTGCTGCTGCTGCTGCTGCTGCTGCTCGCATTTGAATTGCTGCTGTAATTTTTTGCTAATCCTTGCAGCGTTAACGATAAATTGTAGCCGCTAACTGGTTTCCCCATAGCTGCACTCATGCCACGCATTGCACGATACGGCGGTATAGTGGTTATTTTTGATTCCTATAATGTATTTCACACACAAGACAGACATCATCAAACACAAAAGCATTCTATATGCAACAGATAATATATATATATATATATATATATATATGCATTATATATCGTATACGTACGTATATACATATGTTCATACATACACAAGTACTTAAATATAATACGAAAAGATGTTAATATTAGGCTTTAAAAGTAAATTGTAATAAACAGCGTCGGAGCACTCACTCATGCTAACACATAAGCATGCATTGGCTTGTTTATAAGGTGTACATGATGTGAATGTTTTTGTAAAAGGACGTACATATGTAGTACAAGGCACAGGTGATTGTTCGAACCATATACATTACTTTTGATAGGAAAAGATATTGTTACTCCCTTACCTTCATTGACTTTACTAAAGTTTACTACTAAAGTTTAGCGTTTCAGCGAAAATATACTGAGGTTGTCTTTAATGCTCTTACTAGGCATAAACATTATAATCTGTCTCGGGACACACTTTAAAGAAATGTTTTTGGGGAAAGCTTCTTTATTCAATTCTATCCTTTTGGAAAGGATATAAAAATTGCATTAAACTTATTAAAATTAAAAGGTAATTGAAAGGTATTCAAAATTCGTTTCAAACCTTTTATAATCCTCTTCGTTTGTCTCTCATTTTCCGGTTTTATTTTCTTTTTATCTTTATTTCGAATGCAGCAAATCCGCGGATGCTTTATGACTTATACATACAGAATAATGTATGAAGCATTAAATTAATATTAAAACTATAATAAAGATTTGTACTTTTGTACATGATGTGCATGCACAACAATAAAAATAACATACCATGTTATTCATATATGCTTTAATATCAGAAGTCTTTTCCATATAATAATAGTTTAATACATTAGAGCGTAGCGCAAAAAAACAAGAAAAGGAAAAGAGAGAATAAGTGGAAGTAAATGAACACACGGACTAAAGAATATGTTAGTAAGCCGAACATACGTAGACTACGCGCACGCAAATGCATTTGTATAAATGACTGTCGGAGAGTATTTAATACTTGTTTGATAGCCCAAGCATATGCGCTGGCAAGTGTATGCATTTGCAGTTTGTTGATCAAGTCTTTTGCTTTCCACCGTCCTCCTGAGTGAATAGCCAACGCCAGTACGAAAGTAATGTATGTATGTTGAATGAAAATTAGTTAAAGACAGTATATATAGAAACACTTAAAGGCCTCAAGAAAATTATTAGTCAACTGGAGATTTTTGCTTAGAAAATAAACTTAAGTAAGCATACAACCACTACTGCTATAGCCAACGGGTTACGAAGGCTTGCAACAGTCTGACGAAAAAAGTGTATTACATGTAACAAATATGAAAATAATTAGATTAAAGCCACTTTTTTATATAAAAATAAAAATTTCTGAGGAAGAGATGGAAGTTGAATGCGAGCCTACTAATACAAGTACAGATAAATTCGTCGCATTCAATTGCAAAAAATTAGAAGCGGACATGTTCTCAGGTAATGATTTATGAAATGAATCATTACCTGGGCTCGCATCCACAATATTATTACATTTTGAATGGGTCCCCTGTCCCATTGGTTCAATTTAATTTTGAGTTCGGCGTAACTATCACATTTTTCTCTACTAATTTATGCGCAATGCACAGCGCTCTCCTTTGGCGCTGCTTTTACCTATTGTTTGCTTCAAACCTCCCTAACTTTGACAATTTCTTGAAAATCTATCCTTTAGTAGTGATCCAGAGTTAAGCAGTTCAATACACGTTTTGTACGTTCTTTTATTTGCGAATGCAGGCAACAGACTGCACTCCTATTATAAGGTACGTGTAAGTAGCGGTTTGGATATAACGCATTAAAAAATTTAGGAGCATAGCAGAGGAACACGGAATGCGGTATTCTCTCGATCACGTTCAGCCATGAACTCTATGACACGCTTAATTTTTGAAACCATTTTTCATGTAAATATTCCTTTTTTATCCAGTGATATATGTGTAAATGCTCTTCACAATGACATATCAACATCTGAACAATAAACGTATCTTGCAACGTGTAACATATATCCATACTTGCATGCATGGTATTATGAATGCATGCTGCACGCATAATGAAAATAACATTGAAACATAAGTATATGAGAGCATACATGTGAGTACGTACCTTTACGGTACACGATCCACCATTTTTGCACGGTTGTGTAGCACATGGATGTTCTACGATTTCGCAACGTTCGCCAGATAAGCCCTCGGCACAAGTACAGTGAAATTTATCAGGTGCAGTATTCTGACAAGTACCGCCGTGTTTGCAGGGTTCATGGGTGCCACAGTAATTTAAATCTAAACACACATACAAACACATAGCAAGAAGAGTTATAAAATATCCGCGCATAAATATAGATGAACTAAATAAGTATGAGAACAAAATTAAACTACAAAATACTATAGAGATAAACATTTTGCGAAATCGCAATAATCAACGCATGATAAGCATAAAACTTATTGAATAGTTAAATTGCAAAGTAAAATTCCATCAGAAGTGGAGTAGTGGAGTAGAATTCAAAATAAAGATTACATTTGTATATTATTTTTTCCACTTATGATAATCACTTATGATTTCTGCCTTTCCACGTACGCCTGGAAATTTGTGATTTTGTTCGAAAAGAAAAAAGGGAGAAAATATAAAAATAAATTCACCTTGATCGCATAATATGCCGCCCCAGTTTGTATCACATCTACAGGTCCAGGCGGTGCCATCGCAAGAACCGTGTTTGCAGCCTGGATAAACTTTGCATTCATTACACAAGGGTCCTTGCCAACCATGGCGACAGCTTCATGAAAAAATAAACGAAAGCAAGCAAAAATTAAAAGAATTTATACGGGAAAGAGAGAAAATAATGTGGACATACTAACACACATTGGCCGTAACCATAAATTTATGCCAAATATACAAAATTCGCAAAAAAAGAAAAAATTCGAAGGCAACTTAGATATGAAAAATCGATTAAAACTGTTTGCAATTCTTCTTTTAAAGAAGAAGTTGAAGAAAACTTATAAAAAAGTTTTCCTGGGAGCGAGCATACAATCCAGTGCGTGCGTGCTGCGTCCTGCTGTGTGCGAATGCAACATGCTTTCTTAGCTCTGTTTTCTTTTATGCTGCAGTATGCACCCTCCACCTTTCATTTCCATTCTCATCTTCATTCTATGTTTATCTGCGATGTGATGGCATTATTGATCGCACTGTATCCGTAATCTGGGTAAAAGTTTACATTTTGTTAAATGAGTTGAAAATTAATTAATCTTAACGTGCAACTAAATTAAAACAACGACGGCACAGGTAGTGCAATGCATAAGACGTGGCCGTTGTTATACACACACACATACATACACACATACACACACACATACACACTTACACACACACACACGCGCACGCGCACGCACACACAAAGAGGCCACATGTGAGCGATGCGAGTATACTTTATATTCTTACAAATTTGTAATGTTAAGGTTAATTTTCGAGGCTTCTGATTATAAATACATATGTTAAATATACACAAGCTAAAGCAGCTGATCCACTTATAACAAGATTCCCGGCGTATATTAGGCCAAGTGTTGATATGCCTGTTTTATTTTATATATATGTGGAGTTGAACGATTTGGAGGTTGACCTCTGAAATAAGTAATTTATCTACTGCTTGCAATCGGTATTTTTTTTGTTCTTTCTTTCTTCTTTGTTCTATTCTTTCGAGAACAGTCAGTTCCGTTCAACAAGCCGAAGCTTTACAGTTTTAAGATTTATTAGCGAGGCTGCTTTCATGCTTTACCAGGCTTTATGCCTGCTGCGTTTTTTAAATTTCGTGGCATTAACAAACTCATCTCTTCACTTTTTTCCTCTCGCAATGCTTTATGATGCGAAGAAGAAGCAAGCAAGCATATTAAGTTTTTAATTGGCTTTAAGTGATCTGATTAAATATTTCCAAAAAAAGTGTAACTTGTCCACATACTCATAATCTTGTACGTAATTTTATGTAATAATAAATATGAGAACGGATAACGTGTAGTGTCAGTTTTCTAAACAAGCTGTAATTTCAAAGGCCATTTCGCGTAAAGGTTTGCTTCATATCGTAAATGATATCGTAAGACGGATGCTGATAAAAATACGATTTTGTCAAATTTGTTTCTGAAATTCAATAATTTACTAATTTTTTTCTTTCTTTTGTTGAAGAAGAGTTCGTGAACATTTGCCGTAGTGGGATTAATACACACCCAAGCGAAAACTTGATATAAAAACTGATTTGGGTACATTTAGTTAACTATCCAATTGATGCCCGTAAGCATGGACGTAAGTAAAGTGTGCTGCTTTGCATTTTGAAAAAATTGGTTATGTTGAATAATTCTTGTTATCGTAAGTACAGAGTGGAACATTAAATCGTTAACGTTTGTTATATTGTTTACCTTTTACCGATCTTTCCCTGATCAAAATGGGACACGATACCACACCAACGTTATTAACATTGTATCTCACCGTCTGGCAGCTTTTGGACTTACTTAAATTACTGCGTCTTTGTGTGGATTTTTCTAATCGCGAGTATGAATTGTTAGTGAAGTTTTCGCGAGAATAATGACAAAAATGCGTTCTTTCAGTTTACTCAACTCTGCATAACAAACTAAAGAAAAGGAGTTATCGCTCCATGTCATTATACCGCCAGTTATATAAATTTACAAATTTTTTCAGGATTTATGTAAGACTTTCAGCCGATCTTTCGTATTCCTTTACCGCTCTTATATGCCGCTTACAATTTGATATTATTAAGACCTTGCTACAATCCGATCAAAATAACAAACAAGTTATTCCGCAAAGGGTTAGTGAACCATTGCTTCTTCTTCTTCTAGGATATTTGAATGTTAAAAATTTTGACAAAAGATTTTCCGGGTGTCAATCGATGTTTATTACCAACGTACGCCGCCAACTGTTTTCGTTAATCTCATTTAATTAAATAATTTTTAATCTTTTCCATACAATCTAAAAAGTTTTGTGACCGCTTAAAAACTAACCAACAACCGTTAGCATGGGCAATAAAAGCTTTTCATGAAAGTTCCTTGTCCGGCTCTGGATTCTGACGTTATATTTGCGCCGTTGTAAGTGTATGACAATATTTTGCAATGTTTTTTTAAATCTCTGCTAATTAAATATAATTTTTCTTGTTTTCTTTACAATTTTAATATAACCGCAGAATGAATGATTTCAGCAATTGAAGAATTTTTCAATTTAATTCAATTCACTTGACCAAAAATTTGGTTTGAAAACTTAAAACGTTTAATTAACCGAAAGAATGTTGTATATTAAAAAACAAACACACAAGCAAAGAAAAGCATTTAAAATAATATTTATATACGCGAGAGAAAAACGCAAGAAAACCGCACGAATGCTTTGCGGATTATTTTCGTACAAAGTCGTGGTTGTTAA
The DNA here is from genome assembly GCA_000688735.1 of Glossina austeni. NCBI lineage: Eukaryota > Metazoa > Arthropoda > Insecta > Diptera > Glossinidae > Glossina > Glossina austeni. The sequence goes on from KK502446.1 coordinate 871,921, forward strand.
ATTGACGTTAATGATGATAATGTGACAACTGTTTGGGGAGAAAAACAGAAAATATCCGCTTAGATGTATGGAAAACGAAAAAAAATATTCTTTTTAAATTGTTAAACAAGTGACACTTATTAAACGTAGAGGAGTTGTTGTTTTGCTATTTTATGGATTATAATGGAAAAAGAAAAAGAAGAATAGTTCAACAAGAAAAAGGAAAACGTAATTTGCATAAAGCAAAACTGTTAAACAAGATTCTTAACGAATGGTTTTGTTCTTCTATAATATTTATCCATCGAGAGGGATATTAACTTTCTCATCGGGTATGTAACATTCACAAGAAGCATATAAATGTCTCACGAAAGGCGTACATTTCTGATTGGCTTGGCTTCGAAATCGTTGTCTCATAAAATTACTATAACGTTCAGCGCATTCGAAGCGGAGAAGCACAGCTTAATTTTAAGAAAAGTTGTATTAAAAATTAAACGAAACCATGGAGGGAGGGTTCACAATATTTCGCATAGAATAAAGCCAAGAAATTGAAATTTTTAAATGCGCTTATATCTAAAGCTTTCTCGTCTCGTCTCGTCTCGTCTCGTCTCGTCTCGTCTCGTCTCGTCTCATTTCATTTCATTTTTAATTTTTGCTTATTTTTTGAGCAACTTGCATATTAGAATAATTTTGTTGGTATATATCAAAAGAGTCGTTTCGAGCCTAACTTTTAAATTTTTTTCAGGTATCGAAGTTGGTTTTGTTTGATTTTTAACCATTTCTACAAACAATAGTTAACGTTGGTTTCGTAAGCTCAAGGAAACGTGTCTGCACAATTTTTGTTTTTAGTGCGGTTGTTGGCCAATGATTTTCAAACATGACTTTTTGAGAACTTTGAAAAAATAAATGCGAAAAAAACGAAAAAGTTTTAAGGGCGAAAAATTTGTCATTTTGTAAGCTCATTAGTCAATGTATATCGCTTGTGGGGAAAAAAGAAACAAAAACTTCAACTTTGCCAAACTTATTTGTTGCTATTTTGGAAAAGCAAATCATGTGACAATATTACTGTTTCTTGTTTTTGTTGTTTTAGTTTCTGCTAGAAAAAAAACATTTATGCACAAAGTTCATTTGAACATCATACCATCATCGTCGTCATCATCATCATCATCATTGGTATCACCATTGTAAACTTATATTAGTTATGTGATGTGTACATATGTTTGTATTAGTAAACATGTATACGGCGGTAGCACCAGCTGCTGGCTTTGAATCATTCGGCATTTTCGACACTTTAGAGAGCAACCGAAAAAAATAAACGATAAATAAAATAAAAAAAAAGAGACGAAGTGTCTATTAAAAGAATGCATACTAACTCAGCAATGAGTAAACAACAAACGAACCAAAAGGAAGCTTAAAAGATGAAGAAAAATTTATTTGCTAGTGATTTGTGCTTTTCGTGTATGTATGTGTGTACAGGAAAAACCTTGGTTAATTACGTATACCGCCCGTTGTCAGACATGCAACAGTGACAATAGATACAACATACATTCTTTCTAGTAAACTCTAAGTAACAATATTAACAACAACATCAGCAGCATGTCGTCTTAAATGGAAAGAATAAAAAAAACCCTAAACACAAAACAAATGTCTACGTCGGGAACCCTTGTATGCTTTTCACAAATTTACACAGCAATGCTTGTGTTGCTTCCTTGGATCGCACTCGGTATTAGCAGACTGACTGAAAAATATTCGTGATTAGTTAAACTTGGCTGCATCTTCTTCTTCTTCTGCTTCTTTTTTTTCTATTTCGCATTGGGTTTTAATCAAATTACTTAAGCTAACAGCAAAAACAACCACAAAAACAACGACAATAAGCAAGAAAAACATGTTACACGTTACATTTCTGTTCTGTTTAGAATTTAGAAAATTTTCAGTCAACAACAACAACAGCAATAAAAGCGGAAAAACAATAAAACGCAAACAAAAGCAGCAAACACAAGAAAGCAAAAGAAAAGGCGAAACTAAATCGAAATCCTGATCTATAATAGCTATGCGCTGAAAAATTTCCTAGTTTCCTAGTTTTCGTTGTTGCGGTTGTCGTCATCGGCGTCGTCATTGCAGCAGTGCAATTGTCGACTCGAAGAGTTTTGTTCTTCTGCTTGTATTTCTCTGTGAAATGCTTACGAATTTGCATAACATCCTTCAGCGCATAACAATGTTATAAGACAACAACAACAACAATAGACAACAAACACAACAACAATCTCTGCATCATTTCTCTTTTGTCGTTGAATTTGATGTTGTTACGTTTCTTATAGCTGTCTGTAAACCGTGTCTAATCGTGTTGAAAAGCTTAATTGAAAATACGTTATTCGGTTTGGTTTTATTTTTTTAGAATTTTGTTTTTTATTTTCTCGTTCCCGATGGCTTCAGCTATCAGGATTGAATAATCGCGTCAAGAATAAAAAAAGAAGAAACAGACTGAATAAACACAAAGAAATATAAAAATGCACGTAAACTGTTTCAATTTTATATTATTCGCATGAATGTGTTGCGCTGAAAGGTATTTTTCTGATTTACTCGTAATTTGTATTATAATTGTTGTCGATGGCAAAATAATATTGAAAATAAATTTTTCATCAATAATAAAAAGTACTTCATAAGGCCACTTGTCATGAAAATCTTTTCGATCAAGCTCAAGTTTTTGAATAACTTAAGATCTTTTTATATGCCCACAGATATAATACATTAGACATTGCGCCAAGGAAAAGGTTCGTTTCTTTTACCAAAAACGAACATATTTGGCTTATATTTTAAATAAAAGTTAATTACACGAAGCGCATTGTGTAACGAACGGAACTGAGCAAATGAAAAGTGAGCAAATAAGCGAACAAGCGAACAAGCGAACAAGCGATTTGCAGGAGCCTGATGTGAAATCATGTTTACAACATTAAGAGGGTTTTGCAAAGAGCAGGCGGGCCAAGTTTCACGTTGCACAAAATGCGTGTGAATGCACAAACTCTTCCCAATCGAGCTTTCTTAATTTTCGTCTATTAGTCAAGGCATTACCTTACCTGGCATCAATCCTAGCGTTGCTACCATTTGTGCAAGTTCATCCACCGTAAGATGACATGTGCCAGTCGTCCTCAGTTTTTTGAAGAATTTCATTGATCTTATGAAAGTTTGCTCGGTCAGAGCGCGATGATGATCTTTAGAAAATCGAAAGCTCTGAAGTGGAAGAAAGCAAATTATCTTCGTTGCTGCTAATTTGAATCAATCATAATATCATAAATATCATAAATTTTTTCACAAGCCTGCGAAGCTTTCTCATTTTGCTGCAAGTGCTTTTGTAAAATAACTTTTCAGAATTTCCATTCACTTCCGAAATTTAGTTGCTTTTAAATGAGTTGAACAAATAAATGTCGCACCGCTTTTTCTTAAATTATTTATATAATAGATAGCAATTTTCCACAGGTGTTGTCAAAGTCATGCGATTCGTTGTCTTTAATCTATTATTATTATATATTTTGATGCTTAATTGACGTAAAAGTATTTATTGCTTTTTGTTCCATACTCTTCAGGATCACTTAAATAACCCACATTTATCGCGCGTAGTAAATGGTATGCCCTTTGGTTTAAAAATTGGAATAAATACAAAAAAGTATCATTCCCGTGGCAAATGTTAATTCCTATGAACTATACAATCGGTAATTGCACTTTGAGAATTGTGGCTAATACGACCGACCTGGGGGTAGTCCTTGACTCAAAATTCAAATTTAATATATTTATGAGTTGAGCATTCGATCGATAAACAAAACAAAACCGTTTTTAAGCTTCTTTGAGGAAATTTAGTGACCCTTCTGTACCTAAGCCTCTGTACGCTTCACTTTTTCGGCCTACTGTGGAATATTCAATCGGAAGGTGGGAAAATTTTCCTCCATACGCTATTTTGCTATCGTTCTGCCGCCCAAATTACCGCCTTCATAATCCTTTACGCTTATTTTGTAGGATTTATACTGAGAATTATCACAAATTCGACCAAATGAGTTGCGAAACTCTCTACGAACGCAGTTGACCGACATGGCTGGATTATATAAAAATATATATCTACGAATGTGCACGAGCATCTGCTGTTCTCATTGCTAAACACCCTCTGGCATGTATGTGAGTGAATTTATAAAAGTGAACATTCCTTAGTGATTCGTTAGTCTTATACATGTGCAGAAAATTATTTATTATTATTAATTTATAAAATGTGTATTTATGCGGATGTAGGCATCCATGCATAAGCCCGGCGTCTGTATTTATCGTGTCTTCGCCCTTGTTTTACCGTAATCAAAAGTTTTTTTTATTTGGCAAACGAAACGGGTGATCTGCAGCGATAAAATGCAGTCTACGTTGGAGTTACAGATGAATGCAATTTTTATATCCAACAACGATTATCAAGGTATTTGTTAGACCGCGTACAGCGGGGTTCCATAAATTATTTCTCTCTTATTAAAATGGAAAATTGAAAATACTTAATAACGGGTTTTGAGTAACAAGCAACAAATTTGTTTCTTTTGTTTTGGAAAACACAGGTTTTCTCATTTTAGGATGTACTGTGGGCGTTCCCTTTGCCCGATTAGCCTCCAATACCAACCTGGGTGCAATAATTTCGAATGTTTTCCTCGAATTTTAAACCGATATTTTGAATCTTCAGACGTGTGGAAGGTTTATCACAGACAACTAAACAAGCGGACGAGAATATGGGCAAACGGACGGAGAAATACGCCTACATTGATTCAGCATTTAATGCTGACCCATCATATATGTGCTTTATAAGATCTCTGAGGCTTCGTCCTAGGTCTTGTAGACCACATTTCTTCGGTGGTCGATAAACAAAAAGAATTACTAGCGTTTCTAGCTATAGTAACTTTTCGTATTTGGAATGTCGTCAAAACAATTCATTTATTAACACTTTATTAATGTCCGAATGTTAAATGCTGACAGCCACTGGTTAGCAGCATTGGTATGGAAATGATTTTTGTTTAGTGAAAATAAATATGTGACATAAACAACAAATATTGATTTTATGAAATATAAACGTGAATGTACAAATGTTTAGAGATTAAGCGAAGAATATTTTTACCGAAATCAAATCACAAGCAATTCTTTTGTTTTAAAAAATCTTTTTTATGTGTAAATTGTCAAAATTATGGGTTCCATCTCATATTCGTAGATTGTTTAAACGAGAAGACGTTAAGTGAAAATTCAATTAAATTTTCTATTTAAGTAAAGCAGTAAAGTTAAGAAGTATGCAAACATTTTCATGCGTCAAGAAAGTTTTTAACCATTCTCTTAACGCATAGATATTTTTCACAAGCAATTGCTAACTCGAAACCTTAACAAAAAGTGTTAAATAAATATTATTTAAATAAACAGTTTGTTACAAGGTTCCTTTCTCAGCAAATTACCGAGAGTGCAAGTTTATGAACCAATTGTGTATTTTCCGTGTGGATGTGCACGTGCTTTCTCACATTCGTGTAGCGGTTACAAAGAGCAATCATTTAGGGAGGAATGAATGAATTAAAAGTTCAAACAGAGAAATGTTTGCTGTCTTTTCAATGGCGACAGAAATACAAAGGACTTCAAACTACGAAGATGATGATCTTGATGCGGACATTTCGTAAAAGCACCGAGAGGGCTAATGAAGCGTCTAATTAGAGGTTTCACGCTTAGGCTTTAACTTTAACAGAGTGCATCTAAAATATTTGCACTTTTTTCATTTTAACGAACACACATACAGATGCTCACGTAGATGCAGACAATTCCGAACTTAAACATGCCCGTATTTCGTTACAATACCCAATGATTTTTCATATATATTGTTTGTAAAATGCTTAGACCACGACTTTGCTGTTCTACTACACTGACATAGACTGACAATGACTGCAAACTGTAAGAGTGCATTCGCTAGACTTAAAAAACATAAAGTGGCTTAACTTGCACCACTGCCACGATTTGCAGGCTTTGATGGTTGATATTACTATCTTAACGTTCAACTACAACTCAATTAATAACAATTTCTCAGAACAATAAAGATTTTGAAAAAAGAAGAAGAAAACAACCGAGTAAACTATGCATTACGGCCGGCAAACAACCATAGAGACCATCACATCATGTTCCCTATATATACACGTATATATTGACTTTTCAATGGCGTACGATGGGATTTCTATAAAGATGCAAGAGTAGCAATAGAATTTGCCAAAAAATTGCACTAAAATAAGATTAACTTGCTGAAATACTTTGAAGTTTTTTTATAAGACATTCTCCATATCTCCCACTGCAACAATATGTTGTATATAATGCCGGTGGAATTGCAATTTAGACCACAAAAATCGACAGCGACATTATTGCTTTCTTTTAATTCTCTTATCGGTGTTAGTTGTCGCAAGTTGAATTAGCTGAACTTTTAGATGAACTTCATGCCTGAAAAATTTTGCTCCTGCTTAAATAACATTACCACCACCATCATCATCATCATCATCATCATCATCAGCAGCAGCAATAACAGCAACGTCTACCACCACCACCACCACCAATTCCCGTTCTTACCGCCCCCTCTTTATCCAACACCGAATAATTTCTTTGTTGCTATCATTAGAAGGCATAAACGTGATAATAATAGTAGTATTAGTAATAGTAGCTGCATTAGTAGTAGTAGTAGTAGTAGTAGTAGTAGTAGTAGTAGTAGTAGTAGTAGTAGTAGCAGATTATTTTCATCCACATCCAAACGCTGTATCTGAAATCTATATTTCAAGTGTATTCTTTATTTTGTTTCGACGATAGAAGAGTTTATCACAGAGGTGCCAAAAGATAAACAACCTTATGGAATAATCATAAATATTGTTTTGCTTGTCTTGTTTTTTGCTAGGGAAAACAATTTCGATTATTGGACAGTTTAATTACCAAATCATGTTTGGGAAACTTATGAGCCGACAACAACGTAGTTGCCTGCATTTCTGATATAAAATTGAACAGCATCGCGGGAAAATTGTTGATGATTTGGGTCAAACATCTTAAAAATCATAGAATATCTACTATACACCATATCATAATAATGTGATCAATGAATTTTCGAAAAAGTACAATGAAAGAAAAAAGATGATTTTAAAAATCATTTTTAATAATAATAAGGCTGGAAGTGTTCTGCATCACAAATAATATTTTCTTTGGTACCGAGTTATATTAAAGTTTCTTGTTTTCATGGCGATGGGATGGTGGAACATATAAATCATGCCAAGTGATTACTAAAAAGAATTGATTGTCATGCCAACTGGGAATGTACAGTACGCCCTCATTTAATATTTAACGTTTTAAATAATTCGGTTATTAACGAAATTACTTATGGTAAAAAATTCGTAAAAATAAATAAAAAGCTGGTTAGTTAGTCGCAGATTACCTATTATTTGAGTTGTAGATTATTAGTGGGATTAAAAGTGGGTGTCTTTGCCTGAACTGAAAACCATCGCAAAAGGAGGCGGAAAACTATGGCCTACAACGATATGATTGTACTGGACGTTGATTTCAAAATGTGGCCATAACTGACAATCTTTGATGCATTTTTGGCACTTTCGCAAGTTATACGAAAGGTTAGTGAAAGAATTGTCGCGGGCATTTGACATTTATACTTTTCCTTGTACTTGTCAACTTTTATCAGTTGGTGTGGGTAGGTATCGGGGGGTTCACTCTTGGAAAAGCGTTGAAGAAATTTGTCCACCAAGGCCCCTATCGTATGTATATTAACCAGGAGCTTCATGGGGTAGCATTTACAAAAATCACCGCGAACGTTTTCTACAAAGTATTTAGGACAATGGCATAGGTTTTTTTATTTATAAAGTTTTTGAATTTTGATTTGCGTTTTTCACTGAATTTTAATAACATAATAAATATGTAATCGCTGCGAGAGGAAATGAGGATTATAAAGAAATCATACGTTGCTTCTGATTTACTATATTGCTACGCAGTCTTGAAAAAAAGATTGTAATAACTAATTTTATTTTCCTCCAGAGTGTCTAATAAACGTCGTTATTTGTTGACCGCACCAAAATTAAATTAACTGAATTTCTTGGAAGTATTTTTACCTCGTTCTATTGGTAGAAACACTTCTTCTAACTCTTCTTTATAAGGCTCTTCTTCAAAACCAACAATCGATGTCCAAAAATTCTCTATTTTTCAAACACAATCATCTGCCATTTTTATTGTTTGAAGCTCCAAAAATAATTATATATGCTTTTATTAATATTTATCTATCTATCTTTCCAGCCTCCCTCGATTCGGCCAGTCTCCGTATCGCTGGCACAAACACAACTTTAATTAAACCTATTTCCCCTCCACCACCGCCCAGTAAAATTAAAAAGGAAAAAAAAGCTTTAAATTAAACCATTAATATCTCATAACTGTACATTAACCTTTTGTATGATGAGGTTCTGCTCTCTTCTTTATTATTGTTTTTTTATTTTCTTTAAGAGCGGAGCAAACTATTTCAATGGAAGGTATAGAGGAATCATTGCAGCAAATTAAAAGTCATCGAAACATCGTTATGAACATAAATATCGGTTTCATGTTAACAACGATTTATTTTATGAAAGTAGTTGTAGTTGTAGTTGCGATTTAGTGGCAGCGGAGGCAATAGCAGTTGTAGTGGGTTTAGCAATTACTACAATTCATTTAATGATAAATAATCGGGAATAGCTTCCTGCTTCTTTTAGAAAAGAGAAGGAAAGCGGAGAGAGGCAAAAACAAGCCTTAATGAAATGAATTTGAAAACGAGATCAAGAAGAAAACGCAAACCTCGATAGTTGCAGTAAGCGACTAGGCCGATGACAAATATGAAACTGAAAATCTGCCGACAACTTCCATTAAAAACACAATTAGAGTTTTGCGTTCACCACAATAAAGAAGTCATGAAAAGGATAACGAAATTCAATCGACTGCAGCTCAACGGAAACCCTCACAACCAATAAGCAAGCAAAGACACAAACCGATCGCCAATTAGAAAGTCAATTCTGGTCAAATAGAAAAAGAATTGTTTTTTTTAGATGCGTATTGCAGTATGTGTACGTGTGTGTGGAACCTCGCCCAACACTGTAAATGGTAAGACTTGGTTAAGTATAAAGTAAATAGCTTAATAGCACAAATCAGTTTAATGCGTTAGTGTTTACTCTTAAAAACCTAAAGTAAAACAAAAACGAAGACAAGTTGCTTGTTAGCGATAACAACATGGACAACAACGAAGGCGACGATGACGATGATTTTGATAATAATGATAATAATGATAATGTTAATGATGACGACGACGATACAATACCGGAAAAACACAGTAATAACAAGTGGAATAGACGCTCACTTATGAAAACACCACTAACAAAAAATTGAAAAGAGAGAAAAAGTAGAGAAAAAGTCAGCTTTTTTCAGGTATGAAATTTCCATTGCAACTAAGCAAGTGTTTGTTAGTTTGCAATTTATTTTACTTAACAAGGGTAAACGTCATTGAAACGCCTGTTGACGTTTCTGTGTGATAGAAAACTTTTCCACTCTTAGCCTGATTTTAAATCCGACAGCATAGCAACGTGCTTGTTGAGGAAAAAAAGTCGTAGTTGAAGCATCATCAAGCATCTGTTCCCGCCGTTGCTGCCGTTGTTGCTTCAACTGCATGATCAATAGATTGCAATTACCTTTTCTACCACTAGAAAAGAATATAGTAAAGAGAAGTGCATCGCATACTTATGTATCAACTTCTTGTGCACGACTATAAACCGCCAGAGTATAATTTATGATTTCATTAAAGCAACAAATTTTATCGGCAGACGAATCTGTGGCATGTCATGTTGTTAAGGCTATAGCTTGGACGGCTTAAGTCTTATACCCAAGACACATACACACACATAGAGGCACGGTAAGGCAAATAAAGAAATTCGCAGTAGATACGCAAGGAAACACAATCGCGCGCCTTTATACATTCTTACAGAAATTGCGAATATATGCATTCACAAGAACGCAAACGCAACCACTTGTTCAGGCAATTTCTACCTTTTGCGTGCAGATCTTTTTGCTTGAGCATCTTTTTTCATTTCGTTGATAACACCGAAACGGAATATCAGGATTAAACTAAATCATTGTTAATACAAACGCAACTTTTTGTTTATTTAACTTTGCCCGTCCAAACAACTGTTCAGCTATTAACGAAATGACTTGAGCAAGGTGTTCTCTTCTCTTTTGAAAGAAAAATTTTACCAACAAAAAGTGGAAACTCTCCTTTTTATAGATTACACATTATGTGGCCACACGTAGCTTTATTTAATTTTTTTTATCCTCACTTTACAAAACTTCTGCTAAACAAATACGCACGTACTGACGCACGCACACAACATTAAAATGTCATGTGAAACCTGTGTTTGGCGCAGTAAGTTTTACTCTCGCCAGTTAAAGTCAACAAATCGCTCACATGTATATTTTTCATGATGGATGTATGTATGAATGTACGAATGTATGTATACGTTTATGTATGTATGTACTTATGTATACATATATACATACCTGTGTGTTTGTGTGTGTGTGTGTGTGTGTGTGTGTGTGTGTGCTGATGCACATTTTTACTCTACTGGTTTATTGGTCCGTTTAGTCATTTGCTTGTTTATCTGTTTCGTTCGTTGATTAGTTGCAGTAATCAATGTTTGAATAATTGCCGTTCGCTATTGACAGCACACATTTTAAAGTTTTTATTATTGTCTTTGAAATGAGTTTGCCTCTGCATTTGTACTTTTGTATTTATGCTTGGCTAGAGTTAATGGCCATTTTGCAGTAATTAACTCGATTTTGAAAAGCCTGAGAATTTTCTAATTTTTAATGCATTACAAAGAGTATCCAAGTAATGTCGTTCGTTAGCATTTTAGTGACGTTCAGTTGTGTACACAACCAGGGATTCCCCAGGGAAAGGGGAATCCGGAGACAAAGAATGGGAATAAGACCTTCTGACGACCGAAAGCAAATTCGTAGTCAATTTGTTCCTCTTTCACACATATGTACATAAGTGCTTGTATACGCATAATTACGTACAGATTAGGGACTCTTGTGTGGTAGTGTCTTAAGATTGCTTAATTAATGGGTGGAGAATTAAATAAAATTCATCAAAAATTGGTCTCAGAGAATAAGCTCAAGAATATGCATACGCATTGCAGACGTTCCACACAAGCAGTTTCTTTTAATCCTTCAACGGCATAATACCATACAGATGACAATTGGGATGGCAAAGTTCGATTCGGTTTGCAAGGCACCTTCAACTGATATTGAAAAAGTTCGGACTTTTATAAAAGAAACCCGGCATATAATGTTAACCTCCGAGTCTCGACAATACGGTCTTCTGGTTTCCCAACTTTATATCAGCGGTAATATAACTGTATTTCGAAAAGTTTAGTCGTCATGAAATATTTCGACAGAAATTAAAATTATTATTTAATTATTATTAATTGTTAATATATTGTTAAGAATATGCACTTATTATAGATGATTAATTATTTTTTATACTAAATGTTAGAGGGAGTCTCCTATTTTCAATAATTGGTTTTTATTTTCAATAAAAAATATTACATAAGAGAAACGAAGTAAAATGAAAAACTCAATATTATTACGCCGTAATAATAATAAAAATAAAGAAATCCATAAAAGTTATAAAATATCTTTTTTATAATTCGCTTATTGGCCAAATCAATTCTAGAAAAGAGGGCAAAAATTAAATTTACTTTCCAAGCTGCTTTTAAAATAGCATTAAAAAAAGGTCAAATTTTGTATTTTTATAAGCAATCCAGAAATGGTAACTAAAACATTAGGCCACTAAGCTCAAGAATAACTAATTATAGTTGAACTTCTAAGAGAACCATAAAGCAGCTTACGATTATTGTTTTAGTTTGTTTTCATTATAACTAAACATTACACAGACGGCATCTATGAATCTTTGAGAACTGCAAAAAAATAATAATATAGCAAACGCGAATATGCTTTTAAAACTGTATGGGAGTATTGGCGGAGGAGACCGTAATATATGGATTTGGGAGCAGACCGAACATGTTGGCTGGCTGGGCTCTGCCGAACAGCATTATGGCCAATCTGTTTTATATTTTGCATTGGCTTAAAACGTTTCGGCTTGCTATGGAAAATGGAGATGGCCGCTACGCCTTTTTTTCTCTTTGTAGTCCACGATACCGAGCTTGCATTCGATTGTGTGTGATGATGTTGTTCAGTCTTTTTTTTTTCCAATTTTGTTTGTGTACAAAGTAAAAATCACGTATTCTGTGTTACACTATTTTCAAGTTTCAATCACAAACGTTTCTTCGTGCATTAAACTGCAAGCGACCAAGCAAGCAGGAATACTGGCTAAGTCGTTGAAAAAACAATTGCTGCAACAATTGAAATGAACTTAATAATACTTTTAACAACAACGGCGAGAACAATCTATGAATTATAGTAGTTTCGTCGAATGGATGAACGGACAGACAGATTGAAATTAAAAAGCAAAAAATTTTGCGAATGAAAAATATATAAACGGTAAGCTCCAACTAGAGAAAAAAAGACGGCGAAGAAGTGATAGATGCTGATAATTATGAAAACGATAATAATGAAACTTTAAATGATAATACGGTTATGGAGATTATGATTAAAATTCAATATTAGATCAACAAACTAATTTAAGCTGAACTCTGCTGTTTAATTTAAGGTGAAAAACCAGCTATGCCACTAAAAAACGAAACAACCAACCAAACAGCTTTAACTGTCAGCCAGTCAGACAAAAGCGCTTTTAAGCCAGTGTTTTATTTTATTTTGCTTCCATTGTGTGTTATTATTATTAGTCTTCGGGGAGGAAGTCAGAAGCCATAAGATTTCATTATATTATATATTAAACAAAAACTTAAAAAAAAAAAGAATTGTGGCTCCACCTACAAAATATGTATCTCCGACTGTTACCTTAAAGAAAAAAAAAGAAGCAGAATAAAGACTATGACCACGACAACTATTTCTTCCGTTAAGATCGTAAAGTAGCAGAGACGTTAAGCTAAATTTAAATTGTTCATTCAAATCAACACAAATGAAATGAAATATAATGCAAAACAACTATTACTGTTCCTTTACAATAATAACAACAATGAAATCGAATAATTTTTTTTTATGTAGTATTTCGACTGCTAACAACAAAGACGTGCTGTTGTTGTAAGATCGATTTTACAACTTTGACTATTTACTTCTACTTTTTGTCATAGGTACAACTTCCAGCATTGACTCACTAACTGACTAGCTAGCTGACTGACTGACTAGTTACAGTGAGCATAAGAAACTCGCACATTGATGGCTTTAGTTGATGCCCTCTCACAAATGTTTTTGCCACTGCAAAGCCCGTTTTAAAACATAAAACACAAAACCTTGAATACCCTTAAGAATCAACAAGAGTAACGACAACAGCGTCACCAGTATTTCTCAAAGAGACAAGAAATAGAAAAAAAAGGAGAAATCACCAACAAGTGATCACCGTCTATAGTTTCAAATACAATGTTTGCATCTAAATAGATCACAACATCGTTGAGCAACATAGAAATAATTGTTGCCTTGAGTTTAATAAACAAAATACGTACCAGCGCTGTTTGAAAATTTTCCCTAATTTCTCACGGTGTCTCGGAACTGTTACGCGCAGGCTACATTTCTCATATTTCTTATTGTTAAACACTAAAAGGTATCGTTCTTTGGGATTGATTTTTTCGTTCGCCCGCTTTTCAATTTATCTAAACGTAATTTGTTGTCTGTTTGTTCGTTCGTATATAAATCTTTTCTAATTGTTATATTAATTTAATGTTTCTTGATTAACTTTGGAACCATTTCGTCGCATCGCTTTGACGACTTATGACAGCAGCGATTTTTTTTAAAGATTTCCATACATGACGATTACGCGCGCTGACTAACAGTTCCTCGTGTTTCCTTTACACTCGAATTTTTTTCGTTGTCGAAATTAATTGATTTTATTTAACGTAGGCTTTAATGCAGACTCTTCGTAAATCGCGCCTGTAAATGAAATTTGCTTTTTTTAAGATCTTGAAGAAAAAGCGATTAAAAGCGCCGCTGTTTCTTTAAATTTTAAAGCAACTTTAATAAGAACTATTCGTGTGTCTCGCTGAAACCGCGATATGAACTGTTAACTAAACTTGTCAATTGAAGCTGCGAATATTATTTTTTGGTTCAATCTGGGCAATATTTAATCGTAAACTTTAGTTTTAATTATTCTTAACATATGCATGTGCATGTCAATTGAAGTCGTTTATCGTTATTACTTTAATGATATGAGAGCGAAAGCATTAAAAATGATTGTAAGGTATCGTGGTGTAAAAGCCGTCGTACATTAAAATGCCTAAAAACACGGATGAAGTCGGAGCTATTCATGTCTATATATTTACATTCATTAAACTGAAAAGTTTCACGTAATTGTTTCAAAGGTTTTCAACAGATATTAAAGCAATAGAAAAGAGAGCCCGAACAAAGTAAGATCGCCTCTGAAGGTTGCAAAAAGTTTACGAGGAAAACACTTGCAAAACTCTAATGCCACGTAGTTTTGATAATCATTAGGAATTGGCAAGTCGTACGTTTCAGAACCGCATCACGAGTAGCTGAAATAAGTCACAGTAAGTTTTCCCACAAGCCTACACTGTCGCCAAGTTTAAGTAAATACCAGTTTGGCAATTAATATAATTGTTACGTCCACGAACAGACCATACTGTCAAAGTAACTTTGATTAGGTTTTCAAATTCTTAAATTTCTTGCGTTTGCTTACTCAATTCTACGGAAATCTATGTAAATTTTAGGAAGCATGCGAAACTTTGCAAGAAATTTAATTTACATAATTTTTTTTTAAGTGAGATGATTTACTAAGACTCGTAAACTGTTTGCGTACAGTTATATATATAATGGAAAGTATTATATTTTCTTTTTTTATTTGCTTGAAGTCTACAACAATTAATAAAGTTGGCCCCTTTTTTATTGCCTTTGTACAGTAAGTTGATGGCTTTAACACCTTTTGCTTCTCTCGTTGACTTCCTCATATCTTTGTCACACACTCACAGTACAATCGAGCCATTACAAGAGTAATTATAGTAGTAATTAGCGATTATAATAAAGCAATAAAGAGGGGAAAATATTCACACACATATTTATTTTATTTTAGATTTTTGTTTTTGTACTTACTCGCATTCACCCGGTTGTTGACATGTACCATGGACGGGATCACAGCCCGGTTTGCAAATGGCTTTCTCGCAATTATCACCAGTCCAGCCGTTGAGGCAGATTTTCTCACCTTGTGGCCCGCAAGTGTAATGACCGAACTGATCGTTGCGCGGACGACAAAACGTTGTACACGTTGTATTATAATAGGTAGCTGCGCACTGAACTCTAACCCGATATGTTATCCGAGCATTGCGTCCGATGTGATCCAATGTCTTCCATTCGGGTGATGGTAGAATCACGCCAGAAAATGATGCTTCTTCAATTAACCTTTCAGAGTCTGATGTTCAGTTGAATTGGGTGGGTTGTACGATGTTCGTTTTTTTTTTTTAATTTTCATTCGCATTTTAGATTAAATGTTGTTTTCGTTGTTGTGTTCGATGCGGTTGTTGTTTGTTTTGGTTATTTAAAAATTATACAAGATGGGTGGCGGCGGTGGTATTGTTGTTGTTTAGTTAGAAAAAAGGTTTTTGTTGTTTTTTTACCATTAGTTTGACGTTTCATTTGCGAAGTTTAACCACGACAACCGGTAAACACAGTTTTTATGTTGTGTAAATGTTGTTACATTGCAATTTTTTGTTGTTGTTGGCGGAGTTGTAGATTTAGTTTTGTTTAAGGCAACGTTCAGGCAAGCAGTTGTGTTAGAGTAATTGCAAAAAAATCAACGTTGGCGTCCAAATAGCAAACAAGACAAGTTCAGGTACAAACCACATTCGCATCAACCAATTGGTCCCATCCACAGCAACGAAAAGAGTTTACATAAAGGAGAGAAAATTACAATTGTAAAGGAAAAAAAGCATTAAAATTTTCCAATAGTTTAGTTAAATTTTTTTCTAGTAAATTAAAAGTTAAATTTTATTGTTATTAAGACTCTTAAGTCGCAAGCGAGAAGAAGGAGGGCAGTTTCCCGAAAAATGTAGGCCGAAGTGAAAAAAGCCACACTTGTGAATTTTGTCACATTTCGACTTTTAATTGGTAACACATTTGTCTCGGTTTTATTTTGCTGGCTGCTTATTAGTCGCCTTGATCTGTAAAATTATGTAAACGAAAAGCGTATAATTACCTGGATACGATGTGTTGTACATATCCAACGCCTGTAGAATTAATGTAAACGATTTCTGTAATTGAATTAAAAGAAATGCAGATAAAAACAGAAAGCAGAGGCAATGTTTTGTAAAATATATATAGCATGTGGAGCTAGTTAGTCAGTTCTTTTAGCGTCTAGAAGTATGTAGAAGGTGTTGTACACTTTCCTTACAGGTTAAATAAAGGTTAAATAAGGTTAAATTATTTTGTCAATTTGTTTTCGTGGCGACCGTAGTTTTTCTTTTCAATTTAAAACATAACAGTAGCTTGTATTCTTTCCCCTTAATGGACACATTTACTCGGATATTAGCGAACAGCTAAAGGAATATCCAAGCGTACGTTATTCATTCTGCTAAATGAAACTTTTGATTATATTTGAAAAACAAAGCAAAGCGAAAAGGTTAAAACGGAAGCTAAATTGGTGACAGCATTAATGTGTTGTTTAAAACAACGATTTCTTTTCGTATTTGCGTTGCATTGCATTGAATGTTTGCAAATATTGTTGTGTCAGTGCTAGAGTGAATAAAGCAAATTAATTTAAGTACAAAAACGTGAAAAGATCAGATAATGGAAGAGAATTGCGCGACTTAAGGAAAACTATTAAGATTTAAACAATGTCAGAGCTGTGGTTTTAATTTCTAAGGTTTGAAGTGAAATTGGAGAATCGAAGTCGTTTTTTAGGAAATTCTTTGGCGTAATGTTGTGTTGCGCATGCATGAAAGAAATACATGGAAGACGAAAACTGTAACGTCGTAACGTTGTGGCGTTGCAAGCTATGTGGTAAACATGCTCCCGCTAATCAACAAATATTTTCGTATGTATATGCATCCCAAAATTCGAGATAGTAATTTAGAAAACCCATTTTAACCCATTCATCAAATTTGGAGAGCCTTGCTCTAGGTGCCAAGATTTTAACTAAAAAATAAAGAAATGTTGGATCTTTGTTACCAAAAATTATTTTACATTTCATTTAATACAACTGAGTAACAGTTCATAAAGAAACTACTATGTTAGAATGTCTTACATAATATGTAACAAAATTACATATATGTTTTGAATTTTACATAACCTCTCCATTTATCCTTTAAAATAATTACTAACTTAAATAACAGTACACATATGCTCTGACCAATTGTAACCACTTGTACCACAAAGCATGAAATATCTCATAGTTGGCTGCGGATCGGTTAATCTTAAAAATACAGTCCTGCATTCCAGTTGTCGCAGATGCAATGGGACTTAGGCCCTCACTCAATGGAAGCGTTTTACTTGAAACCATTTTCACCCCATCTTTAAAGAGAGCAAGGACCTGTTAAAAACTTTACTAACTAACAAATACTACTATGGTCAAGGAAAAGTAAAATTACATTTCCTTCGATTTTTATTATGGCACTATTAACTGTTAACAAAGAACACTATTTGCGCATTGTGCGTCACTTCGCCAGAATTATAAACGAAGCACTCTTAATTTTTGATTCACCATAATACACCTTCTAATACTGCATTGGAATCCTTCGGCGCTTTTACATAAGAAATTCAACTCAGATCTCTTCGCGAAGCCGCGCTTGCCTAATTTAGCACTGCCTGTCTCCCTTTTGGATGGAAGTAACCAAACGTAACTGTTTAAGGACTGAAGACAATGGCATAAAAACTGACATTGATGTCGATGAACTTGCTGTCAATCTGAGAGAAAGAAACTACGCTTTGCGATGAGGCCGCACGAATTAAATTGAAATTTCCTTCTTTTCCTTATCTCTTTCAATAACATCGAACGCTCTAATATTGTTTAAAATGTAAAGCCTAAATTTACCAAAGCAATGCAAGAAGACTAACACTGCAGATCAGTAAATCATAAATCATTGTTCATGATCCTCTTTATAATGCTCCTAAATTGATTTTAGAATCAATACGATCATGTGCATCTGCAAGTCCAGTAATGAAAACGCTATTACTCGAAATTTGAGCTTTTCATCCTTTTACTTAACAATCCATATAATTAATTTAGCATTTTAGCATCTCGCGTTCGTCATAGATTATTTTATCCTGTACGATCATTTGAAACTTAATTTAAATGTCGGGTTATTGCATTTTAACGCTTTATCAATTTATGTGCAGATGATTAGAAAGATGTAAAATCATGTTGCATAAGAAAAAATACTTGCAATTAAAAATTTATATACTTGTGTTCTACGTTTTTAGTTTTGCTAATCTAATCTAAATATCCGTAACCACAGGCTCAAGCTACGCGATGATGATTCCCAGTTGGTTTCTTAAATGCTCAGTTTGTTTTTTTCGCAAAGCATATGTTAAAGGCGAAGTATACAGAAAACCGTTGTTGTTTTGATAGATGTTACCAGATGCGGCCTTTATTAACTAGAGAAATGTTAGATTTATGGCAATTCATGGTGTGGAAACATGCTCGAAAACACTGTGTGTGTGTACCACAAGCATCACATCAATACAGAGATAGATGATGTTGATGTCGGTTTAAGTTTAAAAAGAAAAAAAAAATTAAAAACTAATGGAAGCATAGAGAATATATATCACAGCATACAACAACAAGATGAGCAAAAACTAAAATAAAACCTGAATACCTTTAGTATGAATTACATGAAGTGTATGACGTTCAAATGAAAAGGGGCAAGATTACATTATGACTTGAAAGAGATAACGATTTAAAGCTGCAGACGCTGTACAATTTATGGGTACGTGTGTGCATGTCGTACATTTTTATACAGTTGAGCCTTTAAAGCAATTAAATTTGAACGACGTTGCCCAGCTGGAAGCCAGGAAACCTCTCATTTAAGATATTTTATGTTTTTTTTTTATTTTTCTAGCCCAAGCAGTTGAGTATTGGAAATGAAATGAAAGTCCATTTCTCTGAATGTATTTGTGCAATGCCAAGCGCCAACTGTGGCTATTCATTCGTGTTCTGCTTTCTCAAAGCATCACATATACCTACGATTGTTTTTGCCTGTCTCTAGTTCGATATACGTCTCAAAACATCGGCAGCAACTTAGCGTACTGACAAGACGACCACTTGTATCATCGTCGTGATCATGTGTGGTATGCATAGCCAACCACAGCACCGAAATTCCTCTTAGTAATATTGCTCATATATATATGTATATGCTAATTTGCTCTGCGTCGGTTTACTACGTATGACTAACTTAGGCAATGCCTCTTATTTAAATAAATTATTTGATCTTTTTCCTGAGTTGCTTTTCCTTCTAACCTAGACCTAGAGGCAGTGAAAAATGGTTATAAGTGATTTCATTAGGAGCAAGTGTTGACATGACAAAAAAGCTGCTCTGGTCCATGAAGCAATTAAAATATTAAAATGTGTCCAGTATAAATGGAGCGAGGGCAGAGAAGAAGGATTATCCAAGCACCCATCTCTCATGCATCTTCTTTCGGACACAGTTCGCTAAGTGCTTTTCAATTAATACCACACACATTCATACCTGCATATAAGCGCGCAAATTTGTGTCATTATACGACCCGCTATGCTTACATATAGTGCATGGCAATTAAATTAGTTACAAATAAGATCATGTCATGTTACACGTTATTCGATTCGCATATACTTAAATAAAAAATAAAAAAAAAAAGACGAGCCGCGAATAAGTTTTTGCAAACGTGATAAATCAAGCACTTGTTTATCTAATTGCCCGTTTGTCTAAAACATAGCTTAAGTGTGCCTTTACTTTCCTATTTCTACTTAAGCTTTCGTATTTATTTTTAGGTTGGGGTCATTTGTGCATAAGTTTGCTTATATTTTTTTCAATTTTTTTTTTGTTTCGTAGATTAGTCTCTTCGACTAATTAGCGTTTGCATATTTAGCAAAATACACGATTTCCGCATTTTCAGACAACAAGCTTTTTTTTAAACGGAATTATTATTGTTTTACTATATTACAATCGTTACGCTTCCTTTTGGCTTAGCTCTCTAAACATAATATTATTGACACCATTTTATGATTTAATGATTTAATAGTGATGTGACCTAAAATTCATTTGCGCAATTATTTACGCACTGCAATAATTCTGTTTTACCAATAAATCTGAGATCTTAAAATAAATCCGCAAGAGGCAGAAAAGATTTTGTTTCCCCCACATTAGGGAGTATGAAAATGTAGCTCTTTTCCTTTCCTTTAGCCCTGTTAAGGAGAACGGTTATAGGTATAAAAGATTCGGTCAGGGCCGAATATACATTTCTTACGTGTTTAAATTAAAAGTGGAAATTTATTGTGTGCATGCGTCGTAGTTTATGAGTAAAGGGCAAAAAACCGGAAAACAAATATGTTGTCTGTTGTCTGTTTGTTGCATAGGCATGTGGACATTTTCGATGTGTTCTTTGACCGGTTTAACGCATTTTCGAATTCTTTTACAAATGTGTAGGCGATATGTTCATTTTTGCGAACGGAAGAATGTTTATCACAGATATTACGCTGTCGCGCAGAAGGACAGATGGACAAATGCACAGACGGGCATTGCTGGATGCATTCCGAATTTGAAAAAGCACGTTTTAAAGGCATTGAAAACAAAATTATATTTTCTATTGGGTAGGCGTTGTCAAGTACTCGAATTCTTCAAATTCTTGTGATTTTTCTTCTGTAGTGTAATGCGCGAAAAATCAACTTTTTATATCGTTTGCAAAGCAGATGTTTTCACGTCAGTTTACGTACTACCTTAGGCGCAATTTTCGACCAGTTTTGTCCATTTTCAAAACCAACGTGCGTGTAAGAGCTTCCAAACCTTCTGCCAAATTTCACATTCCATAGACGAACATGTTGAGATCGATTCAGAATTTGATGTTGATCAAGAATATATATATATATATATATATATACTTTGTAGAGTGTTTGAAGTCTTCTTTCTGGACGTTGCAAGTGTTTTGAGAAAAGAAATGAATAAAGAAAAATCCAAATCGTTTTATTGCTTTAACTCACGTTGATGATACTTGTTTGTTGATACTTGAAGTTGAATTTGAATTTAAAGACATGTACTTTAGCTAAATTTATGTCAATGGTAATACAAAAAGATTTACATACTATATGCAAACAGTAGAAGACACAGAAGAAGAAGAGGAAAATCAAGAGGGAAAATTTTAAATTTGGGAGAAAAATTATCGATCGTACACTTGAAATTATTCAAATATAAACAATTGATGAACTGAATGACCAATAAGTGGGTAGTGATAAACATTTTGGGAATGAAATAAGAGAAGAACTTATTGAAAGGTTGTGAGATGTACTTTTACTTCATTTTTAAAAATCATTGTACGTCGAAAGTTGGTAAAGAAGGAGAATTCCCGTTTACATTTTTTCACAAGCGCCCGTCGCTGAATTCTTCCATTGACAAAATCTATTGTTATATGCCCTTTCCCTTAAAAGCCAACTGATTTCCTTTGCTGCTACAGGGAAATATATCTTGATGTATATCCTGTTACTTTTATAGCAGCATCGCGGTGTCTTTCACCAGCGAATCACTTACATTAAGCCAAAAAGCAATAACATAGTCATAACATAAAAAATAATATAAAAAAAGTTACATATACATACATATATATTAAACACTGGCATATTTAAAACATTATTAATATTCATGACCAAGCGAAATAAGCGACTTTGTCCCGATCGTGTTGGTAAGATATGCAATTATGCAAGCATTTATTCTCTCCGGTAAAATAAAGGAGAAGAACTCAACACGAACTTATGCATGCATTTCTACCTTTGACTGTCTACCTTTGACTATCACCATTATCATTTCAACTGCTAAATATAACCGCCAATGTGTGTACATTTATATAGAAAAACGATCAAGATATGGTCAAGTGGTGTATTCTTATGTTTAACAAAAGTACAAACTTGAAAGCGGCGGATTGCGACGAAAACAAACAAACACACACACACACACACACACACACACACACACACATTGCATTGATTTCGTTTTGTCGATATTTTAGATGATGTTTTACAACTCATTGCAACATGTACAGAATATTTAATGGTTAATGAAGAAAACCAGAAATTAATTTGTGATTGCTTCACCTTCTCTCCTTCTCTCCTTCTCTCTCTTTTTAATGACCACACGACGAGTATGAAAGGAGAATATATGACAGCCGCATTTTGTCAATGTATGAATGAATTATCGCTTTAATGAAAATGAATTAATTTATGAGTTGAACATCTGTATCTAAAGCAGTTCTGTCTACTTTTTGAACTTTTATTGTAAAGTCACATATGAGAAACTTGTTGTTGTTATCCGTAAATACCTATAGGTACAAGTGAATGAGAGTTTAATATCTATTCCAGAAAAACAAAATGATGAAGTCCCTAAAATGTACTCTGTCCAGCGATTAATGAACTTTTTCAAATTTTCCAACGAAAACGTAACCAAAACTGTGTTTTCCACGTGATATTTCCACGTCAAAGAATTACCTTTAAACTTAGGAGCGTATGTGTAATCGCTCTGAAGTGCAAGACAGTCCTGAACCGAGCAGTGAGAAGGCAAACGACTATGATGCTAGTGAAATGATCACTGAATCG
Source organism: Glossina austeni (assembly GCA_000688735.1). NCBI lineage: Eukaryota > Metazoa > Arthropoda > Insecta > Diptera > Glossinidae > Glossina > Glossina austeni. The sequence goes on from KK502446.1 coordinate 894,836, forward strand.
ATCAAATTTGAAAACAGTGCCATAGACACGTTCTACATTTGAGAGAATACATTATGAGTTACCAAAAATGCGATCCTACCAATAACAACAAGGGGCCAGTTTTAGAAGCCAACCGCTTACAATACGCAAAGCAATATGGGATAGTGACACAAAAGAACTGAGTCTCTTATCATACTAGCAACGATTACCTAGATAGGACTTAATAAGTCTCACAGGACACTGCACCCGAAATAAAAGTCCACCTTTTCCACTAACAACTTGTGATTCACCGAAAGCTTTGCAAAAATCAGTCATAATTAAGATGGTCGAATCGTCTTTGCCATATTGAGGACGGATGTCTCCCATAACCTTCAGCATTGCTCTGTTACAGCAATACCAGGTTTATAGCCTGAGCAAGGACTTAGGTTACAAGTCCACTCCTATTTGATCAGCTACTGAACGTTCAAAAACCTTACAAAGAGCCGGTAAAATACTTATTGGCTGAAAATTTTCTGGAAATACAGGTCAAATGCGTAAGAATAACGAGCGCCACTTTTCAACGGTCAACAAATGTGGTGGTCGTCCTATAATTAAAAACATGTGTTAGTGGGTTAATTATAAATATAAAAATCCTTCTTTAGGCCTCTTATGCTAATGTCGTCATGTCCAACAGCATTAGATCTTATGTCTAAAATTGCATGCAAGACCTCATTCTCAGGAAAGGCTCTAAAATAAAACCTGTGATCGTGTGTGTACAGTAACTCGTTATCAAGTTGTAAGAAACTGTTACCTATTAAATTGCTAGAAGCAAAAAAGTATTCATTTAATGTTCCAGGAGACGCAGAACGTTCGGACTGGTTCTTCCGAATGCCTATGTCGTGTAAACTTTTCCTTAGCACTTTTGATGCAAGCCGTGCATCCAATTTTCTAGCAAAGTACAATCGCTTCATGCGGCGTGAGTTTGCATGTGCTTTATTCCTGCGTTTACGCAAATCTTCTCAAAACTTTCGACGTCTTATAGGCCCTGTGTCTGTCTCTAAACACTCTGATAACGTGAGTGATGATCCACCGCGGTTTGGAGTTTTCAATCCAACACATCTTATTAGGGACACGTTTAGAGAACAATTGCAGTACATGAGAATTTAAGTAATGAAACTTATCATTAACACCAGCCAAGTACTGCACATTACTTCAAAATATTTTTGACGAATGCTGTGCAAGCTCATGCAAATGAATGGCATACACGGCTCTTTAGTTAAAAGACATAGAGACGTCACTTACTAATTCAATATTATAAGCTACGGAAGACAACTTATGGTCCAATAAACCTCCTATAGGGAATTGATCGTCATGTAAAACCAGCGAACTATCAAGGACACATACGATATCTAGCAATGCCGGTAGACTCTTTTGAGCGAACCTATTCGGCCAGATATTGGCTAAAGTTAATCCAAAAGAAGCTATTGCATCAAGCAAACATCTGGCGCACGAATCGTTCCGCCATACATCAGCATTGCAGCCACCGTACATAATTATATTTACATACGAAATACAGTGCATTCAACACGCGAAAAAAGCCTTCCATGCTCTTTATTCTGCTAGGATTGTAGATGCATACTACCAAACATTTCTCATTTCGAGCTCTATCATGGCGTATTAAATTACACCTCTTAATCCGACTTAAGCTTCTTTTATGCAAAGAACATCCCTCAGAGCATCAGACAATAGATAATTCATGGAACGAATATTTGCTCTATTGTTTAAATGGCAGAGCTTTACACCCATTCACGTTTCACTTACTTGGACGCTGGTTGCGTTTGCAATCAAAATATGCCGGTTTGAAATACAGGAAGGAGCTTCGAATTGCGATTGTTACCTTTACAACTGCACAACTAGCGCCCGGTAAGAATTTGGGTAGAACATATCCACAAATCTTCGTGCACTTAAACACTATAAAGACTGAAATGAAAAAACTGTCTTCTAATTACAATAAAGACGGCACGGAAATATCTTTTTTATTTTTAAAACAAAACTCTACTCATACGAAATTTCAAGATGAGACTTTTTAATCAATTTTACGAAATTTTTACAAGACCTTTCCATGTTCGGTAAGAATTTATGAAGCAAATGTGAAGCAAAAGATATTTGTTAGTTGAAGATTTATCATCCCCTGCAGGTAGGTCTTAATATGCAAATCAAGAACAGGGATGTGAAACTATAATAATTTTCAACCAATTGTATGGACATTGCAGGGCGTGTACAAATGTGTCACCAAATTTAAACATCGTCTATAAATTAAGCGGAAACAAAAATCATAAATTTCCCACTAAAACAAAATTTCAAAACAAATAAAAAAAGAATGCTCAACAATAGAAAAATGTTTATGCAAATGAGACCTTCTTTCACTAATTTAACCCAATAAATTAAATTAATTTCTTTTCTCTTTCTCTCAAGCAGCGAATGTATTATGTAGAAGCGAACAATAATTAAAATTAAAAACTTGCATATATCGTTTAACTAACTAAGCGTACGCACACATATATGCGTTTTTACATGTTACGAAATTATAAATCACAATTAAAATTAAAACAAGAAAAGCAAAAAGTTAACACAAAGTTAACTTAAAACATTAATTTGCATAAGCAATGTATTTAAAATGACTTTTTTTATAAATTGTTATTTATCTAATAAATATCGTTATAAATTTTATATAGATTTCATTAGTAAGTGCTGCCTGAACTTAGCTTAAAGCGAGTGAGATAAACGCTTCGAAACGAATCGCAGATACCCAACAACATAAACAATCTGTTCTTTAATAACAATCGTATCAAAATTTAACATTGAGTCCAAATTTAAAATGCAGTCTCTTGATAAAAGTATATTGAAAATGAAATTTTCGTTGAGACGGCACCTTTTCATTACTTAGGCCAAGGTGTAGATTGATGCACGTTTTCAAAGTTGATCTATGAAATACAACCAATTAAGAGAATCCTTGTTTTGTACAATAGTCTCGTTTTTCCCCAAATTCTTACAGCTTAACATCCAACTATGGATGGGCAGGATCAGCAAATTATTCAGATCTAAAATCGCATGCGTAAGGAGAACATGCAATTGCTTAGTAATATATTTGCTATGTACTTTTCATGTTACAAACGGAACGATAAAATAAGTAAGTCCCATTTTTCTATGGTGAGCACAACAAAGATTGATTAATAAATTAATTATGTTAATGGAGACAGTGTTAACTTAGATGGTGCTATTTCGAGCAGCTTCTTCCACACACACACATTTATATATATATATATATATATATGTATAGCAATTTGCCAACCATTAAACATCATCACCCAATAATGTCTTCTTTTATCTCCATAGATAATTATTTTATTTGGAAAACAAGAAAATAAATAATTCACACCTGATTTTGTATACAAGTTTGAAACTCGACAAAAAGTCCGTGTTGGCTGTGACGAGCTTTTTTTTTTTTCGTTTTCTTATTTCTTTGCTTTTTAAACAAAAGACTTAATATTGGATACGATTGCCATGCAAAACGATCAAATATCGTCATTATATTTATTATGATCTTTATCAAGACAGCTTTAAGTTAATCTCTTTATGTGTGATTGTGCGTGACGCGATCACTAGCACCTAGGTGCGTTGTTCATCTCATGGGAATATTAAAATGCTTTCAATATTAATAAATTCACTCTTAGAAGAACATAAACGCAGCCGCAGCCGCCGCACATATTTTCAAAATGGGTATAAACGGTTACTGAGCAACAGTAAAATTCCTATAAATCGATTAATAAGTGCACAAAAATAAAATCAATTTTTCTCTGTGTTGATAAATCGAGGTGAAGGCGGCGTAGGCATTAGAAAATATTTTCAACGAAGGCCACAAAATTATGCAAAATTAAAAATCATTTCTGATTTATTTAAGGTTTATATTAAAAACGTCACTGATTCAATTGAAACTTGCATTCATCTTTGTGGGTTCAAAATATGTTAAATTGTGTTGAAAACGTTAAGTTGCCTATAATGTTTAATTTTATGTTTCCTTCAAACAAAGAAACTTTGGAAACATTTTTAGTTAAATGTGAAAAATTTTGCACAAAAAAATTTGAGAACAAATATATTAATATATTAATATATATTAATATTATAATATTATTTAATTAATTTATTATTTATAATATTATTAATATTATATATTAATATATTTATAAAATTATAATATATTAGTTTTGTTCTTTAAAGGAAAGCAAGCTTCAGAGCCCCTATAAGGCGTCTTGATCAGCGTGCTATTCTGAATCGATGAAGCAGATGTGTGTCCGTTTATGCGTATGTGTGATGTGGTGTTGGCACTCTCCTCGTCGCAAAAATACAAATGTCGACTTCAAAGTTGATGGAAATATTGGAAGTGTGAAATTGCTTAGAGCAGACGTCCGCAGTGGAGCGCAAATTGAACGCAACTCCAGCGATATGGGTGTCAAATAAAAAAACTTGGAGAGTAGAATGCGAAAAGCATACTGGTGGGCATGCGAGATTCAGTGCCCGTGGCACATAACTTTTTTACCTATTTTTATTTTTACATTAATGAAATAAATTTTAAGGGTAAAATATGAAAAATTGAGCACCAGCAACGTGGGCTATTGACTCTATTGTAGAAGAGCAAATTAGGTATTGAGTCTAGTGGCTTTAATAAAGTAATACACTAAATTGAAGAGATATTATATTACGTAGCTGATTTCAAGACGTCATTGGGATTAGTTGTCTCGAACATGACTCTTCTAATATAGGAAAAATGTAGGCAGGGCCAAAGAAGGTGCTTTATTGTAAGAATTTGTCCACAATTGCAGATTAGAGAAGAAAATTTCTGAAGGATCCATTTTTCCAGTGCAATTACGCGATATGGCCAAAGCGCATCCTCGCATACACTTTGATCTTGATTTTATCAATATCGCGATACGCGTCATAAGGAACTAAGTGACGATTGACAGAGAAGTAGTGCCGTTGATAGAATTGTGTATTTATTTCCATTATTTTCTGTTTAACTTTCCCTCCAATGTGCCTTTGAAGATTCAACTTTTCCATGGTATCCTCCATATTTGGAGGTGCAGAAGCAGCAGAATAGGCTTGTTCGATAGGCGTGCCCATTTCCCAATAAACCAATGTGATGGCAAAAACGTTTTAATCTTATCAACATATGTTGTGATGGCACTGAATAATTTGCTAATCGTGTTCACTATCAGTGTCAATAACCGTTTTGAGTTTGTTTTTATGAACAAGCCTTACATCTTAAAAGTTAAATTTAGAAAATGAACGTTTACTCAAAATTAAATTGAAAATATTTCACTGCAAGGTTAATTTTTTCTTTTTTTTGTTGCAAACCAAATGAAGACTTCAACGCAGTCACATTACCTAAGAGTCCGACAGGCAGAGAGACAGACAATCGAACGTGTGTATAATTTCATGACTACACTCGGATTCATTTGTTGGTTAATTATGCCATACCACCTCATTTAATGCGAATATGTACAAACAAGCACAACGATTCACACATACAAGCACACGCAGACATTAAAATTGCATTTAACATGACTTTTGCATTCTTACAAAACGACATGGAATTAAAAGGCATGTAAATTGTTAATTGGAACAAAACGTGAAGTAGAAGAGCGTACCTTGCACATTTTTTTCTCTTTATTGTTGTCATGGTAGTGATAGTTTTTGTCTTAAGTCTTTTGTTACATTGCAGTGCAGATGTAGCGTTTTAATAGAAAGTGTTTGTTATATTGCTGTTACCGTTAATCTGTGCAATCCCATGCACTCAATAAAGCACTTCGAGCACTTTATGCAACAATGTGTCATTAATTGTATAAGGTGCTTGCTTTAATTTTAGTCAGCGATTTCCACAGGAAAAAATTACATAATAATGGAAAATACCGGTGTACATAACGAGCAAATTCGATGATTTTGGCCTTTCTCTACCCATTATATAGCGTATAGATCGTATATATTATTGATTTATTCAGGATACGTCGACGCCAATCATGAAGCGCTCAAAATTGCATTTTGGACCTTCATTAATTTTTTTGTTTATTTTGAAGAAATCTGTTGCCGAAGCCCATCAAACATTTTCAGCAGCTTATGGTGACGCTGCGCCATCACATCCCAATAGCGGGCTTTGATTTCCACTGTTTAAAAGCCATGATTTTTATGCCAGTGGCAAAGAACGGCCTGGCGAACTCAAAAAGTTCAAGGAGCTTGAATGGTAAGCCTTATTAGACAAAAACCCACCTCAACCCAAACTCTCACAGAACATTCGGATGGCTTACAAACGGCGGATGGAGGACAAACGGCTACCATTCGAATTGACCGAAAAATCCATATCGCACCGTTTCAACACCGCGACTTCGTTGCTAGCCAATCAAGAAAAGAGGACTTGTCTGTGACGTATTGTGACTGGCGATGAAAAGTGGATCTATTACGACAATCTCAAGTGCAAAAAGTCATGGGAATATACATGGATATAACGTTTTGCTGTCCTATGGACGGATCAGCAAGGTTTAATGTGTTACGAGCTATTAAATCCCATTAGAACCGTTACTGTAGATGTTTATTGACGTCAATTGAACAAAGGGAATTGAAGAAGTGCGAAAATGGGTCCATGATTGGATCGCCGACAAACCAATAACGTTCTTTCGCCGCGCTATCGATATGTTGCCGGAAAGATGGGAAAAAGTTGTAGCAATTTTTCTCAATAATTGCTTTTTTCAAGTGAAAAGACGGTCAAAATTAGCGCAAGCACCTAATAGTAAACATTAATATTTAAATGACAATCTTTAGTTAAATGTTGCAATTATGGCTTTATGCTCATTCAGTCATTTATAGTTTCTAGCAATAAATTGTGTTAACATAAACGATTTTATTACATTTAAAGCACTTGTTGCCGAGTAATTTATGTAAATTTTTTGACGCACCTCGTTACACTTTTCACTATATGCAAATCACAGAATAAAGCACACTAAGGCAACAACCACCAAGACGCCTCGGGAGTCTTTATTGAAAAAGTAAAGAAAATAAACGCAAAACGAAAAATTAAAAATTGAAAGGCTATTGATAGAGTTTACAAATAACTCTTTTACCACGAAATTTTACTGCTGTTGTCGTTGTCTTTATTACTGTTGCTGTTGCTATTGCTGTTGCTGTTGCTGTTGCTTTTGCTGTTGCTGTTTATATAAAATGTTCAAACGTGCTGTTCTTTTAGCAGAGAATGAATGTAAAGTTTCGAGTTACAGGTTGCTCACGAACTTAAAGACTCCTGGCTATACATGCGATGGTTCCTCTAACTTTTCTTTCTGACTTTTTTCATTTTTAATAGATTGGCAGAAGCTTCTTCTAGCCTTAACGAAAAGCCGAAGGAGTAAAGACAAAAAATTTAAAAAAAAAAAAAAAAAAANAAAAAAAAAAAAAAAAAAAAAAAAACTCAAATGAAATCATTATTATTTATTGCTTAAGATATTTTTTAATGTTTCATTGAAATCACACTGCATGCGAAATATATGGAGGAACATACATCTAAACAAACGAAGGCATTTACTGTTTTTGTACGTTTATTTGTAACTTAAAATATATAAACTCCGACTATTCTACAATACTTTTCAATAATCGTGACTTACATCATGAAGAGGAAAACACAAACGGACGGATAGCAAAGCCGAACTATACTGAAGTTAAACAAAAATATAAAAAAATCGTTTACCTTTTTAAGTGAAGCAAAAGAAAAAAACAATAAGGAATAGTAAGAAATGCTGCAAACCTTTACGGTTGGGTGGAGTATATAAAGAAGTATTTACATGGACATATACAAAGAAGTCACGGACATTAAGAAAAAGAGAAGTAGAGAAGTATTGATGAGGCTTTAAATCTTTCGCAGAAAAAAAACAAAGTCATAATCCCAAGGCCCGCTCCGGTAACGCCACAAAACAGAAATTGGCAGCCAAGAAATCTAAAATAAAACTACGTGCAAATATATACATACACCGGTTATGTGCAATGCATTCGGGCTGTAGGTTTGTGGCACATTATACATGATTCAAGGTGGTGATGAAAGACTTATTGATGGATGTTCAAGTTGATTGGCCAGACAGGTATTAAATTATTTGTAAAAGTACAAAATTCGTATGAAATACCATAAAATGCGCACACACGCGGGCAGTTATGTAAGGTACGTTGTTTGTTGTGGTATTATTATATATTAAGCGGAATTATGCAAAGAAATTTGCATAAATGCATCATGCGTAAGTTTATAAAAAAAAAAAAATGCGCAGAAAAAAATAATACAACAAACAACACTTTTGTTGCAAAGCAATCCTTTCACACAGACCGATGACTGTATACAAATTTTGTTGTTCCTTCTTTCTATTAGTCCACATTTTTGCTTTCGCATTATGTGAAAACTATGTATATATATATTAACGAGTAAATGATTGCCGATCTATATAAATGCATATTTATCTCATCATTTTACAGTCTTAGGTTGCGTAACTGCTCTAGTCGCCTTGATCAATTCACCCCATTAAAATTTTATTTTTTCCACATCAATGCTATACTAATTATTTATAAATGTCCTACCTTCGCGCAACCTAGCCAACGACACAGAACGAAAGAGTCTACACGGACGGAGACGTAGAGTCCTCCGTAGCGTAAAGTTGTCTTCAAACTTTTATTTTTGTAAATTGTCGAAATGGTAAAAGAACATATGTATAATGAGTAAACTATAAAAGCGACTTGATCTCAGTAAGAAATTTTAAATTTACGTTTACAAAAATAGTCAGATTATTATAAACAATCTATTCGGCGTGAGTTCACAGAAGATTTCTCTTGAAGTTTACACTAATATAGGGAAAATAAGACCTCGATGGCGTTTTATAGTATCACGCAAGCACGATATTGGATGATCGTTTCCATGCCTAACATGATACATCTTTGGTTGTCCTAGACAACCAGTTGATCGGTTAGCAATCAGGAAGTAAATAGTGACGGCAAATTAGAAACTGTTCTTCATATATATAAGAGGGACTTTGATTCCCAGATCTTGACAAGTTCATTATTGCGTAGGATAAAAGGCCGGAACATTTAAATAATCAACATCAATACATCAAATACATCGCAAGTACGAAAAAAAATGTTACATCTTCAACCCGATGAAGTTAAACTGCAACAAAAAACTTAATTGAATTTAATGCTTTAAAGAACCACCAGAACATTCAAACAGGTTTAGTAGACCAAGCGCAAACACGGAATGGCATAACCTAACCTCAGCACCTAATATTAAATTCTCCAATTAAGGCAAAGTAAGTAAACCCATCTAAAGTGTCAAGGAGAACCCATCAAACATAATCAAATCAAAAGATTATATACTGCGTATGAATGGATGGAACTCGTAGATGAAGGGGAAACAAAAAATTTAAACCAAAGCAAACATAAAAACATAAACATGCAGCAAACAAAACAGTTCACAAACATTCACAATAATATCAAAACAACGTTAAAGAGTTAAAGGGATTTATGCACACTTATGGATATATGCCTATATGTTTTGAGGTCTCTTATAGCGAATTTTTATGGATACAAACCAGATTTCGAAATCTTTTTTCAAAAGAAAAAACAAAAGAAAACAGCAGAAATTACAGGTTTTAAGACAAATTACATGATTTAACATAAAACGAAATTTTTTCACAGAATTATAAAACTAAAGTTCAAAGAACAGTAACAACAGCAGTTACGTTAAAAAGACTAACATTGAACAGCGCATACCAATATGAGCATAGTTTGCTCGACTATAATTTGAACTGCAGGAATGATACTGAAAGAGTGACTTTCAGTCGAAATAAAGTACAAGAAACCTGAGGGCGTTCTTGTTCAAGAGCCGATAAATAATCCCTTAAGTTTAAAATAAATATTCTTAAGGTTAGTACAGCATCAGATGAAATCATAAATCTGATCAACGGAAATCTACTAAAGATTGCAGCCCGCGTTCTTTGGCTGAATGAACGAAGTATTTTATACTTGTTTGGAGGGAACTTTCCAAAAGAGTAGAACTGAATAGTCAAACTTAAAGTGCCGCAAGAAACTAAGCAAAAACAAGTTCGAGCGAAATATGGCTTCGCAGCCAATCGTGCATGAATTTGCAGAACACATTTCGTGTTCTACAGAAGTGGTTATCAGTATTAGCCTAAACCCTTGAAAGCTCGGCTCAGTTCGAACGCTGCATAATTAAAAATGAAACGAAAAAACCGATGAATTTCTTGTATCAGAAAATTATAGAAATTATGCAAGCTGAGGAAGCTTAAATTACTTCCAATCCAACTGTATGAGCTTAGGGAGAGTTAGAACGATAACGGAGTCTCTTAACTTTAATTGAAGCTACGTAACCCAAGAATAGACTTGTGGTGAGCTTATGTATGATAAAAACTAAACAGAGACTGAGGTGCAAGCGGCTTCGGGAAATATCATATCGTTCACTCTCTCCTAAATATCCTTTTACTAACGCTTCTTCAGCAAAAAAGCTTGTTCTGTACAGCTACGTTTTAATGCAATGATACTAATCCTTTAGTGTTACATAATGCGATCGCGCTCACGTGTTTGCATAATGAAACGCACACGTAGCATAAAAACGGTTTTCGCATTTCTCCATCGTAAAAAAAAATCATTGCACTAATACCTCAATGTCGACTTTAACCAACGCCCAAAATTTTTGATCTCATATAAATTCTTCTTTGTCTTCAGTGTTATAATAATATTCCAAGGCTCCTAGGAGTAAAATATCCACCTTAATGCCTCGTTTTTCATTATGAATGAAATTGGAAAGAAGCCATTTAAACCTGACTTTGTTCGAAGCAGTTACTATAGTTGTTGCAGTTTACGTAAAGTTAAAGAGATCAACATGATTGCTTAGAAACGAAACGTTATCTTTAGTACTGATCTTGATTAAAAATACCAGCAAGCCACCGAAGATTGTGAGTTCGCGACGACGATGCGCATGCTTTTACAGACACATATCGTCTCACTTGCTTCGCAGATAGGGAAAAAGGCCAACTGCCCAATAACAATAATCAATACTATCAGCAAAAGCAACAACCGTTTTTGGGTTGTCATAAAAACATGACCCATTACCAACAACAACAATATAGCATAACACGACGAAAAACTACAAAAATTACAAAGTCATTTAGTTAAATTCTACTGTAGCTGCCGTTCAGAGACGTTTAGTTTGTTTTTGTGTGCCTGCGTATATAAAATACCCCTTTTTTTTGTTCGTCTTGCCACACTCGACTTTGGTTAATGACCACAATAAAAACGCACTTGAAGAGAGTTCATGAAAAGCGCAAGCACACATCAACATATAAAACAAATAAACAAACAATCAAGAAGGCATGTTACGAACAACGAATCACTACAAAAAAACACGCTTGAAAACACATTATAGCAGCAGCAATAACAGCAAAAAGTTTATGTAGGCAAAGTAAAGTATTTAAGTATTCCATCAGAAGAAATTAAGTAAAATAGTCTCGTACGTTTGTGTATATAAACTAATACAATAAAATCAAGCTAAACAACAACAAACATTGTTTGAAAAGAAGAAAGAAGAGGAAAAAGAATAAGAAATACTACTATATATGTGTATATATGTGTATCCGTGTACATGCGTATCATTTGTCTATCTGTGTTAGTGTGTGCAAATATAGAAGATGGACTTGAGTCAAGTGAAATAACATTTCATTTCATTCATTTAACAGGTTTCATTTATGAGCTCAGCTAAGCAAAAAAACTAAAACCAACAAGGCTCAAAACCGCAACACATGAAGAAATAAGTGTAAGACACACACGCTAGCAAAAAATTTTTCTTTCTTACACTCTCCAGCGTAGACACTTGGTCAGTTTATACGGCCTAATGAGTAAGCGCATATATACATTCGCTCTATATACCATGTGCATATGACTGAATGCTTGTTTTTTCTCTTGCTATTCTTTTTATATACATTAATATGAACTCATGATGCCAGGCAAGGCAATGTTCCCACGAAACAGGTTACGATTTCTTAAGGCTTGACGGCTACATTATTACAATTTTACTACAATTGTGTGAGCTGTATGGTATGGCGAAGTAAACTGTTACTCATACCGCACCGCACTTTAACGCCGAACATATTGTGCTCAGTTATTTCTATCTATCGTCATCAGGTATGATATGTTAACTTCGTTAAGTTATTTGCATCGCGATTTGTTAGCCAACCCTTGTATACGGCACCTTTAAAATTGCAAAAAAATTAAAATTTAATTGGGACGTTAACTCATTTATATCAGTTGACCGAAGATGAGACGAGTCCAGAAACTCGTGATTCTCGATAGGAAATTTCCCTCTATCTCATTAACTCAATCACAATTGATCACAATTTAAATTAACTTGAACAATAATTGAAAGCCTTAAGGTGAATAATGTTTTCTTTATTTCGTCGAACGCCTGTACCACGTGTATCGTTAAGTGAAGTTCCAAAAGCAAATAAATCGATAGAACGCCTAAGAATCCAAAAACACACAAATTTGATGACTTTGTCTTCAATTGAGGTATCAAGCTATGGCTGTACGACTTGGAATATATGATATACGATGGTCAGGACATGCGTTGATTTTCACTGCATCTTGGAATAAGGTAGCGATAGGCAGTAAGAAATTCGGCCCAAATACAGTATCATTTTTTTTCTTTGCTTATTTTTCAGATATTCAACTCTGCAAAAATATACGTAGACGAAAGAAAGGTAACGAGCGTTCGTTTCACTAACATGCTAACTGCAAATTTATATATATATATAATTTTTTTATTTTTTTTGGCAAATGTTTTTCACCGACTAAACTGACCAAGCAGCCATACTGTTTATTCATTTTATGTTGTCGGTTTTTTTCTTCGTTTATTCTCGTTTCTCCTTTCATTTAATTTTCTTAGGCAGAAATAGTTAGAATTACAGTAAATCAACGTATGCTCAGCCTGCCTGACCAGAACCATGTTATTGGTCCAGCACGGCAAAACAGTGGGATTATCTCATAATAAGTTTCGATGTAAATTCTTCGCACATAATTCTATGCAATTGTGAAGATTCTCTTTGAAAGCATTTCGTATTAAAAAACAAATTTTGTCGAAGTCTAAAATACACTTTATAGCTTTGCGAGCTATATGTTTGTCTTGATCAAGCTAAGTATATGACGCGATATTCTATTTGTTTATCTGCTTCCCCTCTCATCAGCCTATAAAAACACGAAGTCGCCAAATTTACACCAATCTAAAGTTTTGCCACAGACAAACCTGAAAATAAGTTTATATTTTCGTGCCAATTAAGTCGAACTGTTTAAGGCAAATATCAATTTGAAGTATGTAACAAAGAGTGTAAGCAAAAAATTGATATATTGGATTTGTTAAATCCAACGAAAAACTGGCCAAAACAAGTTTATTACAGGTACAATAAACAAGTAACGGAACAGAAGAAAACTTTCTTTGCTACTATGCCGTAAGCTGATTGCAAATAGGAAAATAAAAATCAGTTGTGATATCCCACTTATAGAAAGAATAATAGCGTACAAGCATTCAGTTTTTGTAAAGATTTTTTCATATATAATATACAATAAAGTAACAACAAATACATGATCGTAGTTAGCGCAGGTTAATTAAAATTGATATCATCGGCAGATTCCTTTATACCGCAGTTACGGAGTAAAGTGCGTATTTTCGTCCCTAACTACAGCACTGTAACCACTGTGCAAATTATCTTGTAATCGAGCATCAATTGTGGTTGCATGCTTTGATCGTACATATGTGCAACCAAACAGCTTAAAGCTGTCGGTTAATATTTTTTTTTTCCTTTTTATTTGCGGTTTATTTTAACTCTTTTTCTCCGACTCATATAACCATATTAACGTGCGAGCGCTTGAAATACATGTTTATGTACGTGCGGTTTTCTCATATTAGTCTCTTTAAATGGCAAAATGGGAGTTAAATCCCATTTTTTTTATTATTAATATTTCTGTTTTTATTTTCAATATTAGATTATGTTCAATATCCGAAGCTTTAACACTTTGCATTAAAAATGGTAATGTATACTACGTGTATATAAATGGTAAACATGTTGGTAATGAATGTTGGTTATGTGGGTAAGCATGTGTAGGTTACCTCGTGGTGTGGCAATGCTGAAATATTTTAGCCTAAAGCTTGAAATTGTTGCCGCTACACAAGCACTACTTGTTTGGTGGGAGATAAACAATTATATATTACACGTTATTGTTATTAGCAAATTTATTATAAAAAAAAATATATTATTTGTGGTCAAAAGTATCGATAATACAATAGATATGTTAATTTTTTTTACTTACAAATTAACGCTTTCCTTAGGCTTTTGATTTCGTTTTAAAGCAGAACAAGGAGCAGAAACGTAATCGATTTTATAGACTTTGTCATCATTTTTATTTGTGTAGCACCTAATACTTTATATTTTATTTATATTTATTTTATATTTTTTATTTTATAAGCTCGTAGCGCATGTCGTTACGCGTAGGTTATGTAATCAATTCGAGGTCATAGATATACACAATGTACGTAAAGATAGCTTGAATTAACTAACCGGGATTCTATAGTATATGTGAAGGCGAACCACAGTCGCTTAAAGTAACGCTAAAGGCCTTATAGTCTAACTTTACGCTCCATGGGGGTAAGGGGCCCACTTGTTACCTATCTATATGTAGGAGAAGTCATTAGGAATGGAACCCACCTTTTATTATACCAGTCGACTCAGGATCATCTTCTACATAGATGTAAGCTTGTATGCCCGTCTGTCTGTCTTCCTTTCTTATGTTCAATGTACAGGCCGCAAATTTTTGAAATATTTTGATGAAATTTAGTACACCGACATACTTTGGCCCAAGAACGAACGCGATTAAAAATAGTTCAGCTGGGACAACTTCTTCGACAATTCGATATAACACGTTCTTTTAGAAAGTGGTTATATGAATAAGTGTATTAAGCGAAGCGGTCACGGTTTTTAAATCTTGGGCGGTGTCCCACTAAAGTTTTTTTAATTATTTAAAGCCTCAATTAGGTCACTGTATCGTATGAAGTTTAAAACTATTATTAAAAAATTGATATTGATTTTCAACAATGCGTCGAATTAAACGAATAAAAACTCGAAAAATGAATTAAAAAGAGGATCAAATGAAAACCGTCTACAGACCTTTTTGTAGTTAATCATTTTTTGAATTTTATTTATTTCTTTACTTTTTTTTGCCTCTACAAAGTCCTAAACTAAAAACTAATTAAAAAGACGTGAACATTCTTGGCTCCTATAGAAATTATAAAAACAACATAACCTTGTTCTTTTTCAGGCAGCCATACAAATAATGTTTCCTAGGTTTTAATGTAGAATATCTATATAATATTATATAAAAGCAATATATATAAACAAAACTGTTTACATTGTATTTTATTGCTTAGGCAACTAAGCCTCCGACCGAAAGGCCTATCTTAACTTGGCTGGTTGTGTGGCACAGACAACTGGCTAACGTCTGTCCGTTAAAACGCCATGTATATTTAGTTGTTATTACTCGTATGCCGCCACTGCTATAAGCTACATTTGGCTGCTTGGCGTTTATTTACGTTTATTTTAGGATTTTGTTATTTCTTTTGTTTTTTTTGCAAAATTATGATTAAAAGTTTTTAAATTAATGATCTTGAACAACGGGTAGCTCACTTGCGCATATGGTAAAATATATCTTGGTTGCGTTTATATACTTGCATACATCTATACATATATTTATATACATAAGAGAAATTTAAAATCAAGAAACCGCAAAACCTCAACTCTCATGCTTAACGATTTTCTTATAAGATTCTATTTATTTCCTTTTTAACTTTCAAAAAAAAAACTTTGTAAAAAATCTACCTGTTTCTTTACGTATATAACTTTTCAGTTTTTTTTAACTTTTCGAACTAAAAAAAATCTTGGGTAAAGTTTTTCCTTCGTTTTATACTTGTTAACAGGTGGACGTGGTATTGGTGCAGGAATACACAAGTTAGCTACACAAATCTTTTGTTTTCAACGTAACTAATGCTTGAGTTTATGGTGCATTGCATGATGTTGCACTTATACGATGTTCTATTCTATGTCTTAAATGGCCTGTGTTTGAATTCCTAAGCAAAAAAAAATGCACTTGTTGCAGATATTACTTATGGTTTCGCTTAAATTGCTCTTTAACAACAACATACCTTATACATATGAAAATAATGGTTTTCTCCTGTTGAAAAAACCTTTTAATTTTTATATCAACTTTTCACGAAAATATAAATAAATAAATTATTAAGAAACATAAACGCTACGCAATAAGTAATAGATATTCACATATTTACTAATTGTGAAAGAGACATGAACTGAATGAGACTTTGAACTGAATTGCGAGAGAACTTAATCGGGACAGTAACATCAATTTTAATCTTCTCGAAAAAAGCTTCAAATTTCCAAAAGCTCTTTATGCTGATTAAAATTATAAAGCTTCGCAGTGCGATCATAATTTCATACGCCCTCATACATGGCGTCACAGTTGAATGTAGAAAATCTCTTTAAAAATCCACACACCGGCTGGTGTTATCACACAACGTTTGGGGTTTGGCATGTGCCGTTTGCGTTATCATATATAACTTGGACATCGCATATAGAAAACACCCTATTACTTTACGCATGGCACCAAAGTAGCAAAACAAAGAAAAACCATATACACATTCCATGTCCCTGTGCTGGAGATAAACCCAACGCCAGCATAAGAGTTCATTTTTTTTTTTTTTGTCAAAAATGTAACTGAAGAAACCGTGATAAAACCAAATAAAAAAAATAACTCTGTACACATGCCACATTATAAAAAATAAACAAACGCCACAAACAAATTTAAAAAAAAATTTCTATCATTACAAAATAAAACATTATTTTTCTTTGTACGAGTTGTTATACGGTCTACTTACCGTCCAACGAAATGTAAATGGCAACACGATAGCTCCCCGGCCTGGATCACTCAAAACGAAACTGGAACCACCCAATATGCCGGTGGATGAATTACCAAATGAACAGCCGGTTGATATACTTGTCGTACCCAGCTCCACAGCTGAATATTCTTTAAGGCACAAACGAAATGCTGTCGAACAAGAGGGACAACCTTCAATAGAAAACAGTACGCAATAGTCAAATAAAAATATTATTCATTAAAAAGAGCACTATTTCATACTGAACTCTGCGAAAAAGCATATAAAGGTTTTACGAAGTATTTGCACCACATCATGTAAACATAGTACATAAACAAAGTATATTTTTCAGACAGAATATTCTGGAAGTCTGTATGTGGAAGGATGCATCTTAATCGTAACTAAATCCTAACTGTTGCGATAGCGTCCATCATATCAATGTAAGAAACAATTCCCATAACGTATTTGAATGTGAGGCTTCTTTTCAATGAAACGAAACTAAGAGCAAAATTTCTAATTTGACAGAATAAAGTATTAGGGGTGCGTTGGCATTGTCTTCATTCCAAATCGGTCGAAAAACGAATATACATAATAAAATAAACTGGGCACTCCCGTCCTTAAAAATAAAAAAAAATTGTTTCTTGCTTATAAATCGCAATTCTGAGTGAACCTGCGCAGTGCTTGCCCAAAGACGAAAGACGAAAGCAGTTGCCTACGCCGCTCGTGCTATGGAATCTCGAAATTTAATTTTTTGGCTTTTTTTGTTTTTTTTTTTTTCAAATAACGCTGATGAGTATAAAAGATTCGACTATTTACGAGTGTAATTTGTCTAATTTGGTTTAAGTAGCGTTGGCGAACTCATTTTTTTTTTTTTTAATTAAACAGCAGAAGCATTTTAAGGTCTTTAATAATTGTATGAGCCATTATACCAAACCCATTATTTTTTAAAAGTTGTTCGTAATTGTTTTCACATTACCTTTCTCGATTACTCTTACAAGGTCAACGAAAAACTTTACTAGTTTTCTAAGTTTCAAGTCAGTTCGTGTAAAAACGTGGGATTTTTGAAAATTGTTACTACTGCCTTATCTACTGGCATTATTGCTTTTCAACCTTTAATCGATTATTTCTCAAAATTATTTTTGAAGACAACAGTCGTCATTACTGCTCAGTAAAGAATGCGCTGAGCTTATTAAATTTTTGCATACTTCTTCTAAATAGAATTGATTAGAACATTAACTAATAATTAAAAGATATATTAAGCTATCAAAAGTACGGGCTATAAGCCACAAAGCGGTTTCGAGGATTTTTATTTATTTTTCTTTTTCCTTTCTGTCACAACTTACCTGTTGTTTTTGTACTTCTTATTTCTAAAGGAACACCACAGCAATAGCCATTTAGTAAATGACTATTTGTATTTGAAATTTCTAATAACTCTAATTCAAAATAACCGGCGGCTGATATCTGAAATGAAAAACCAAAACAAAAATTATTAAATAATTTTTTAATTAAATAAAAATACCAATAAAAGGAGTTAAGCAGAATCAACAAAATATACAGCAGATACAACAGATTTGATATGTAAGAATGACGATATAGGAATTGGGTTGAACTTAACGTAAAGCTTCACATGGAGTCTCGCCATGATTTTTATCAAGATCTGTTTGGAAAAATCCTCTAGATCCTATTTAGTTTCGTTTTACGCCAAAAACCATTCTGGTACCGACTAATGAGACGAATTTGATTGTTTCGAAAACAGTTATTTAATATTTCTCAACTAGAATTGTGGGAAAAATACAACTAAATAGTTAATATTTAATAATGGCATGGAAGTGGAAAGCAGTTCCCTCCGTAATTTTCCATACGAAATTTTTCGCTCGCTTTTATTTGCGAATGCCTTCTATCAGCTTTTCTTTTCTTATATAACACCAGTTTGTTTACAAGTGTCTTAATATGAGTTTAAAATCCTCGTACATTCTCTTAGAAATATTCGAATAATAAACTGTAGGTATGATGTAGGTATCATAAAAGTAGCAGAGGAAGAATTTGCATCGATTATTTCATTTCATCAATCTTTGTTGAAACTATCATGATTGAGAACACAAAACCTTTTAGCCGAAGAAAAAGAACTTATTTATAATTCATCGAAATCTGTGGAAACAGGAAAAATCCAACATGACGCCAAGGTGGCGTTATACATGCACACTTTTAAACAGACACAAAACAAGGATTTTAGTCAGGCAAGTAATAATTCATAGAAGAGAAAAAAATTTGTAAGCAAAGCAAAATCAAGTCAACAAGCAGACTAGCTAACCTAGTAGGTACATGCATGCATGCATGCATGCATGCATGCATATGTAGCATGTGACCAGTTACATGACATTCATTAATAAAACTTTGTACAAAATACTGCACTTGGCTACGCATCAAAGATATCGTGGTTGCTGCAACCGATTCAACGTAAGGAATTTTAACAATTTAAAAGAAAGAATTAGCGGCATACCATAAAATCCTCTGCTTTAACAATTCCAATTCCATGGAATCAGTTGAAGAATCGAGAAATAAATGTTAAAATATGCAGTTTTAAGTGATGCTTTCAAGAAAACCGGTTGTCATATACATATATCTAGACTGCATATGTACAACCATTATCCCCCCAAAATACAATCAGTGGGCAGCCTCAAGGCAGAGACTCAAGAGGAAAATGGTTAGAAGAAAAAAAGCTGCGGAAGATACATAAACAGAGAATCAGATGAGATTGTACACACACTTATATTGCGTTTATGTAACAACAATCGAGAGAAATAAGAGTAGCAAAGAACAGCGTAGTTGAACGGACTAAGTTGCAAACAGAAAACGGTTTGGATTGATCGGTTTTTGACATTCGTTGTATTTTTTTAAGGAAAAAAAATCAATCGTAGCACTGAATTTTTTCAATCGAAGTCATTATCAAGTCACAGCAAGAGAGAAAAAACATGGCATAAAGGAATACACACACTCGATATAAACCCATTCTCTCGCATCCACTTAGACTTGAGCACAGGTGGGAATCTGGGAATATATAGTCTTACTGCAGTACGTAAGCGTGTGTTTTTTGTTTTGTTTTCATTCTGTTTTATTTATTTTTTTTTTTTTTGCTAAAAAGCTATTATGATAAAAAAAATAAAAAAAAAAACACAAAAGAAGAAACTCAAAGAAACACATGAAGAAAAAAACGTTGAATCAAATAAAAGTGGTAAAAAAGAAGGTGGAAACACTACAGCAACAACAAAAAATATTCAACACACATCAAGACGTTGATCAATGCAATGAAGTTGATGATAACGATGAGAATGACGATGGATGGAGACGAGTTTAGACAGCATTATTGTGATGTGGTGATGTGTAAGGTTGGTGGACAGAATGGACAGCCAAACATTACATACATCGTAACAATATTACGTATGCATGAGTTTATCTATGCTATGAGCGGCAATATATTTGTGTGTATTTTTCAGCATAAATAAAAGAAAAATTTTCGAATTGATTTCTCTTTGATTTTTCTTGAATTTTCAAATCGCAACAAGAAGACGAGCAAAAAAAAGAAACTTGTATTTCCGCAGCACATTTTCTATTTCTAGACCATATGCTTCGTGAACTAAGAAGGATTTCACTTGATTTTTTACAACCCGATGAGAGAATGTGAAACAATGTTTAAATATATTCAAGGGACTGATTGCCGAAGATTGAGTTTGTATTGACATCGCGATGTGTGTGACCGATAATGATAATGATGAAACACAAATGAAAAGAAGATGCAGCAGCAATGATATTCAAGACCATGTGGATGTTGTTAATGATGACGATGATGATGACGATGGACTATGACAATAACAATGACAACCAATCACACCAAAGGCAATCAGCTTCTTGCACATATACGAAGAAGAGAAAAGTCAAAGTCGAGCCAAGAAATTATATGATGCTGATATTTGAGATAATAACCAGCAGCAACGAAAAATAATAGTAACAACAACGAAAACAACAACAATGAAATATGATTACTGCAAATAAAGGACCCCTTAATATATAACTTTGTTCTTTTTTTTCAAATTTTGTTTTCAAATGTAAACACGAGTTGCCTCTTTATCCGGCCAGATGCGCAACTATAGAGAATATGCGGAAATAGAGAATAAACAAAGAAAATGAGATGTAAAAATAAGAGGCAAGCTGGAATACAAGGAAAGCATAAAAAATGGTTAGCAAAGTTGTACCCATCTCGATATATGCTTCAACGTGTCTCTGATACGTATTTCTAAACTGTACAACGGGAAAAGATCAGTACAGAGAAAGATGCTCACAAGAATTTAGAAGAAGTGGAATAAGTGGAAGAAGTGGAAAAATGAAAATGAAAAAGGCAAAAACGAAATAATTGTATTTTAGTTCTTTAGCTATTAGCTAAATACCTCTAAGTAGGCGCCCATTTTTAAGGTCGATCGCTAAGTGTTCTATCGAAACCATATGGCACAAATTTTGTGTTTTTACCTCAATTTTTGTCAACTTTTAAATATCTGGTCCCGTCCTACAATAGATACCTTACAAATCCTTCCCTGTAAGCTTAACACAAATGACACAAACGGGCGATGCCCGTTTAAAGGCAAGCCATTAAAAAATAATACATAATGAGTCGATATAATAATAGATTTTAGCTTGGGTAAAGTTACAAGCATCCATATCAACTTAAAATGACGTGTTTAATAAGAACGCATCTTAACAGGTTGCATCAGTGCTTGATACAAGTGAACATAAAAACGGCCTTTTTCCGTCAACTCTTTGCGGTATCAATAGCGTACATCCGTCGTTTTCTCAATTTACAAAAGTCATCCTTCTTTTCTTCATTCTTTCAATCTTTTTTCTCTCACTTCATAGAATGTAGAATGAGGTAGGGAGGAATAAATTTTTTTGCCGATTATTTCTTATGGTTAAACAACCTTGTTGAGAATTCTGGCTTCACACATTACATATCAGCAATTGCAGAAGATACTCGGTGAAAGGAAGACAAACGAAAAAACACAAGTGTCAAAGTGTTGTAAATATCTCGACAGAAATGCATGCAGCAGACTAGCAGCTAGTAGTAGTAGTAATAAGTACAAGTATTTGATTTGTGTGTAATTTTGTTATTCTTTCGATTGCTTGTGCGGGAGAGTTTTCTTTTTCTTGCACACTGTTTCAGCAGCAGCCGACTTTTATCAAATTAAGTCTTTTCTGACTATTTTTCTCAACCGTTTTTCTCCTTTTTGCAATGCAATCGCATAATGATGACCACTTTCAACACAGTATTACTTTAGCGGGTCTAAGAAGAAAATGAAAAAAGTATATCGTTTGTATCGTATCCAATCGCGCACATTCATTTTAAATGAGAAAAGACCTGAAAAGAAAGAAATCATTGGAATTTGCATGACATCGGCCTCATTAATGAGCTGTTTGTTTGATTCCTTTTTGTTTTTGTCTTTTTGTTTTTTCACTCTTTCCACGGTATCAAAATCGCAGCGACGGTCGGTGGAAACTTTATATAAAAAAAGGACGACTGTTGCAAAATAAAGCGCTACCGTAACAATAAGTGACGTTGAAGTCTGTGTCAACACTCAGCATCAACGGCAGTAGACGCAACAAGTGCGGAATTAGGATTGTCTCAAGTTGTTTAATTTGATATGTTAAGTGTTATGCGCGCAGAGGACAAGTCCAATATGATGGTAGCCATCTTCGTACTTTTTATTTATTTTATCTTCCATTTCAAAAGTGTGTACTCATGATGACAAACGTTTCTTCATCGATATTGTTTGTTGTTAATATCACAATTATATCCCGAACCGCATGAAAATGCAATTATCGCTCTTTACAATAGAAACACGAGTAGAAAATTGTACACCTTTTAAATTGCACGCGAGATTATGAATCGATTTATAATGATATGGGTGAACTAATTTTGAAAGTGGCGTAAGTGCATTCAAAAAAAAAAAAAAAAAAACATGTTAACCTCTTATTTTTGGTTTTCGATACAAATTATATTATAAATAATAAAATCCAAAATTGCTAGGATTTTGTAAAAACGATGTTAGGTGGTATTCTGCAGTAGGTATTTTGACAGCTTTGAGCAAATATGTTATGATTTACACTTTTATACAATGAAAACAAATAAGAATACAACGAATGGTTGGTTTCGTAATTTTGTTAGTTTTAGTTAGTAATATTTCTGTAATAGTAAATAAAAGTTAATTATTTTTCAAATTTAACCTTAATACCGATAAATGGCACAATTAGTTGTCTACTCTTTGAATCATAAGGATTTTGTGAATTGCAAATATTTCTAAAATTATTAAAAGGCTTGAATATCTTGCTTTTAACGAACATGAACTTAGGCTTTTCAAAATGAGCGCTGAATGAGCGGCTCGTATAGGAAATGAATAAAATTTAAAGGAAGACATGTAACGATCATTTAAAGTGAGTGGAAGCCTTTGCATGGCAGAGAAATATAAAGCGACTTAACTTAGAAAAATAAATTACTGCTTTTTTATAATAGGAAATTATTAATTATTAATAATATTATCTGATTCTGCAGATGGCCTCAAATTCGCGTACAATACGATGGGACGTTTCACTTGTCCCTTGGCAGAATCTGCATGAATCCGATTCACATGATAGCTAAGGAGTTATGACCCGTGTAGAAGCCGATGAGTAAACATAGGACGCTTCTACTTAGCGTCAGTAGTTTGTGTGCCGTACCGGAAAGGCTTTTTGCCTGCCATTATGCCGCGCGTTGCTTCCATCGGCAGCCTGTATAGCAGGGGATATTGTATTGGTTATTTTGTCCCCAAGAACATCAGATGTGCGAACAAGAAATGCGAAAAAAAAATGTCTCAAATTTCTTGAACTGATGCAAGCCTATCAAAATGCTAAAAGAACACACTGACGGCGGAAATCCAGCTAATGACCTGAATTTTTTCGAACAGTAACTAAAAGCACTAGGAAAACTTGCTACCTCAAACCTTATTATTTTTTCATGATGACGAAACGTCGCAATAAGACTGATGTTATTTTATTAATATTGCATTATTTCTTACATTTGTGGTAGATCGATAGCAAATAGCGAAAACCTTATTGCCTTATGTCTCTCGCAAACAGATTTCGAATTTCTTATATATCTTGTTTTCGTTGCATCACCCCCCTAAAGTCATTTTGGAAATATATTTGTACAGCTGATATTCTCAAGATTTCCGGAATGGAAGCATTCAGCAAACTTCGTTACTCCTTCGATTTGTCACTTGTTTTATTCGATAACTTGTTGCATTGTTCAACTCTTTTTTTATAATAACAATCAAAAATGGATAGGCCCATGGTCGAGGCATCCCCCGACACGGATTCAATACGCTGTCACAGATATAGGGAAACCAGTAGCCACTGATGGATAATTCTTTGAAAAACCTATTTTGCACTATTTTTTTTAAATGTTTAATTTTATTAAAAAAAACAGCGCAAAACGCAATTAAAAATTCAATATTTAAACTGCTTTGACGTGTTAAGTATAGTTGCCACTCGCTTGGACTAATTCTTTGTATCTCTCAGTTGTATATAGCAGAGCTGCATACCTTCTCAGAGTACATTTATCTATTAAAAGACAAAGTGTCCTTATGTTTTAGCTCGTTTCACATGCCAACATTAACATTATGAATCGTCAATGGTACACTAATGAGTAACACGATCTCTTCGTCAAATAAGGTGTAATAACTATTAGTCGGGAGGATTGATTAGGAAAAAATGCCTGGCAGGGTTTTAATAACAAAAGTCGATAAAACTAAAATTTATTTGAAATAAAATTTTTCGCGCGCAAATAAAAAATGTGTGTCATAACTTTTTACGATTTTTTACGTCTCATTAACAAACATACCTTGCCACTTTACGTACTTACAATACAAATAATCCCACGATTTAAATTAACAGAAATCATGAATACAGAGACGCAAAGGTCTATGGAAAAAAAAAAAGCAAGCAAACCACATACTAGTTAAAGCAAGCAACTCTATATATATATACTTTACTTTTTTTATCGCTCAAGTCGCCAATGAAAAACCGAAAGCAATCGAAAAGCAACGATTAACCCTAACTACGATTACATTAATATGCACATGTAACTAACTGGACGTAAGCGAAATATTTGTGTATATAGGCAGCAGTCCTCTAAAATCTTGACAAGAGAATTTAGCAAATCCAATCACATGTATTAAACGTAAGCTGGAATGCTGGCAAGAGCGACAAGAACGAACAAAAAAAGGAATAAAAAAAAGAGCATTAAATAATGTTCTCCACTTTTTTCTTAACGTAATGCTTAGCAATGACTTTACTTTTTGCTAAGTTTATTTGTCAAGTGCTCGCACAGCCACCAAACTGAACTCAACAACAAAACTGAAGCTGTGTTTCAAAGACTAAAGTAAAGCAAAGCAAAATAACAACAACATAACACCATATAGTAAGTAGCCGTCACTGGTAGTAACAAATAGTAGAAGTTGCTTGAGTTTTTCTTCGCTGCGCTAGTCCATTATTGGTTATTAATAACGTTTGCATAGAGGTTTCTTGAATGCAACAGAAATCTCGGAAAAAATACTCATAATAAATGAAAAACTATTAAGTTAACAAAGTTAATGGACTGCATAAATTCGCAGCATATGCGCATAAATTCATACATTTACACACATTGTATGCAGATATGTGCATAAATTCATGCATGCAAGCATGCATGCATGCATGTGTGCGTACGTGAGTGTAGCCTACACAATAGCTATTGGTAGTAATGGATACTTGAGCTCATCTTACTCGGTATTGTGGACTAAACGACAAAAACTTTTCATATATATACAACAAATTTTACAGTACTGAAGTGTTGACTGCGGTTTGTAGTAAATTTTTCAAAATTTCAATTATGCTTAATCATGTCATACTGGTTGCCATTGACTATCGTTATTACAGCGAAGTACTCGTTGCATTTGTCCTTTCTTTTTTCTTTCTTGCAGGCCGATTTTTCTTGACAAAACTTTTTACTGATCTTACGCTTAAAAGAATTTAAAACCATTCCTTTTTCTTGCTTACATATAGTAAAGGTGTTAATACACGCTATTCGTAAAATGTTTATTTTCTACAGCGAAAAAATATTCATCTTTAATTATATTTAAGCAAATAATTGACTTATTTTTGAAAAAGTGTACTGATTTGTAGTAATTCAGCGTCTCAGTGGAAATTTCGTTTCGTCTGCAATCGTTTAAATTCATCTTTTATGCACTCCTTTTGTGCTTACATACATTCCATTTTTCTTCTTTTAATTTGTTATGCCTCCCGGCTTCTCTGTTGAATTTCACTACATCGCTGGAATTTATGCAAGCGACCCTTACTGAAATATTCGAATGAGAGAAGGATTTTGGCAATTCTCTAAATACCCTAACAGTCTAATTTAAGCTTACACTTTATGTTCATATGCAGATGAAATATGCAACAAATACCGATTGACTCTCGAAACTCTCTATAGTCTATAGTCCACACCAACGTACCTAGCATTCCTAAGAATGCTTTACTTAAACCTAGACCCTGCTTTGCTTCGTTTTTAGACATACCTACAGCTCTAATTGCAACATTTAATTTGCTTATAAGTTTTGCACGTCTACATTTTCTGCTTCCTTATATTCTGCTTTAAGTCCATCCAAATTTGCTTTTAGACCTTTTCATCCTTCACTTAAAGAAAATATTGTTTCTCCCTATAAAGTTCGCTGCAACTTAAATCGAGCAAGAATTAAGGCAAGCATATGTATGTATATGCATACAAATGTACGTCTCGTTCCTAAACTAGTGCAAGCTCTTAATAAATCATTTTGTACCTTAAAGAAATTATTATTCAACCTTGAAAACTGTTTATAGAATCAAATGAGAGCAAGACTAAAAGTACAAGAAAAGAAAAACAAACAACACATCAAATGGATAAAGAAAATATCTAATCATTGAGATAAACTTCGTTGAAGCTAAACAACAGGCATTCCCTCGAATTGTTTTATGAAGCCATCTACCGATTAACGCAAACCGCACAAACAAGAGACAAAAAATACAAATGCAACAAATCAAATTTTAACAAATACTTGAAAACTTACTTAAATACACATACATATACACGAATCATAAAAAACTGACTTTTTTCACACAATTTTAAAGCGCTATCAAAATATTAAAGTAAAGGGAAAAAATTGTGTGTGAGAAGAACTCAGAAAACGATGTCAGAACCTTCCATTTTGGGTAATCAAGCAAAATAAAAAAAAAAATTATAAATAAATAAAAAACCGAATTTTTAAATGAATACAGTGTAGTCGCAAATGCTTACACAAATCAAAGCATAGCACACACATACCGAACTAAAGACAAAATTGATGGTCAAAATCCGACTAACGAAGATAATTTATTACAAGATGTCATTTAATTAATCCTAGATAAAAATGGCAACTAAGGGTAAAAATAGTGAAATCAAGATCAAGCCGGATGACTAACTAAATAGAACAGCACAAGACCCATTAATGCCAAAAAAGCATGAAAGGATCGCTTAAAATCATTTCAAACTTTACCAAAAACTCATTTGTAACATTTATGTCTAGTCGACTGGCTTTTACGATTTTCTGATAATTTTGGCGTTACGTCTGGTCATACCAGAAGTAAAGGCAATGAAGCCTGATACAAAAAAATGATATAAATTTTCAGGCCAGCAGACGCGACGAATGAAAACACATTGACAACTAATTCTATTTGTTTCTTGGTGTTGTTGTTTAAAGGTTTTGTTTTTTTTTAATTTCCCACATCTGTGGATCACAAAGAGATTAAACGTTAAGATCATAAAATTTTTAAGATAATCAAAACCACCTATAGAAAAAAGAGCCCTGAAATGTTTTGTGCTCTAACGTTAAAAGCAACAACAAATTATTGGGTGCACATACAAAATGTTACTAAAAAGCAAAACGTAACTTCTTTTTAAAAAACGGTTACTATTAAATATCATGTAATCACCGCACATTTACAGCATGATGGAAAAACACTAGAAGGTTTTCCTCTATCTAAATTAAATGTTTTTCTTTAATAAGAAAGATATAAATAAACAAGTGAGAACGCAAAGGATGAACACACACATTTAACCAAATGGTTGTTCACTTTTTAGAACTAATATTTTCTTATGTTTACATAATAAAGACATACCTGGACCGATTAGTTTCTTGATTAACAAACTAGCTAACAGGAAATTAATGTATACCTTTTGGGGAGCCTTGGAAAACCTGCCGACTGATTATTCAGAAACTCTCCGCCTTTTTTATATCTTATAAACAGGAAGAGAAATTTGTGTCGATTTATTAGTTTAAGGGTTCGCATAGAAGAATTTGCAAAGGTTTATCTAACTTGAAGTTGATGTCTTCATTTTTGCGAACGGGCGAATTGTCCCCACAGATGTTACGTAGGTACTAAGATGAACATTTGGAAAGACGAACAGATGGACATGCTTAGATCAATTCCAAAATTCACAGTATTCAAGAATACATACTTTGTGATGTCTCTAAACCTTGCTTCTGGGTGATTCAAAAGCTTTGACGAGAAAACGAACGCCCAATGCACTACAATGTTGGACGGGATTTTTTCGTCTTTGTATTATAGGATCTCCCAAAAAATAGAAGTGAAAATTTTTATAGTGTAACCTGTGGTAGTTTACGAGTAATGATTAAACAACCATCTTTTTTCTCCTTCCTCCAAAAACATTCATTACTTTTGTCATATTTGAAACCGATAGCTTCTTTTTCCGATGAAAATTCTACCACGGATATTACACAGACGGACAGACGGGCTTGCTCCAACAGTTTAAAAATTTCATACTGTCGGAAAATGCATGTACTTCATGACATGATAAAGCTGCCTTCCGGGCATAGCAAACGGTGTGCCAAAATGAATACATGCCTTTCCCTTTCTTGACGGGTATAAAAAAACAAACAATGAGAGATCAACAGTCAATACTTACCGTTCATGGCGCGGTAACTTTCGGAAACCAAACCAAGTAAAAGCATGACATATGGGGAAAGTCATCTATTAAAGATCCTACACCACCTCTTCTAATACAACTTTTCCTATATTTTTGTGAAAACACATTACAATCTACACTTTGCTGCCAAACTTTGTATGGCTTGCTCTTCAAAAAGAGCCAGGATTCAAAAAATTTAATACGGTTAGTTTATATGTCCACTTACTATTGTGGACGAAATTTGACCAAGAGGGCAAAATATGTCAGCGCACCACATTCCACCCAAATGTAGGAAAAACTGCAACCTATAGGTTGAAAAGAGCATCTAACGGCCAGACGGAAAGGTAAGCTTTAATCACAAAATAATTCTAAATCTGGTAGATATAATAAAATAAACTTAGTACGTGGGGTATAAGAACGCAAAAAATTTTAATAATACCGTCAACCAAAATAAAAGGCGGGCTTACTGGTGCATAAAAAGACGCTTAACGAAAAAGAAAAATGAAATGAAATATGAAAAAACTCAAGTCCTCTTCAGACATTTTTGTAGTGCAAGTAAATTATTCTTAATTGATGCTCACGAATATTTCATGAAAATGTTGAATGAAGCGGATTGCCGACCGCGAACTACTCGACTAGCCAAATAAAAAACAAAGAATAAAAAGCCAGCAAAAACAACGCAACAAGCATTTACATGGCAATCATTTCGAAACGATAAAAAGTAAAAACGTGCGGGAAAGATAACAAGCTGTTAAAATGCTATGGGTCAAACTAACTAAAATGAACCGTTTTAGGAAACTCACAAATGTCACCATAAGGATCGCTCATGACGAAGACAAAAGGAATATATAGTAAAACGCTATCAAATTTTTGCTCTGAACACCAAATTTATAAATCATTAGTTTTTTAGAAGATCTCCAATCTTTAGAGGACCTCTCTTCAACTAACAAAACTTCAACCCATAGCACTGAAACAACATAATCAGTAAAACATCCTCAGTTTAGTCTTTACCTTTCGGTTGGTTACTTCATATTTAAAGATTCAGATATTAATGGCTATCAAAAAGTGAAAAAAGAACAAACGTTTTCTTCAGAAAAGCATTTCTCGTTTATGCTGTTGCAATACCAAAAGTTGCATATTAAAGTTGAAAACGTAAACTTCAGTTTCAGATTCCAGATTTTTAATCTGGATTTTATTATCAATCACAATAGTAACACACACTAAAGACCCCTTGATGTATCCCATAATTAAATCATTTAATATTCGCCTTATTATGTTTTTGATCTGTTTATTGTAAACAAGTATTTAAGTATTCCTTTTATGATTCTCACACAACTTCCCAAAAAATGTACTTGAAGTGAAATGAAATGTTCTTTTCTCTCTATTTACGTGACGAAAAATAAGTGTTTACTTAAAAAAATTAAGGCCTATAAAAATTCATTGGAGGTATATCGACAAAAGCAAACGTAGAGGAAGCTTTTTTTTAAACAAAACTGTACCTTAGGATTAATTAATAAGTATGTATACGTTCGATTAGAAATATATGTTACACATGTGACATGTGACAAGAGATGCGGCAATAACATCCGTACGTGCATCAGATTCTGGGATGGCAGAAATTTTTGTACAATTTCCCATCAATAATAACAGCAAAGTACGTAAGTACAAAAATGTATATTATTTCTGAAAACATATTACAATTTTTTTTGCCTTTAGTCAGAGCGGATTATTATTTTATTCATTTTGAAATTTGTGAGTTCATTTTTCTATCTAGAAATTTCCATCATCGCAAGGAGCCGACCGATGTACTAGAATGGCTGGTTATTGGAATTATATACTCTCTGATGCGTGCGTTTGTTACTTATTATAAGCGGTTGCTCTCGCCTACTTATATGTGTTCAAATGAAAGAAATAAATATCAACTCACTTACCTTATGAACTAATGTAATTAATATATAACTGATAACAGCAAACATTATTGTAATTTTACTATTATAAAATAGAAATGCTGGTGATGATGACAATGTCGATGATTGCGTTTGCATTTGTGTCGAAGATGATGACGAAGTCGGCGTAAAACAGCTACCGTTTAATAAAGATTTTCTCCGGAAATGTTTTGTAAACATTGTGTTGAATGTGATGGAAGCGGGCAACGATAAAAACGTATATATATTTATAATTATATATGTATATATTTATATATATACATATATATATATATATATATATAGAGGTGTGTGTGTAGGGTAAATGTATAAAATAAAGCACGCAACATACACATGTAAAAATTTACTATTACATGTTGAATTTACACTAACAAAGATACCGCAGATTATTAATTTCTTATATGATAATAGTGTGGCAGAAATTGTTTCTCTTGTTGTTTTCTGAAAAGTTTCTATTTAATGTGAATGAAAGTATAATAAAATGTGAATCATTTTTTAAGCCTTTTTAAAATCTTGTGCAAAACGTTTTCTTCCAATATCTTGTATTAATTTATTGCGGTATTTATTAAACTTTTTTTTTTCCAATATTATTTCTACACTTTACGTAAATGTTTATAAAAACTTTTTTATATTCGTTTCATTTTATTTATTAAATTCTTTTTCATTTTCTTTCTTTTTCAAATATTCGAGCTTATCTGGAGCTAGCGTTTTTTCTTCTCATATTGCTTTATTGTTGTTTTCATTATTATGATTTTTTTAAATCGTTTTGTATACGTCCACGCTTCGATTTCTTACGTTCTGTTTTGTGTCATTAAAAATCTTGTCAAACTTTAATTTGTTGCCGTTGTTTCCTATGAAAGCTACCATGAAATAAATGTCTTCTCTTAATATTGAAATAATTATATGTAGAAAACCATTCGAAGCAATACAAGAACTCTAAATAATTATAGAATCTTAAAGAAGAAAACAAAAGATTTATTTTTCATAAGATACATAAGGTACATAGATTTTGATGCGCATTTCGTTTTAGAAATTTAATTGTCACGAATAAACGCAACATTTGATGAAGGGCAAGAAATAAAAGGACAAAACAATAGTAACAAACAAGTGGGTAGAAGAGTCAACTAATATAACAGAATGGGCAACGACTAGCGATTAAAAATTACATTTGCGAATCTACTTCAAAATACTCCTCCCATCACAACAATAACACTTAATAATTTTGTCTTAGGACAAAGATTTGGCAATCAGGAGGTAAAGCACATCTACCTCAATCCTTTAATTAAGTGATTAGAACGACTTTTTGTATACAAGATTGTGTTGCGAAACATAGCAAAGTAAATCAAGATTTCCGTTTATTTTCTTTTTAACTATTTTTGGACTTGCGAAGATCTTCACCTCTCTCTCTCTCTCCTCAAATGCCCCAATTAGCTCAAAAAGTAGAAGACGCCACGAACGATGTCCTAGTTAAAGCTATCTTAATGGATTAACAGGTTTGCGCACAAGGAATGCAAACCTTGGCTATTTATGTATCTTCGGTTTTAATAAACCGTAACCAGGGGTTAACTCTTGTTTGATAAAGCTTTCTCACTTTCGGCATTTAAGAATTTTTTATTATCGTATAAGTATTTACAAGTTTCATATGAAACTTCATGATTCACTTAGGCATGTATGCGCATTCTTTAGTATTGAAAGCGTATTTTATTTGTTTATACTCAAGAATCACATGTTTTTAGGAAATTCATTCATTAGCAGCCGGCAGAAAACCGACGACAACGACAACAAAAATAACAACAATACTTTAACCGTACATAAGTGCAAACTGACAAAAGTTTATATACGACAAGCATAATGCAAATGCAATTCAATTTACGTTAATTTAAATGCATACAGGGCTGCTGTAGCAACCAAAAGCCGACTAACAGACCAAGCAAATAAACAAACAAGTAAAAAAGCAAGTAAATCTGCTTACATACGTAATTGCACTCTATGGTAGTGAGGCATTATTACAACAATAACAGACAAACAAAGATCGATGAGCAAGCACAGCATTATCAATGTTGTCAATATGCAGCAAGAACCACGAACGAACGCATATAAATAGAAAGGACAACAAAATCACAGAATACGCATGTGCAGTCATATACTTCTTCATTTAGCTGAACGTTCAAGGCTTAATTTATTGTTGAGCTTAAACATATCATTTTGCATACAAGTTGGAAGATCAAAAAATCCAAGTCCATATTTTGAATGCTATCCCCTGCAGTGGACCCTCCCGCTGCCGCTTGTACACTATCTTCGCGGACCCACCGAATGCGCTTGGGCAGTCAACAAGCACTTAAAGTATTTGTTTACTAATTGTTTTTGAGGTTGTGTTTATTTATATGAACGTACGCGCAGACAAACTTTTGTACATCAGCGCTTATGCATATCTTTTGCTCAGTTTTGTGTTGCTGTAAAGAAAATGTTCTTCTCGTTTTCTTGCGTATATTGCGTGTTTATTCGTTTGGTTTCGATATCGTATTCAACGTCTTAAACATGGTGCTAATTACTCGTTTAAATTAATTAATTAATTTGCATTACGCTGATATTCTCTCACAATAGTTAACGTTTTTTTCCTCTTAATATACATTTTTTACCCTAAAACATTTTTTTCCCATTCTCAAACAGTTTTCATAACCG
The DNA here is from genome assembly GCA_000688735.1 of Glossina austeni. NCBI lineage: Eukaryota > Metazoa > Arthropoda > Insecta > Diptera > Glossinidae > Glossina > Glossina austeni. The sequence continues at coordinate 928,557 of KK502446.1, forward strand.
AGACTTTAAAACTTTGAACTTCTCGAAAAATAAAAAAAAATAAAAACGGAAGTCGTTGACTTTTGTCATCGCATTCATTCATGTTACATGTTGATCACTATGCTGCTTGTCGTTCTTGTTTTTGCTCTGCTATTTATGCTACTTATGGATATTTCGTGTATGGGTGTAAATGTCACTCACGCATACATGTCTATCTCTCTCTCCCTTGCTCCTCCCGTACTGCTTGTGACATATTCGACAACAATACGCGTGTAGTTGTGCGTAGAAATTTTTTCGTACGATATTTGTACAAATAGACCCATAAAAGCATTGACCGGAAGCAGCGAGTATACTTGCAATATGATGCAGTTCATTTTTTCTCTTCTGCTTGTCTATCCAGCATCGGTTACGCATTCTAAAACAATGTTAAGCGCATTTTCTCCTTACGTCGAACATCAAATATACGTCCCTGCTAATAAATGTACGGGTATTACGCAATGCCGTTAATATTTTCTATAAAATATTATTATTATTATTGTTGATTATTTAGCCAGAGAATAAATGCTAAGACTAAAGTCGTAAAGCATCAGCGTCTAAGGCTATCGGCTTTATTGAAAACTCTCCCACACTTGAGATCTGAACCCACGACCGTTGAATAAAATTTAAATCAAATTTACTTTCAAATTTGTTTCACTTACAAAATTCATTTTCATTCATTCATTGGTTACAGCCTAAGTTGAATTTGAAATTTAAACTGTTCTTGATGATAATCGTTCTTCACTAGTTTTCTTCAGCTTAGCTTTACGATTGCCAAATTCACTTAGTACTCTCTTCTTACATTAGCCGTTTGAAATTTGATAAATATTTGCAAATGTTTGGTGTTGCCGTACAAGTTTGATTGAAATCAGCAACTTTTAGCGGACAACCGGTCCACTTTACCAGAACTGCGTCCACTTTAAAAAAAAAATTAACCGTTTTTTACAAGCATTCCGAATATATAAAAAGGAGCATATTGACGTTGAAAAATTAGGTTCATGATAAAAAGGCTACGGACTTATTCTCCATGCAACGGCGGAAACTTTTAAGGGAAAACGTTAAGAAATCATTCAGCATATTTTCTTAAGAGTTTGAGACATTACATAAAAAATACATGAAATAAGATTCTGATCATTATAGCTCAGACTTTCGCAGAAGCAGCTAAGATTGGCGATGTAAATCCATACGCTTCGTGAAGAAACATCATATCGTCTGTCACATATATGATATTTAAAGAAAAACTGATTTTCCAGCGAAAAGTTGGTTACACATATTTAAAATAATTATTAAATCTTATTATGGTGGAATTACAAACTAGTACAGGACCAATCTCTATTGGGGGTGAAAGTCTCAAAAGCTTAGCTTAATCCCGAATCGTTTTACACGCATTGCAAAATTTTTTATAAATTCTTTTGCAAGCTTCAATTAACGCTTTTATGCCAACTGTAAGAGAAAGCACAATAAAAAAGTTTCATTATTACACGTCAAAATATACATCACAACCTTCACCGATCTGAGAATTTAATTTGTCTATCTGCTGTCGTGATACTCAAAATTAAGACGTAAGATTTGCACTCGATTTTTATACCCTTCATTAATTTCCAAAGTTCAAATTGCAAAAGGAGAAAATATTATAAATTTCAAGACATCTATCAAGCACTTTTGAAAAGACTGGCGTCTGTCCTGCTGACAATGTTTTATAAAGCTGTTCGAAATTCATTCAAAAACTTTATAGCTTTAGAAATGCCATTGCTAGCTTCAAAGTCTTCGATTTTTCAAGAGAGAGCGCTATGAGTTCTATTTCGACCTGTCTTATTATTTAATTCTTGTACTATATATATTGAGATAAATTGAAAAATCCAAAAATGATGATAGTGTTATTTAAAACTTTCGATCTAATTGGATGCAAAAATTCAGAAGAAATACAAATGTACTTTTAATCAATATATGCGAAGGGTAATCAGTTCATAGAAATGCTCTTGCGCTTGTTAAATTGATGAATCATTCGGCTGCTAGTGCAGCATTACGTTTCATTTTCTCAACAGAATAGCGGTTTATCGATGCCGTAAATAGGTACAATACTATAGAGCTCTTAAAAAATCGGTTCAAGGATAAAACGAAGACATATGGAATACATTTAAAAATGCACGAAGTAACGAATAATAATACATCGAAGAGTGGACACATTCTTTACTGACTGACTTTATTGTTATTCTCGGAACTTTCTGGATGATTTGGTATACGTGCACAACAGTTGAAATACGAAAACCATATTAGACACGTGACAAAACATCTTATTCCCATTTGAAAGTACTATGAAACTATTCAAAGTTCCTGATCTGTTTTGACTATTAGATTAGACTAATAGAAAAAAGGATAAGAAATCGAAAATATCAATCACTTGCTACATACAAACACAAATAAATGCTTTTCTAATATTGTTAAAGTTACGAAAAAAAGGTTTCATAAGAGGTTAAGATAATTAATTTATTCTTTCGACCTGCACGTGTATTAAATTAAGAAATTTTCTCATCATATAGATAGCGAAAAGCTGCGGTAAACGTAGTGCTGCCGACCCGTTTATGCTAGTCATAAAATATGTAATGAGAGAAGTCCATTAGAAGGCAAATCGTAAAAAACTACCCAATCTATTGGATGAATAAAATTCATTATATCTCAGTTACTGAACATATAAAATGCATTTGTTGCTTTTATCAACTATAGGCATACAAATGTAAATATAAAAAGAAATTAAAATAAAAAACAAAACTGAAGTGTATTTCATCAGCTTAAATGTTCGAAATTAATTACGTACTAGTTGGTCGATGCGTGAAAAAAAAATTACTAAAATAACATTGAGCAAATTATGTCGAAAAATGTGTTTTTAATATTTGAACAAAGTACGAGTCTTGCAGGGGTAAGCAGTCTTTCTCTTTTACTTCATTTTTTCTTATTTTTTCGTAATAAAAAACTAAAATATTTACATTGAATTATTATTGAATTTTGCTTTACCTACAGGCAATCAATTTAACTTGGCTAAGTAAGCCGTCTGCCGAGTAAATATTCGTTAAAATGCGTAAACGGCGAGATTTTATAAATAGCTCACATTGCAGGTATTTAAACCCGCCAACAGTGGAGTAACAACTAAAAGTCATGGACGCAGATTAGGAACTTATGTCGTTTATTGCGACCCCAGCGCTTTACAGACGGACTGGCTTTCATTTCACCTTACTTGTAGCGAATAGGATTTTGTCTATATTAAAATTTTAATTTTTTAGCATCATATTTGTGCTCTCAAGACTGGTCGTGTTGAAGACAAAGAACTTAGTAATGTCCTGAAACTAAACTTAATGTGAATTAAAATAAAAGATCGCCCAAATCCATTAAAAGTTATCTTCTATTACTTTAGCGTTTGCCGTCGCTAGAGAAAAAAAATTAATTATAATCGATTTTTCTCTTTTTCTGTCTCTTTCCACTTTTGCTGATTATGTTGTGGCAGTTGTAGTTTTTGCTAATTTTTTATTACTTGTTTTATTTTATAATAACCGCTGATTGTTGTACATATTTACACAGTCAACGTCATACAAATATACGATATGTCGATTATTTTCTTTTCATTTTTTATTTTTTTAAGTTGACAACATAATAGTTGAGTAGATGTTTGCATATGAGTGCAAGGGTATATGTATTTTATCAATTAAATTATAATACGCACAGCAACCTGCCGTTAGCTGGCACAGCAGCTCAAACAGCAGCCAGCAAATAATAGTACACGACTTCGACTCCTGTCTGGTGTTTATGTGTTTATGTGTAGGCAATAATCCTCATTTATAATCAAACGCGTAAATCCGTTTTGATTTTTTTTCGATGAGTTTTGTGAAAAACTTTCACAGTTTTGCTGTTTTTTACTTTTATCTTCTTTCACATGATATGAAATCGTAATAAATCACTACAATTTCTGGTTTTTTATTTAAATGAAAATTAAATGTATTTAAGAGTAAAAGCCTGCAACTTTCCTTTTTTAAATAAATTATCAGCAACAATGGCTTAGGAAAAACCACAACAATTATTCATTCCCTTTTCTTATAAAAACTTACACTTTGACAATCTTTTCAATAAATCTTATTAGCCTCGTTTAGAGGGGCGGGGAAAGAATTTCTTTTAAATTAGATTAATTAATTCATTTAACTTTTTGTTTTGCACTACACTTGTCCAAAATCTATGATAGCAACAACTGTCGCATTTTATTGCAGTATCAACTAAAAAGAATCTATTTATTGCATTTACTTTATTTCTGCATTCCCAGATAACACTCATATATGTTATGTGTGCCTGCGCAGCCAGCACACACTTGAATGAATGACTACTTAAACGGGCCAGAGACTAGCCCACCGCACACAGAATCATTCATTTAACTTGCCACACGCAACGCGCTCCGTAAACCTGCTTTTGCTTTTTATTCCGACCGTTGCTGCTTACAGCTCAAAGTGCGACGCTCAACTAAATGTATACGTCCTGCGGCTAACAAAACAAAACCTTGCGGCGCGCTTCGCTCTGTTTTACTTACGTTTCTCACACAAAGAGCTAAACAACAAAATAAAAACAAACAAACTTATATACAAGAAAAAAGTCAGTTTCAGTCAGCGTCTGCGAGCTTGCATGTGCATGCATACATTTATACAATTATGTACACATGCATGTATGTAATTCGTAGTAGATTTTGTTATTATTATAGCTGGTCGGTTAGTTTAGGGTGACCGCATGTTTTTAACTTGAGTACGCACATATAAACAAAATTTTAATGTTTTTTGTTTGTTTCTGACTTTGAATTGAGAATTGAGAGTTCAGCCAGAAGAGCAAGAGAACGAAGCAAAAGGAAAGTCACTCTCTAATAAGATTTAGTAACAACTTTATTTCTTGCAATCTGTTTACAAGAGGGTGGTTTAATTAACCCAATTTTCCAATTTTATTTGAGTTGTGGGAATATTTTTAACCGGTATCGGCAGTACGGTTGCATTTAAAAAAATTAATCCTAGAGTTTTCACATCGAAACAGATTTATTATTCTGTAAAATGTTTAAAAGAAAAGTCAGTCACTGAAACGAATGCGAAAGTCTTAAAAGGGCTGTAAAGCTATATTTCCCTGGACATTATGGGCTACTGCGTGGCATTATTGCTTATAGTATCGGGTGCATATTCCAAGACTTAACTTCAAAACTGAAGTTATATGCGGTGAAGATAATTATTGACATAAATATTTTATATTTATTATTTTATAGCACATATAAGTAGAAATTTCTGATAATAATTTACTGGCACACTTTAGCATTTTTCAAAAGCGGTAAACACAATTATTTAAAATACCCTTTTCCTAAAAACATGGATGACGTTTAAGCTCGAGATTTTTACAGCTTGAAAAATAAAATGGTAAATACATACATACACATAGTCGTCTCACGTGATATTATTCTAATTTATTAATAAATTACTTTCGTAAAAATTTGCAGACAGAACAATATCAGCATCTTGCTGAACTTCACAACAAATTAGTATTTAAGTCGAATCGTTCATTCATCGTTTATCTCTTACGTTTTGCTTTCATTTGTATTTCGTCTTCCCGTTGCCTCCCTACCACTCTTCATTTACAGTGGATATCATTAAAATCTGTCAGGGGCATTAAAAACCATTTCAATTTTCATACTTGTTAGCATAAAAATTTAATTAATATTATTAAACGTTTTACGCAAATTAAGACAACATCTGATTATAAATTTTAATTATACGCCTATGAGCAATTTTCCTATAAATACGTAAATTAATACCACACGCCTTTTTCAACACCACGAGGTCTGACTTAACAGACCGCACTGCACACAGCACTGAGAACATTTGAATGAACACGCAACCTAAAACAAGTAGCGCAATCCCCCCAAGCATGAGAGACTCTGCTTAACACCACACAACCAACTAGACAAGTAGAATAAGTTTATTACAAAGCCCAGAGCTCGGAATCGTAATGTTTATCAAAGCGATTCTACACTCGAAAACATGTAAATTGAGAGTTAAGGCATATAATAAGAGATCACAGAGCGAGAGAATATGGAAAATTATAACTTTCTCTCGTTTTATTTGGTGTGTCTGAAGGGGAATTTACGTAGCGCTGATTGGTGGTTTAGATATAACTGCTTCTTTTTTGTTTTTGTTGCTACCGCAAATATGTTACATTAGCAAGTAGTAGTTGTTGTTTTTACAGTGAATATACACTACTGATGTTGGGCGATTGATCGTTTTCAAGACAGATCGTGGCTTAAACGATCTCCTTTTGTGTTTGTTTGTGCGTTCAACGATGTATTTTGTTGCCTATGGCTAAATGGCGTCTTGAGATGTGTTTAGTGGCGCACAAATATGTATACATGAATGTATGAATAAGCGTACCGGGTGTTTGGAGAGTTCAGTAACCGCATTTATTGCGTGCTTTGTAATAGTCTTTGTTGTTACTGTTGCTTAAACATACACTTGTTGCAAATGGCTCAGGTGCAGACTTTGACCTTTTTTTCTTGCACAGTCGAGATTATGACTGAGAGCTGTAATTTCTCTACTTCTTTCTGGCGCTTCCAAGGTTTTTGTAAAAGTAATGTTATGTTTCCACCTGAAGGGCTTCCCATATTCGCTTTTGCTACTCCATAGAACGATTCTGCTTCTGCGGAAGCCGACTTTTGTCTCATCAAACCTGTCATAAACCGAGATGGCCTATAGGCTATTTCACAGCAAGGCACGCATTACAGTTCCCAACGACGCTCGTAATATTGGTGAACTGAAGCATGCGTTTTACTGATATTTATAGTGGAAGAAGAACAGAGATGACACAAAGAACATGGCAATTTCATTCATAAGCTTCTTGGAGTATCCGTGTATTTAAAACGTATATATTATTTATATATACATATATATATATGTATATATATATATATATATATATATATATATATATGTATTTATGCGAGCATTTGTCAACTGTCCGGCTAAGCAGTAGGAATTGATGGTTTGTACAATTTAGATTTGTTATTGTTCTTCGCCATACGCAGAAAGTTTATATTTCTGTGGTTGCATTCTTTGTTTGGCAAGTTGCATTTGTACGCCTCGTTCGAACGTGTAATAGTAATGCTGCGCGAATATGGAATAATGTCATGTACGTGGCGACAACGCGGCGGTCTTAAGCAAGTATACAACGTGCCCAACAGCTCGCAATTCCCGTTCGTTCCGTACATTTCAATGCGCAACAGCATCTGGCCTCTGGAGGTAGAAGCAATGCAACGTTAATAACGTGAAATAAGTGCATACAAGTACATACGTGCTGTCCACTATATAAACCAATGCAATGATCAGCAATTGTGACGCCACACCGTCAATATGACCAACCGTCTGTCACCAATTAAATCAAAAAATATTTTACTCTCGCACAACAGACACCGCCAAACAGTTGGCAGCCCAACAAACTCTGCCAAGCACATATAAAATATGGGATTAGAAGACAGATCTCCGTCATAATAAATGATGGTGATGATGATGGTAATCATAATGACTTAATGCTGCATACGCGTAATCAAGCCACTCACACACTTAAACACACTTGTTAAGCCGTCATTAACAGCCAAATATGTAACGCAGCACAACTTAGTACGACAATATTTTCACTCATTTCTTAGCAATCCAAAGCAACTACTGAAGCCAATAAAGCTTCCTTCGTCTTCAATGCATTTTATAGCCTGCTGTTTTACACAAACAGTTTAGCCTTAGGCAGTAGAGCAAATGCTCTACATCTGTTTCCGATTGGCTTGGGAATTCGTCACTTTTTTTCCTTTTCTTTGTTTTGTTTTTTCAAGTTTCTTTTCTTTCTTTTCGGTTTGTTTTTTTTTTTACTGTCAGCAATTTAAACTGGCCACTTTTTAACTGTTTATGGTGATGGACTGCCAGCACAAATTCAAACAGATACGGACAGCGTTTGTTGTTACCATACAAAGCATAAAACAAACACTGCATGCACATTCTATATTATATTACCAGTTAATTAGCCCCAAACATCACGCACGCACACATTCACATCTTATGAAGCATTTGAGAGAAGAAGAACTAAGGTGTGAGGATATTTCACCATGGAATCTTGTAACATTTGATAATTAAATTAGGTTTCACCATTTTTGGTAGCGCAAGCAGTGCTTTGTCCGCTGCGCTCGCACAGCTGCCTATCATTGTTAATATTTTTTAATGTTACAATACTTCCACTGCCCCTGTACCTCTATAAACCACTGTTAAATGTTGTGTGTTCCGTAGAAGCAATAAAATACTTACTTTAGACTTTAGAGTTCCGTGAATGTGTACGCATGAATGTATGGTCGTTATGTGATGGTTTCGCATTTATGGCAGCGTTTAACAACATTTAATTACTTAATATTACTGCCTGCTATAAATTAGAGTCGGTATGGTAACAAATTATTTGATTTACGCTGGAAAAACAAGGAAGATCTCTCAATAGGGATAATTATTTTATGCATCAATACAAACGCTGTCTTAATATATATGTGTATGTTTATATACTTTTGCGATAATATTTATAATGTCGAAGCTGAACAATGTTCGCACCATCCATGAATGTTGCTCTTAAGGAGAAAGACATGCATGAATGTGAAAAATTGGAAAAGCATTTTTTTAAATAAGAAATCTCGTTACTCGCGATAGTATTTTATGATTATCATTGCAACAAACTGAAATTCGGATTAGCTACATACAAAATATAACAAAAAGAAAAAATGCAGGATAAATGCTTAATACTATGAGCTTAAGATATCAAATTGTAACAAACTTTGAAGAGTTTCACTTTCCCACTACTTGGTTACACCCCTAATTCACTAATACGACCAAAATCATTATTAAGACACCTTATGTTGAAAATATCTTATTATTGTTATCAGAAACCAGCTCCTTTCTCGCAATACCACGGAGGCGTGAGATAAAACAGAACCTTGGAGGACTGCATATTAATTTTAAAGAGAGGGACTGCGTAGAATGAAATATTGATTTTAAAAAGCGATTTGTAAAAGAACATGAATTAATATAATGCATTTACTTTATCAATTGCGTAGAGTACATGGTTTTTAAATTTCATCTCTAAGTCAAGCGTAATACTTAAATGCTTTACTTTTCTTTCCCAGGGTGAATTATTGTATGGGTCTGAAGGACATAGCAGTTCCTAAGTTTCCTGGTGAAGCGTATCGTCTTAGTTTTTTGACAGTTCATCGTTATTACTTAATAAAATAAGGTAATGCCTCTCTCAGTGATATTTGTAGATTAGCTAGTATATCATTATTTGCCATTTATTGCCATTATTTCAGAGCTGAGAACTGCTGTGTCATCAGCAAAAATAGACAAGATACAAACGTTAAACTGAGGAAAATCAGACGTTCATAAGTTATAAAGGAGAGGGATAAACATGACCCTGAGGAACATTCGATGCGTATACAACGACGTTCTGAACAGCGTGAACTAGCCCAGGAAAGTTATAAGACTTTGGATTATTTTTGTAAGCTCTATATGGAAATTTAAATTGGCGGGGCGGTAAAGGCCATTTAGGTTTTTATCAGATTTTTTAACTGGAATAAGTTTAGCTTTCTCAAATTTATTGGGAAAATAGCCGATTTTCAGCGATGGAGCCGAATAATTTGAAGCCAAAGTATATAAAATTTTGCGCTCTCCTTGGTTGGTAGTATATCGACAAACCGTTCGCTTTAGAATAGGGATATTTTTAGAAATTTTTGTTGAACTTCAGAAAGGGGGCGGGGTTTTATCCAATAACAAAAACGTAATTCGCAATTTCATCGCGTATTATCACGGTTAATAATTTGAATCAACAAAATTGCGGTATGGCACTCATTTCTTTACCTTTCACCTGCGGCTATTTTTTAGGTACGCTAGGAAAGATAACATCATTCAAAATGTTGTCAAAATTATTAAGAATATGATCGATGTAGTCGCCGACAGAGATATTTTCGATATCGGTAAGTTTTAATGTACATTTAAGAAAATGGCTCCATTTCGTATTATTTCAACTTTCAACAGCAAAGTAGATAATAAAACCACATCAGTTAAAGTTAAAAATAGCAAATAAATAAAAACTTCTTAAAGATGAAAATTAAAAATAAAAATTGCGGGCACTTTTTATCAGCCAAAAAATCGCATATTGTTATGGTCGTTAAAATAACATCATTAAAATGTCAAGTCACCAATCTTTTCACAGGCAGGTTAGCAGAAACTTTCGTAAGACAACTTCCCACCAAGATATTAATATTAACACGAAAACAAGTGTAAGCGGGAGGAATATTACGTTACAGTGCCAGAGTATACAAAGGCAAATCTTTATTATTGTAATCGTAGTAAGAAATATTTGAAATATTTCAAAGAGATTTTCGCATACTTGTGGATCGTTGGCTAGGCGAAAACTAAGAATGGAGCCTTGCCTCTTTGTGCTCGAAGGTACAAGAGCATTATTATTAAGATATATGTTATTAATGTGGAGAGTTTCTAATTTTCCAAATAATATGTTATCTCAGCAATTAGCTCTAATATATCCACACGACCGGTACTTACTGTTAAAATCACCCCCGATAGATACCTTTCGTTTCCACTGAGTTTAACTATGTCAGATATCGAATTGTTATTCCGTTAAGCCCTCTGGCTCAGGTACGCCATTTGCCAAAAAGCATGAATAATTATCAGTAATTGATTCGCCAATTGTTAAACTGTTCGAAAGTTTTTTGAGAGTTTCGTCCAATAAATCTTGCAATTCATTGTTTCCAAGCATTTTTGGCCCTCCAGAGCGCTTTTTGTCGTTGACAACAAAATCATCACTTTTAAATCATTGAAACCAAAACCGACCATTGAGATATGATGGAACAACACCACCATAATCTTTGGTTGGCTTCGGCAACAGATTTCTTTAAATTAAACAACAAAACTAATAAAGGTCGCATATGCAATTTTGAGCGCTCCATGATTAGCGTAGACATACACTGAGTAACTCAATAATATTAAATGGAAAGCTGGTATTTTAGATAGAGAAAAGTCAAAATCATCGAATTTAATCGTTATATACACCGATGTTTCCCATTTCTCTAACCCTTTTACCTATACAAATAACTGACCAACATTTTTGCAAGCATCTTATATATTGATACTATTATCAAGCATAATGATAGGAATTTGCATGCAATGTTAGTGAAAACCTCGACCTGTCCCAATTGTTTCTACAATCTTTGACATTTACTACAAGCTCAGGCATGCAGCATAGTCAGAGAGTACAAATTTTTTAGGACGAAAACGGGAGCGAATATCGAAAGCAGAATTCGAACAGAAACTTGCGTTCTTCTCTTCTGTTATTTTCTTTTCTCTCTTTTTGATTTGAAAGGGTGGTATTTTCTAAGTTTTACTTTTCATTCGAGACATAAACAGGGTTCAAAATTCAACATTTAATGTAGCATTCTCGAGTTACTTCAAATTATCCGAAAGTGTATGCTATAAACAGTCGAAATGTACCTCAGTTATTCACTTCATACCCCCTTCTTTTGCTTATACGCCAACTTTATAACGATGTGACAACTTGTTAATGTATAATTATGCAAATCTTAAACCGACAACAATTTCTCAAAACTGTCAACACCAAGAGCAAATCTCCCGCAAGAAATGAAAAACATAAAAATAAAAAATTATGAGAACACCAACTGAGACAAAAGAAAAAAAGCTTTAACGCTGAGAAGACATAAAAGATACCGACGGATCGCCTCAATATTAATGTCATCGGCAGAGGAATAAAGGAAAGTGGACAGATAAAAAAATAGACACAGCGAGCTTCACCAACAAGACGGCTATTTACCTTGTATGACACGAATAACGCTACAATGATAATAGCAGCGATGCGAAGAAAGGTAAGACTACAAAAGAAAAAGGATTTGAGTTAACGAAGTGAACTACAACAAATACAGCAATAAAATATACACAAGCCAAGCGACAAAACGCTATGTGAAATAAAAAAAAAATGGTAATACCAGCAACGAAAACAGCAGTGCGAAACAAAAGCCGACGATATTTACGACAACAGCAACTCCAACACCTTCGTTGAACAAGTACAAACATACATCAAAACATATATCTCACAGTCGCGCAAAGTTGAAGCTTAACACCTGTAAGTATCTCTTTTCAGTATTTTAAGCAATTGGTTGGAGTTGCTTGCTATTTGTTGTGCCAAAATGTAAACACACACATGCATGGTCACGCACTGAATACCGATATTGTCTGTCTTTGCTGTTTCTGTTATTATTATTATTATTATGACTATTATTATTATTATTACTTTTATTGTTATTATTATTATTATTATTATTATTATTATTATTATTATTATTATTATTATTATTGTCATTATTATGGTTACGTTCGCATTTGTACTGCTGGGTAAATGGTGAAGCAGAGTATGTGGCAGGGAGAAAAGACCGCCAACACAATAATAGCGCAACAACAATAAGATCACTTTGCTTAAAAATTCGCAATGGAGAGATCTTATCATTCAACAAGTTGTCGTACAAGACATCTCATAACCCGCCGCTGCCGCCATTGCTGTCATTGCAAAAAGTGTGCTTTTAGCCACCTAGCCTAAACAAATATACGCCAAAAAAGAAATACAACTAATCGCTTACCTTACTGCTGCCGCAGTCGCTGCTGCTGTTATTTTCGATGCCCGGGTTTATAGCGGGCTCTTGTTATTATTATTGCAAAGCTAATAATGCTTCTGCTTGAGCGCCTTTATTAACCATTACACGACGTTTAAAACACACACATACACATAGACACAGACACAAGTTCATTTCCTTGGTACTTTCAACGGCAAAAAAAAAAAAATACAAAAATAATAATGGTAATAATAAGGGCAACAACAACAACTTCAAACTGACGACAGCAAATGTTGGTTGCCGGTTTTCCAATTTTTAAGCTCAGTAAGCGTCAATTATTCGTATAATTTATGATACCGTGTGAATAAAATAGGAAAGCAGCGGCAGACTCACTGATGTTCACCGACTGAATTGAGTAGGTGCAAAAAAATTCAAACTCTGCTTTTTCACATTTTCCTTTTCTTCTGCTTTGTTTTTCCCGCAATCTTGCCTTTAGCTCCCTCGTTGCCTCGTCCTGTTCTGTGTATACAGAGCTCTAGTGATGGCGAGGCGATAAGCGACCGTCTTTCTGTATTAAAAATGTTTGTATTTTTATATAATTTTACTTCAAGCTTTGAAAAGTTTTGTACCATTAGAAGAAAAATTGAAAATTTGAAGTTTTTCTTTTCATCTTTCCCTACAAAATAACCGGAATTTTTAGAACTCTAAACACATCTACTCGCTTCGCTACGTAACATAAACTAGGTCAAGGCAAAATTATAAAACGATCCTCCTAACGGTTTCTTCCTATGCATAACTTATATATACGCATCGTTTTTTAAAAAATAATATTACGGAGGTCGGGTAAGCAATGATTCGATCCTAACCAAACATACGCTGTTTTGTTCTAGTTTTAAAAACTTAACGTTATCTTGAATCTCCACTGATTCATAAACAATAGTAAAGGCAAATACATGAAATATTGGATTTTTTTTATTTCATGGTACCGTTGGACGTCTTTGGCTTATTAGTAAGTGTGTCGCTTTTTTCCTGTTCTTTTTTCTTTCTTCGTTTTCGTCCAAACAGTTTGAGTTACCCCGCAATTTATGTATTTGTGCGATTATGATACGTTTCGGTTTTCTGTCTCTTTCTTTTGATGGCATTTGCTATTAAGTATTGATACGGGAAAAAACAAAAGAATGAAAATGAAAAATAATATCTTTTCTACAGTGGTTTAAGTTTTGAAAAATTGGCTTCAGAATATTCTGCAAGTTAGCTAGATGCGTAAGCGTTAGTGAACATCCGCCTGCATTTAATAATTTATAAAACCCGACTGAAGCGATTTTTAGTGACAATTTACATGAAATCGTTAGATTACTTTTATAGTGTCAAATAGCAAAATAGGTTATGTCCAATGTACATGATTTGTTTAGCGAAAGTAGAAACTTTTGAGAGGTCTTATACATGTTCGGGAATTATATATCAACTTTATAACTTTAATTAACTTTAATTAATTTAAAATGGAAAATGCTTAAGATATGTTAAAAAGATTGTTTTCTAGTTGACAGCGTGTCGTTTGAATTACAAATTTGTGAAGTGTCACAACATAGGCCATAAAATCGATCAAAGGAGAGACGTTGAATTATGGATACATTTACAAGGAAGAAAAAGATGCGAATATCGTAGGAAAATGTTAAGAAAGATTAAGATTGTTGATCATATCTTTAAGTGGCTCTAACCAATACGAATGCGTAGACCATATATTGAACCAAAAGACATGGTAAATTTTTGAAGCATCCTTCATTTTTTAATAAATTCGCCATCAAATCATTCAAAAAAAAATTTTATAATTTAATTTATTTTTAAAATAGTCACACGGTTCATTAAGTCATAGTTAAACTCTTAGCTTGAAGCCAGCAGCAAGAACAAAGCGTAATATTCCCAACAAGACATTTTCGGCTTAAACGAAATCAATTTGTTTTGCCTTCTGTCATATATTTTGCAAGAACAACACACATGTACGTCCGCTAGCAGAGCGCAACAAAGTTAGCAACGCTGCCGCAAAGTCTTTTTGAGACTGAACAAGATATGAATTTTTCATGTAAACATTGTCTACCAAACTAACATAGAAAAGAAACCCAAAGCCCCAAAAATTTAAAAGTAACTCTAAGTGACTAAAGAGTTGCGCTTTTTGTTATTAAATGATAATCAGAAGAAAAAAACACGACTTTTGCTGTGTAATGTATTGCGACGCTTTTTAAGTGCGTTTTTGGTAGACTCCTTTTTTAGCTCGCGGATGCAAAGAAAAATCCCGCAATGCAACGAAAGAAAATCATTGTAAAAATAAAAATTGTCATAACGATACACCAGTTATGAAGGAGAAGAAAGCTTAGGCTTAGGTTAATGAAATGAGAATTTTTCATATTCGGAGAGTTTGTTATCCAAATATTCCGTTTTTTTTTTTCTTTGCAGAGTTATTCGCATGTGAATGTAACTCTATTTGTACGCCTTTCTTTTTGGGGTTTATGGCTTTTAACAAACACTATACAGTTATTGGCTGATTGCAAGCTAGCTCTCTGTTCGCTGCTTGTAGTATTGGTTAAAAATGTTTCATGTTAAGATGTGTTTCTTTACCTATACGTTTGTTTAGAGGTTCTTACCTATTTTTGATTTATATGCAACCCTGCTCGTTATAATTGGCAGCAGTGAGTATACATTCGCCATAAAATAGACCTTTGTTTAGCAACGCCATGCGACTATGATTCCAACGAGTCTAGCAAAGTAAGCTCGCGCTCTCGAGCATGTAACAAATTCGACACAATATTTCTTGTCTGAAAATTGACAATAATTTTTTTTATAGTTTTCCATCTTAAACAATTGTTTCGTACGGATTATTTGAATGTTTGTTGTTATTACTATGTGATTTTTGGTTTATTTGTTTGTAGTTCTTGTTTGCTTTTTTGTTGTCTTTTTAGCCCGTTAAGTATCTGGTAGATTCGTTGGTTAGTTGCTTGAGTGCAGAGAATGATTTATGCGCTCACTTCCACTACCAACTACTACGTAAATGATTCTGTGAGAATCTACCTACACGTTACAGGACTTATTATATTCAATTCACACAATAAACATGTTTCTACATGTGTTACTACATGTTAACACCCGACTCTAGGGACTCTACACATTTATTGTTCGAACGAAAGAACGACTGGATTTTATTAAAATTCTCTCCTTTTTATATGGCCATATATGGCTTAATATGGAGTGTAAACAAAAAGTGGCAGACAATTTAAAACTAACTAAAAAGTATTATTTTAATAGTGACAAGTTTGCAATAATTCAAGGTAATTTAGAATGTAATATATGTGCGTGCGTCAACGAATGAGACAATACAAAGTGTGTGTCGCTTTAGCTGTTGAACACAGTGAAGTATACACGCGCTTGTAGCAGCATATTGAATACCATCGTTTGAAATTAAAAAAATCTCTTCTTCTCTCGTTAAAAATTTTATTTTGAAAGACGGCGACTGTGATGATCTTAGACCAAAACTGGAATCAAATAGTCAAAACTGAAGCTAATCAGTCTATATAAAATGTATTCAATTAATCTAAATTTTCTTTCATAGCAAACTGTAACGGGTAGTTATTTGCTTAGAGAGCAGAGAGAGAGAGAGAGAAAACTTTCAATTACCGAGAGTTGTTTTTCAAGCTGCCTAACGCGAGTGGAATACAACGAGGGCGGTGCAAATGTTTAAGTTACAAAAAAAGTAAAAAAAACTCTAAAGCTTAAAACCATAGCCCATATGAACAAGTTCTTAAGAAACCAAATCACGGATTGCAATAACGTCAGAAACAAGATGTCATTCTACAATTATCTTCCGATTCTGTAAATGCAACGACTTTAAAAACAAAAAGGAATAACAATAACGAATCTCCACCGACCGATGTTTAAGTTGCTGTTGCTTTGGTAGCTGCTACCGTCTTACTTGAAATGTACATTCGAGTACCAGCTCTAAACTTTGGCAATTTGAGTTAAAAGACGGGAAGTTTAAAATTAACATGTTTTGACTAATCTACTTAAAAAAATATTTCCAAAGCTTATAATATTTCAGAAATATTTGATAATTCTTGATAAGAATGCCTTTAAACACTTTAAACACTCGATTTTATGCACTCCTCCGTTTTCGAGATACTGAACATACGCCCAGTTCCATCAAGGTATGTTCCAAATCCAAAACATTTCATTTCCCCAAAATGCCACTTTTCCAAATTTAAGATAGAAAGACAAAGCATCCTCCACTCACAAATATGCCCATATAATAATATTCGCTATATACCGTTCTTTCTTTTTTAGTGTAGTTGAACGCGAGTAGAACCTCACGCACATTCTAAAATACATCTTCAGCCTTCAATCTACGAGTGCACTCATGTTTCATCCAAACCTCTTGTATTGCGGTCAAACAGCGCTCCGCATTTTAATGTTTTTGTCTCAATTTAAATAAGCGTAATAACGCTATTGATTTTTGGTTCGCATTACTGCCTTTTAGCAACGTTGAGCCGTTATCCATACAAAAAATAGTTTTTTGAAAATCAAGTTTGCATACAAAGCGATGAATTCAGTACTTTTTAATGTCCTTAGGCTGTCAAGTACCTCTCATTAATTCTATTTTCGTTTACTGAAAATAATTTTCAAGAGATTTTTGATGTTTTCTGGTGTCAACCACTTTTTTTGGCGTACACTTTCGACGTCATCGATGTCGTGCGATGTTGTTTGCAAACACCAAAGCACCGACTCAAGAGTTGTGGTCTTCTACTAAGCACCGTGGCTTAACAATTTTCAAGGAATAGTTAATCCGAACTTTTCCCTTGTTTTGAAAATAATAATAAATCGACACATACAGGCCCAATCCATTTCCCTCACAAACAAAAAAAAAAGAAAATAATAATATTACCGTCACTAAAACAACTATAACTGGTAAGTAAGGAGGCTTGCTGGAGCTTAGCTAATATACTATAAATGCCCCAGCGAGGATCTTCGACGCTCACTTAATTGTGTGAATTTGGAGACTAATCAGACCCGACCCAATCAGATTTTACCCGCAAATATTTTTGCTAATGTTTTCTCATTTTCTAAATTGATCTTTCGTAGGTCGGTTAGAGAGCAGGCATAAACATTTGGCTAATTGAACTCAATAATATTGAACTAGAAGAAATGGAAGAACCTGCTGATTTTAAGACGAATTTTGTTCATAATGGTTTATCTTATTAAATCAGACGAGTTAGAGGATGTGGAGTTCTTCTTTTGACCGCAAACTACGATCCTGTTCACATGTTAAACAATCTTTGAATAAAGCCATGTCAGGGCTAGATTTTATTAAAACGTTCGAAAGGATTTGACGACCCATACATAACGAAAAGGTTCGAATTTCAGCGGAAGCAAAATATATTTTGCTTTATAACATTCTTTTAATATAACATATAACAAAAATAACAAGAGAATTAGTAACAACATCAAAATTGTTGACCATAACGAAATATTATATATTCGAGCATGTCGACTAGTGCCAGTGTAGAGAAGATATTAAGTAGGTACTTCTTTCTCTTTCACTTGTTTACTACTAATAAGATTGTCAGAAACGAAACAAACAAACCCATAGCACATCGCTGTTTAAAAGCTTAGCTTAGCGTAAGCCCTTAATAGAAAATGGCCACAAAAATTAATTCTTTGGCGTGATTGAGAAGAGAATTAGAGAGGAACACTTGGTACACATAAAAGAACTGGCGTCGGCAATACTTTGCTTGCTTCGTCTACTGTTGTAGTCGGATACTGATTCTCTTTTCATTGATTTCGCCTTCGTGATGCACTTTAACGAAATGAAATAAGATACCTTCACTTATAATGTATTTTTCAATTGTATTCAAACCATTACAAGTTGCATCCTCAGCAGCTTAAGTTAGTGTATTAATATTAAACAAAAACAAACAAACAAAATTTAGAAAATGCCTAACATTTCACAACATCGTATCATTGCGTACGTAGACATGAAAAATAGCAGCAGACGCAACCGCTTTAACCGCTAAACCTAACAAGTTTTGGTCGCTTGACGCAAAAAAATCCAGAAATTGTTATTAGCCGTTTTAATCGTATGGTTATATTAAATTTCTGCTCACGCCCTAACTACTGACGCTACCACCGTCAAGAACACCAGGCACAAAATATTGGGCAGTTAACCTAGAGCTGCTTGGTAGTGTTATTGAGCTATACTGGCGACTGAGAGGTTAGCGATCGCTTGCGACAATTAAAAGTGGAATAATAAAGTAGACTCTGTCTACAATAAAAAAAAATTCCTTTTATTTGATTTCTGCCAAAGCAAATGAAATGAATGCATGATGCATTCCATGCTCTCTTGTTGGTGAAAAGGAACCCGAAAGAAATTGCAACAATTGCAATGATCACTTGAAGTTTTACTTACATGGGTCAATACATAAAAGCTGTGGCTTCATTTGTCTTTCTCTTTTGTCTTTTTATATCCTACACAACCCGTGATATACACTGCATTAAGTTTGTGCGAATGTAACGATGAAAGATAAGCCCGCCTTTTATTATACACATCGATTCATCATCATTTTTTCAGTCGATTTAGACTTATCTGTCCATGTGTCCATCTGATATTAGCCCATATATTTTTGTGTTCAGCTTACTAGAAATTTGGGGCACTAACGTTTTTAACCCAAGGCGAAATGCTATTTAATAAATTGGATCGGACCTCTTTTGCAATCATTCGCCAAGCAACGTTTTGTTTTGAAAAGTCGTTTTATGCAAAAAGATTGCAATTCCCAAGAATTTCCGTCTGCACTAGTATCTCGGAATTCTAATTTGGTTACTGATTGCTGATGAAAAATTCGAAACGAATAGAGCAATTGTTCGACCTTCTCCCATGTAATTGTTCCTACAAAGCGTCCACCTACACATGTGGACAGGGAAACAGGTGTAGGTTGGTTTATGTTGGTGAGATGTGTTTCTTTCCAAATATGTGAAATATCCATAATTCATTACCAACTCATATCCATTAGAAATATAAAAGCCCTGCATGCGATGCAAGATCTTCTCACCCAAAAGAAAAAGCCAACGTACTGTCGTTGTGGGAAAGCCTATTTGCACTAAAGCAATGGGCTAAGATCCACAGGATGTTTTTAGATGATCCACCTTCACTCCATATTAATGAGCTGAATAATATATTATATATATATTATATAAGTAATGCTAAATGCCTAAATCACTTCTAATTTTCCTTATGGATGATTAGTTTATACCGCTCCTTCGTTTCAGCAAATCTGAGACATTAGCATCTAAAGCGCCATTGATAAGCAAAGGTGATGAAAAAACTTCCTACAAAACACTAGTTCATCATAACCTTTGATAGCAATCAACACGATAGGACCGAAAGGCCAGCTAAGCGGTAATACCTGTCAATCAGTCGATCTCTGAGGCCCTCTTAATCTCTGTCCAATTTTATAAAGGGAGGAAGAGATCAACAATATTTATAACGTCATGGCTCAAAATCTGAATATAGTCATAATGTGCCAACACTGTCTCCAATGCATTATCCAGCGTCGAGTAATCTTCTGCTTAAACGCATATATGAAAAATGTTCCTGACGACCTGCTAATAATAAACTTATTACATTTGTTTGAGGCGTTCATAATTACAACCATATTTTCTGACATTTTTATTCACTCACTACAGGGGTAAAGTTTAACAAAACCAATCACCCAACACTATTATGACGTTCGCACGCCTTACTTACGTTTACTGCCTGCGGAAAAACATTCTTAGGTACAGTGTGTAAGCAAACGTCCTTGTCATTTTCTATTTGCGGTTTTAGCGTCATGTTCGGTTTGATTATTCAATGTGTTTGATAATACGATAAACTGTTTGCATCGTGGTTGTTTTTGTGGTGTTATTTTAAGACTCACTTCCACTGCGCCTTCACTTCTCGAGCTGGATGGTTCAGTGTTGCAGAAGCGTGTTGAAGATTTAAAAGATTATCACAGCAATCCTTATGAAGAAAGCTTCACGTTTCCATGCAGTTTCTGGGGTGTAAGATGCATTCCACTACGCACACATGCACTTGAAACATTAGTAATGTCGGTGATTCAGCGAATGTACGAAAACTGTGTTGTTTGAATAGTGCGAATGTTTCTTGTTTGTAGCGTTTCTTACATCCTTCGGTTTCCTAATGCAAACGCAACTTACGCGCACGCATATTGTTGGCTTGCATTTAGTCTTTTCTTTATGAATATATTCATGAAACTTTTTTCGCTTTGTGCACCACTTTAGCTTCCAAATTGTTTTTAATTTCAAACAATTTCATCTTTGATAAATTAGATTTTTAATCTTATGACTTTGCTTGCTTGAATTGCTCATGTGCCATTTATCTAACTTTATTTAACTAGCGAAACTAGCGATGGTAATGGTTTTAGCTGTGCAAGTGCATACAGTCACCGTGTGTTCGATTAACAATCTGGCGTAAATTTTATTGACATAATCAGTTATCGCGCATGATAGAAACAGGGATTGTATTATTATAGCTACTTATTTGGTAGCTGAATCTCTTGCTCTCTTGTTATTAGTGTTTTAAAGAATTCAAATTGATTCAATTTTCTGGCAGTCGCGAAATATTGCTTCAGATATTTTAGCGATAACGCTGATTTGTGGCTACTTTCGAAACACACAAAAATCAAAAAATAGAAAAATTGATGGATTGATAAATTGTTATTCAGCGTCCGAACAAAATTTTTACCAATTGCAAACTATGAATATATGTTTTTATCTATCTAACGCTGAATATGACGTAAAATACTGATTTAATTTAAACGGGCTATAAAAATTAGAATTAATCTGGCGAACGTGATAGAAATTATTTGATTCCCATTATTCTTTTCAGATTTGTGCAACAATTGAATATTCTGTTGTAATCTAGCGATCTACTTGAACTTATGAACTTAAAACAAACGAGAAAGAAAATTAGATTCGGTCGGCACCGAATCTTTTTCCCATCAGCGTTTACCACAACAAAAGACAAAAGAAGAAAAGAACAAAATCCTCTCGCTCCGTAATATGGAGTGGGCGCAGTTGATTTCTTCGGCTTTCAAAATAAAGGTTTTTGTCGTAGAGCCATATGGGCATTGTAGGGGTCCAACTCCAAATTCTTTTGCAAA
This sequence comes from Glossina austeni, assembly GCA_000688735.1. Lineage (NCBI taxonomy): Eukaryota > Metazoa > Arthropoda > Insecta > Diptera > Glossinidae > Glossina > Glossina austeni. The sequence goes on from KK502446.1 coordinate 950,484, forward strand.
TTTTTAGGCGATATCTTCATTTTCGCTAACGGAAGCATATTTATGACAAGCACTACAAAGTTACGCGTACAGCATTCCAAATTTGAAGCTGGCCAAGGATTTATATACTTTATAGGGTTTTAAAAGCTTGTTTCTGCCCTTCATAAAGGTATTGAAAAAACAATTAAATTTTAAAACACTATAATGCTGGGTAACCGTGGTCAATTTTTTCCATTTTTGTGCACAAATGCTACAGCATCGCCCATAGAATATGAGTTTAAATTTTTGTGCATTTATTTGCTATAGTTTATAAGTAGTAAGCAAAAAACCAATTTTTCATTCCTTTTGAAAAGCAGAGGCGTTCGCAGTTTACGGTGCTGTATGGTTATGGTGGTGTTCTTGGCGTGTCTTTTTTCCAATTTGGCCCATTTCCGATACCAATCTGCTTGCAAGAACTTCCAATGTTTCTGACCAATTTGAGGTCGATAGCCTCATTTTTGCGGCCAGGAGAATGTTTACAACGTACATTACACAGACGGACAGACGGACATGCTTACATCGATTTAGAATTTGATGCCGACCAAGAATATATATAAATACTTTCGACTAAACCTTTTTCAGTGATGGGTATAAAAACAAGAACAAAGAGCAAATAGACATTATCTTATATATGTATCCTGTTGGATTCCTATGAAAGCGCAACTTCGGACTGAACAGTAGCAATTTTGTTAGCTTCGAATCATAGTTAACAATTTTCATAGAGTAAATATTATTTCCATAGCTCTCAACAAGCGACTTTTCCAGCTACTGAAATAGTTAAATGTCGATACCTCAAACCTGGAAGCCTGGAGTTTATATTTACTGACGAAATTTTTTGGTCATAGCATTTGATATAAATATACCGAACCTTAATCGAATATTAAACGTACACAAAAAAAGGAAATCAATGCCTACAGATGAAATGTGAAATCAACGAGATCAACTCTATTAGTTACTCATTACTCTAACATTAAATTAAGAGCCCATATACAAATAAAATTGTAAGCAATGATTTTTTCACAGAAATAAAAGCCCTTCGTTAGCTGACTACAAAGATAAAAAGTTTAGGCCAGGAATGTGTTTAAGGTCGACAAATGCAATTATTAAAAAAAACAACTACTTATATATTTGGTCATCTGTAATTGGTCAAAATGCTCCACGCGCAAGGCATGGGAATCTTTCTAAAACTGACATTTTCTTATTATGAATTCGTTTACTGATAATTGGCATATATTCAATATATCAAAGATTCAATACAAGATTCAATACAACACAATTTTTAGTCAATTATTAATGACTTTTGTTCAACTAATAAATTCAATATTTGGAAACCTGTCACGAAGAGATAATCAGTTTATTTTCCTTTTTTTCTGAATTAGCTCTAAACATTTGCTAAACTTCCATTTTTAACAGGCATCAATTTTCAAACCTTTTGTGTATTGTTTACCCAAACCAAAAATACACCTACAACTTTATTAAATGAATTCAAGAAAGAAAAATACGACACCAAAAAAGTGTATATAATAAGGCAAGTAAAGGAAACAAAACAAAAGCATCTTGACAAAGGCATCATATTTCTTATGACACAGTGTAAGCCAACAGTAAAAAAAGGAACTATGGCGAAAAACCAACAAAGGCGCAAGCCAAGGAGACAAAAACAATCCACGTAAATAAAAACCAAGCACACAAACATAAGAGCAAAAGCTTAAAAAAAAAATTGTTTCTAAATGTTATTAAAACGATATAAACCAAAAGGCAAAGGAAACCGCCAAACGACACTTAACATGCATCCGGCATACAACGTGCATATGATACTCAAATAGCATCGTAGTACGGCCCCAAATATTTAAGAAAGAAAGGATAAAACGATAAGGGATAGAGAGAGATACAGAAAGAAAATATATGCGCTCCTGTGATTGTGGGTGGCTTATGGATATGTATATATATATATATATATATATAAAAATTCCACACTTGTCATAGCAAATCACACCAAAACTACAACAATTGCAATCTCGATATGGCAAAATGACCAAAAATAGCGGTAACAAGGAAGACCCCAAAAACACAACATAAAATAATCTTTCAATACTAAAGTATTTTCGTTTTAAAATTTTCTATAATTTTCTTCCACAGGGTTTTATCTTCTATTAGCTGAAATGCTTAGGTGTTTTTCATAACTGGATTTGGTTACCAATTGCAAACAAGTTATACGTACCCTTATTAAACCACATCAACCATTCTTAATTAATCCTATTGTTGTGTTTATAAAATAAAATATAGCACAAAAGCCGCATAAGTTATCTGCGCATATGCGCAATAGGGTTACTTTTTCTAATCGCATTGGTATCGCAATGACGTGGTATCGATTAAATGAGGCGTTAAACGCGCAATCGCAAGGCGGCTTGAAAACCGGGTGGTTTATCTTTTTTTTTGTAGGTTTTCTAAAATATATCGCAAGGGTTGCCCTTATACCCAGTCATGGCTGATACTAAAGTTAATATGAAAATTATTACTTCTACAATTGAGGGCTCTCAAAGATGCAGTTCCCCTGCACGCGAAACAAAATCTGAGCATGTGACAATTTCGCATGAAAATTCAATCATCTGTACAAGTGTTTTTTCGAGAACGTTGACAGTTGCTTGTGTGTTGTTGTTTGTTTCTTGGTTGATCAAGTGCTCTTGGCTATGTAAACTATTAAATTTATATAAGTTTATCTATGTCGTTAGAGTACTTTTTTAACCTTTTTTCATTATTATTATTATTACATATATTGTTTTTGTTTTTTTAAGCTTGTGTCATACTTTCATATCGAAGAGCAATATTGTGTGCGGACACGCTTATTTTAGCAGTTGTTTTTCTTGAAACACTCGCGTATGTGTGCGCGTGCGTATTTTAGTGAATCCACTAACGATACATAATTGCAGGTGTGTCGCTTTATAATAAACAGTTTTGAAAGTTTCAAAGGATTCGCAATAAATTTGTATTTTTTAACTTAAAGCGAACTTTTCTTCAATTCCTTAAACATATTTTTGTATTTATAGACTTGTTATTAAAAAAAAAAATGTTTCAAAAATAAATTTAAAACGCGAAAAATTTTCTATTTTCCAACACACCATAACGTTATTAATCGGGTTCGATCTAATTCGGTAAAACCATTTCCTCTTCTTTCTTCGCCTTTTAATAATACGTCCAAAGTCTGAAGAGATGTCACAGCTTGACTCAACATGCAACATAGTTGCTAGTAAAGTGGAAAAAGAGCGCTTTATTTTACCTGTTCACGTGTTTCAATTCGAATCAATTCAGCACTTCCGCACAAAGGACACTTGCCTGCGTCTTATTAACCAGAAGATAATTTCAGATGCGAGCGGAAGTATCCGAAGCAATAACATTCGCATTAACTTAAGCACATTGACTACATTAAATTTTAGCAACTTTCAAAAGTTAAATGAACTCTTTCTTTCAATATATACTGACTTTTCTATCCCATACATTCAATATTAAGCTGGCCGTCACACTCATGTAACGTCTCATCAACGTCCATTTTTATCTCATCAGTAATGAAAAAATTTGACTTCACTTACTTCTGTGTATGTATAACAAGGGCGATTGCACAACTGTACTGTATACCAATAGTTAGTAGTTAGGGCGCAACATGGATGTCAGATTTAGGTTCCCACTATTTGAAGACGCTTAATTACAATAGAGGAAGTACAACGATATTGAGGATGCAAAGAGCAAATATGCTTTCATACACGGATTCACACACGAAGTCAGATGTATCAGCATGTGCTGAGCATTAATGCGCCATATAAATCATTAATTTTTTGCCAACAGAACCTCATTTGTATCTATAGTTAACTAAAGTATATCGTCTTTAACTTTATTCAAATTCTTGGAAATTTGATGATATTACATATTGTGGTGCATGTTAACAAATCTATAAAAGTCGCCAACACTAACCGCAAGTAGAAGTAGCAGAAGTAGCAGCAACCGCAAGAAAAGACTTTAAACCGTGCATTTTTAGGAGCAGAAAAAGAAGGACAGAGGCCAAAGAGAAGAACTTGAAAGTCGACATGAAATTGTAGTAAAAACGTGCGCGATAACTTTGTGTAAATCACGTCAATATCGAGTGTTGAAAAGGTTGTAGTGTTTTATGGTAAAGTGATGGTGTCGATGCTATATCATCGCATGCAACAAAATATGTTTAAATAATACACTACACCTTACCGTGTATCTATTGAAAGCTGAGACGAAGAATTTGTGCATATATGCGTGCATTCATACTACACATGCTAGCCAGCTAGCCTGCATGATCATATGATCAAAAAACACAAATATTCATATATACGTACATTTATGAATAGGCATTTATGTTTTATCATCTGCCCGCTAAAATGAAAAACGAACAGTTTTAAAATAAAAAATGGAAAATATCCGCTCTTATTCCGCTCTTTGTTTTTTATATTGATCTTAAATAGTAATGTGAACGAATAGCAACACATTAGATGGCCATCTCAATATCACAGCTGTGGGCATATGCACGCACTTTGATCATTATCACCACAATTGAAGTTGAAATGCATGCTTGTAAAGAATTTGCAAGAGCAAAAAGAGAAAAGGAAAACAGCAGCGTTATAAATAAGAATATTCCATATTTCAAAGAAAAGGGATGTGCACATAAACACACTTGAAATTTGCATCTAGAACAAATACATCAAACGCTAATACTCCCATAGCTTCATCTAGTACTGCTCACATACTGCACTTAGCCAGATTGTCAGCCGTTAAAACTGTTGAAATTGCATTTATGTGGATGCAGTGGCAAGTAAACTGCGTTTAATAGCCTAGATGATGACACGATGACGATTGCTGGTGATGTTAGTACTACAGCTAGTATCGGTGCCACACTCACCACGCTAGCTGACCAACCAGCCAAAATCCCAAAAAAGATTGTTAGGCACACAAAAATGATTTTGTGAAGGTGCTTTCGATATGTGGTGAGAAACATGTGTTACTCGAGCTGCCGTTAAAGTACATGTAAGTGTCATATTGATATGAATTTATGACGTCACGTGGCCGTACAATCGACGTTTTCGGTTGTATTCAAATACTGAGTGGAGTAAACATCAATATTCTGTAGTGCACTAAATCTTTCGTTGCAAAAAGAGACTAAAAATATATGCAATGCACAATATCGATGCACAAAAATCTCATGCTTTATCGTAGAGACAGTCAACGTACAAACCTTTGCATGTTGTTCGGAAAAACTTGTCTTAGCCTAAACGAGGTATAAGTTTTTGTGTACGTTGTGAGATTACAGAAAAGCACAATTTCTTTTTGTGAACGCATTTTCCACGAGCACAGTCATCAGCAACGATGCCTGTGAATTTCAACATTGCTTAACCGCACATGTCAGTTGGTCTGTTCTAGTTGTTCGCTATTCGCAAGAAAATGTGCGAAAAATTGCTTTAAACAGTAACCGTTTAACATGCAATATAAACCAAGTAATTGGTTTAATTATGTTGTAAAGAGAAATTTATGAAAATGGAAAAGCTTTAATTTGATGCAAACACCATCATCAGATCAATGGATATCCTAATTTTTAAAACAAAGATTTTGGAATTTTAATTGAAATCAATTTGTTGAAATGATAGATAGATAGACAGATAGATAGGCATTGGCAATTCTAAAATTCGCTCCTTTTTTTGATGAAAGAAGAAGCATAATAGGAGTAAAAACGAGGACGAAGACAATATGAAAAACAAATATTTATCGACTTAGCGTCATATAATTGCAACTCTAGTAGAATTGTGGATGCTCATGATAGAACAACTTGTTGTACTCTAACTTCAAACCGTTCCAATTTTCGAAGCAATAAAAAAACCGATAAAAGTTAGATAAACATGAAAAGGATCATTCTTGCAACAATAAATCATACGCATCTGTCAAGTTCATAAACAAGTAATTACACATTAGTTTACATGATTCTGATCATATAAGGGTTAAAAAAGAAGAACGAAAAATTGAAAACAAGTGTAACACTTGCTGAACAAAAAAACTTTAAGTGAGGCCAGCTGTTAATATGAATTACTTTTATTTATCGTTGTACCCAAACAAACCACCCCAATAATTGTAACCGCATTGGTATAGATAACATGCACACACCCCTTCAGAGATAATTGAATAATTAAACACTGATCCTAACATTAGGTAGAGATATAAATATAAATGAAAAACCATCATAACGTCAGAACTAATCGTTTGAGATCAAAAAGCAAAGAGTTTAACTTGTCAGTCTCAAGTCTTATGAAACTTATTTTTTTTTTGCATACCTCATAAGTCTTATTTAAATACTTATAAATGAACTTATTATTTTCGTTTTACTACCTGAACTATACATACATGAATATATATTTTGCAATGAGTGGACAGACTCATATTACAAAAGAACACACAACTAAACATGGTTTAATTTCCCTCAATCCCTCAAATAATAAATCGTTCACGTGCCAGCAATAGTTTCGTACGGGTAATCTATAGCACGCGTGCCATAGGTCCGCTAACACATGGGGATCCGGACAAGGTTTCGATTTTTATAGAGATTCAATCAAACAGACGGAAGGACAAACGTGGCCAGGATTTGCTATTGATCATGTGAATGTATGCACTTCATAGTGGACTAAAAACTTTGCGAACCAAGAAGTGTGTAGACGAACAACAAACCAACCGGTTGATTTAGAGTCCGTTACCGGTGGTGGCCCCGCATACTTTATTAACTCCCTGTTATCTATTTCGTTGCCTTTCGATGCTAACGAATATAAGAAAAAAATTTTTAAGAAAATTGAAAAACCCTGACATGTTCCCAAGTCATACGATATATAGACGTGGCTAGATCGTGACGGGATCAAAAATATAATTTATATTTTGAAGAATCGCGGTGGTAGTATCTTAATAAATTTAGTCAGTGTTATCATTAAAAAAATCTGCGGATTTAATCAAAAATTCCCTTATCAGGCACGTCACGTTCATCCTCGCATCTATATTTAGACTTACCAGCCCTTTCATTCAAGGAATACGCTTCATTGGGCTAAAAATTTTGATTAACTGATTATGTAGCAATGTTAATAAATCTAAGATTTAACGCATTACGTTTCGAAGACACTAGACCCACTTTTCGCCATTCCCTCAACGTTTTCTTATGTCGCAAACAGAGTCTAATCTTTTATTATAGCATTTGGACTTAACTAGTTTTGCATTCCAAACAACGATCTTATGTGTCTCACAGTAAATGGTCTGCAATTCAGGTGTCTTACACCCTTCCAGCTTTCATATGCTTTACTTAGCAAACAAATTAAGTGTCTGAAGCCATATGGAAAACACTAGCCCTTGTTTTATCTACTTATTGTTTTGAAAAAAATATTCTCTTCGAAACACATTTTGAAATTTTGAGCTGTAAAACCCAACTTTTTCTTTACATCAATAAGATGATATACTTGATTCCATTCGATACTTCGGAACTTTCTGTCCAAATTGCTATAATTAAATATTTTCAAAATCTCTATATATTAAGATTGATTTGTATGCTGATATTCAATAGGCCGATTTTCCCATGGAAACAGGATTATGCTAAGACAACAGAGAAGCAAGCGATTACATAAAGTTGACAACTTTAGATTCGTTGCTTGCTTGTATTGTTGTATTCACTACGACAAGCCCTATTGTATTTATTGCATAATCACGTGCTAATATCGTAAGTTCTGTAAGAAAGTCTGAAGTTATGAAACGGTTGAGCCTATACACAACGCGTTATACCTAATTTTGCGAAATATAAATTCAGCGCAGTTTATTCCATTCTTAACACAATTTCTACATATTAGTATGAAAACATCAGAGATCAAGCAAACTCTAGCAGTCCGTCTTAATCATTTGACGACAGTCGCGAAAGCTGAGACCAAGACTTGTACTACGGTATAAAGAAATTCATGGATGTAAGCAGAAACTCAAACGTCGATCGAAATAATATTTTTTCATTAAAAACTATTTTTTTCCTCGCCAGATTTTGAAGAAACTAATTAAAACAAATATTATGTTTTTTTATTTTTAGGAAGAATTTTCAATTTAATAACGTAACAAATAAAGCATTTCAGAAGACAAAAGCAACAGACAGACACATTTGATTGGTGCAAATTCGATTTTTCATAAATGTTTCGTTTCTAATTAAAATACCACAGAAACACAGCAGTGTTCGTTTCTATAAGAGGTTAAACGTTTATTGAAAGCACACAGCGGCGCGAAACCCGAAAGGATATAGCAACAACGACAACAGCGAGAACAAACCAATATAGCAATTTACTAACACTCGTAAATATAAGAAAAGGTAGAAACATGAAATACTCCAAAGAATAATAAAACCGACCTTTAACAAATAAGCTTCCTATATATACAAGATTCTCATATATATATATATATATATATATATGTAGATGTACATAGATATTTGAGTATGTATACAACTGTTCGCACATATATGTTTCTTTTTCTTATTACTAATGAAGCGCACATAAGTTAAAACATTTTTCGCTCAATGTTATGAAAATTCCAACGAAATTACGCCAACAGATCCCAGAGAACCGAACCGGCGATGAAAATATTCAACGCGAACAGATTTTGTGCTGGAAGAAGAAGCTTTTTAATCTGTATTTTTGTGGTGGTAGAACACAGGGAACAGCATGCGTGAATATGCAGCCCAGCATGAATGCCAAATAAAATGAAAAATGTGCGAAAGTTTTTAAACTTGCAAATGGCCAACTGAGTGACTGGTTGCTGGTTGATAAAATGACTGAACATACAGAATTACACGAAAGACTGGCAACCAAACGTAAGGAAATGGATGGATAATATACAAACGCAGCCAAAAAATTCTATACTAAACGGAAGCAAGCAAAACGATGTCATGAATTAAATTTCATAACATTCAACTATTGCTATATTGTAGTAGAATAAATAAAAGACGTAAGTATAGAAAAGTAAAACCGAATTGTAAGTAAAGGAAAAGGTCTCTTTAAACAAGGATCAATTAATATGCATCTAATGGAATAGATATATTCAAACATTTTTCACACACTGCTACAAATTAATTCTTTTCAGGCGTCCTATGTATGAAAGGCTACCAACATGCTAAGCTCTATATGAAGAGCCCATCATCAAATCAACTTTTGTTTACTACTGACGCTTTTGTACTTACGCTCGTCTCTCATTTTGCATTTGTATGTCTAAATGCCGCCAATATTCTACAGCGATTCCGTTAAGAAATTCTTTGTTTCACTCTTCCTTTTTTTTGCCGCACAATCATCATTTTCTTGAAATTTTTGGCGAATGAAGAAACGAAAACAAAGATTGCGCTAATTAAAAATCCAGAAGATTTTATTTTTTTTTAAAGGTTATTCCTTCTGCAGTAGTTGTTATTTTATATGGATGTCAAATTCCAGCAGCGTAAGCAACAAGCATTATGTCCATTCAGCCGTAAGACAAACCAAAGTTGCTTCGCCAAGCGAATAGAGTAGAAAAGCACACATGTATATGTAGATGTATGTTAAAAACCTTAATCCCTTACACCTTCAATTTAAAGCAGAGAAGTTGACCAATCAAGTATATTGAAAGTAGAAATTCATTTCTTAATGTCCAACTTATGTAGAGCAAGCAACACGGCCTAACTAAAGCAATGTTTGCTTTGCCTACGCCTAATTAAAAGCTAGGTGACAACGCATCTACCATTCGCTTTATTATTTTTAAAAGCACTGTTAAACAATTCCTACAGACGGACAGCATGGCGTATTTCACCAGCTTAAGATTTCAATTCTGCCTATCGTTTTAAGCCGTTCAAACAATGGTTAATGAAGTCCAAGGTTTTGCAGAATAGTAAAGCACGAGAGGCTGAGTATATTTGTCATCGTTGAGAAATGGGGTTTTACACGAATTCATAACAATAGATAAAACATAGAGAGGAGATAGCCCCTCTCTATTCTTCCGATAAAGAAATGTAGATAATTAGCAAATATTAAGTTTACTTACCGTCAATACCATACCAATGCAATGTTAATCTTAGTGTTCAGGGTCGTTTAATACCTTGATTTGACAGACGACTGGCTCACTATTGCGAAAAGCACCTTGTAAAGCATTTAATTGAACAAAAATTGCACTGAGGTAGCCTTCCCATTTTTTATTTATTTGTAGTTGTTTGTTTCCTTTTTTATTTTTATTGCAAATCACACTAAAATATTCTCTTTAGGTGTTATATGTATGTTAGAGATCTTTTCGTTTTGTGCTTTTGTGAATTTGTTGCTCTTGTTTTTAGAATTATTATCGGTATGCAAGCGAGCAAAAACGAGAAAATAGCAACAAAAAATCGACTATAACCATAATCATGTGATTTGTTTAGTCGGTTAGTCGACTGTTAAACAGACATAAGAGAGAAAAGGTGTTTTATTGAGTTTTATGGGTCTCAAATAGTTGGCCAAAGCCAAAGTTGGCTTTTGGATCTTTTTGATGTTATTTTTTTCTTTAAACCTATCCAGCAAACCGTCAGTCAGTTCAGTTACGAATGTCAGTAGTATTTTTTCTTTTATTAATATTTCAGTGGCGGCGGTAGATGCTTCTGAATGCCTCTGGCCATGTTCAAACAAAAAAAAGGAGCAAATAAATAAATGAAAATAACAAAAGTATCCAAACCATGTATTTACGCAAAGTAACTATGGTCGAAACTGTAAGAAACGCTACGCTATATAAGAGACTTGCAGGAAATAAATAAAAAGCAAGCTTGTGAAATTTACTTAAATTAAAGATGGATTAACGTCTAATTTATCAAATTTTAATACAAGAATCTCTCGCCAAAGACCACAGTCGCCTACAAAAACTTCAAATTAATATGCTTTAACTGTTGTACGTACTTAATCAGTTTAAGCAGGCTGCTGTTAAAGGCATCAGCACACTGTGAGAAGAAATCCTGAACTGGTTGATGCTAGTTACAATATAATGAAAAGAGCAGGAAAAAACCAAAAAAAAAAAAAAGAAGAGCAACTTAGTTCAAAAAGTACACAAATAAATCGCATGTTCATCATAAGCTCATCTTAAGTTTAAAGAAAAATTTAAAAAAATCTAAGCCAAAAAAGAAAAACTGGGAAAACTAAACTGACTGCTGAAGCAGCCAAAGTCAAGCTCCATTCAAACGCGCATTGCTTCAAATAAGAGCTCCTTTCAAACACACAAAAATCAGATATAGATTTTCCGTGTTTAAGGTTTCGCATTTCTTCATTTTTTTCCTATGTAAGCGGTGTGCAATATTTGTTTGTTTTTGCTTTCTTTTTTTTTTTGTTTATTACTTGAAAAGATTTTTAGGTTGTGTTAGGAAAACAATTGTAGTTACTGTTGTTGTTCATAGTTTAATAGTTTCTTTACATCACGGTCGCTATGATGTGCTTTATTATTGTTGCGACTAGCTGTCTGCATGTATGCTACGCCGTATAAGCTTTTGTTCATACATAAAAGACGTTGCGTTGATTCAAGTGCACTACGATCGTGAAATGCTCCTGCTGCTGTTGTGGTTATTCAAGCCTATGTTGATGGCTGCTGCAGATCATAGGCAGGTACCTTGATGTGTGCGTTTATGTGCATACTCGTGTATTTATATATACACGCAGATATAGACTGTGTATATGTGAATTGGTTGCTTGGTCTGGCTCCTATTGGCAGCCCGTCTTTGGGTCAACGGTCAAAGTGAACGGTATGCTTAGAAAGCGGAAATTCAATTTCTTTGCATGTTTTCTTGCGTTGCGTTCCTCTCAAGCCACATGAAAAAAGAAATAGATAAGATGCTCCAATACTTATTATTGAGTTGCCCGCTTTTGTATGCGCATGAATCAACAATATTTACGTTTCTGCACAGAAAAGAAATCGCATTTTAAATATTACCAAAGTAACAAATAAAAAACTTTAAGAAGAAGAGAAAACGAAAATTGTTTATAATAAATTGTTCATGTGATTAATATCACTTGTCAGTTCGCTATGAATTAAGATTTAACCTAAAGACGCAATAAAATACATTGGGGTCAATTATTTTCTTATACTCCATTGTCAATACCTACGATTACATTAATTAACATTTTTTTCGTGTGACAAGATGACGGTCAAAAAGAAGTGAGGAGACAAAAAAATATAGGGAGTGTCGTTGCCGCAGCCCAGTAGTTGTATGCCCAATCGGTAAGTCAAAGGGTCTACTGTAGGCCACTATGAGCCACTATAGCTATGACCAAGCGGCCAACATACACGATTTCCGAAACGATCACCGTTCTAATATGATATGTCCTCGATCACTGTAAGATGCTTTAATAATTGTCCGCTGTTCGTTCATCTCAGTGTCCATTGCTCTTCCCGTGTTAGAATACCCCTCTGCAGTATGAATTTTCACTACTCACTTATAGTGCAGGGTGTATTAAGTAAGTGCGGATGTATGCGTATATAACAACCAGAAGGAACGAAGATAGATCCACCTTTTATCATACCGATACGTTCAGTATCATTTTTTGGCTCGACTTTGACTTAGCTGTGCATCTGTCCGTTCGATGCCCGTTCATGTACTTTTTGATACAATCTACTGGCAGCAAATTTCACATATTTTAACGGAATTGGTACACTAAAATCCTTTGGACGTAGGTCAAATCGTTTGCTACCATTCCCCACATTACGCTTCGTTTTAAAAAGATCGCTGTATAAATAAAAATTGTAATTTTCAAAATTTCTCGATAAAAGTCGCTAAATTACAATATTTCGGCATTCTAATACCGCTTTGGCATATTAAATAACTGCAATAAATTTGAATCGAATGATTAAACTACTTTCCCTCTCTCATAAAATCGTCCCTAGAACATACAAGCCTTTCTAAGTCAGAAAGTTTTAATTTTTATAATCTTGTGACGAAATTTGGTCCATGACATCTATTTGAAATAAAAATGAACCTTACAAAATTTTGACCACGTAGACCTATTTCTTATATATTACGTAAAAATACATGTTTGCGCTAAAGACATTTCATGTGCGCGATCCAGGTATGGCTAAAATAATCGTTAAAAAAGAAATATAATTGCCAATACAAAAGGAAAAAAAAAATAAACCTTAAATGAAACCTTAGCAATAATATTGTTCCCCACCTATGCAAAATTTTAAGGTTTTATTGGCACAAGCTACGTAGCACTTTTAGAGCAAAGTTTGCAGTAATTTGAAATGAATATTTGCAAATTAATTCCAAGAGTTTCCTGAATATTCCTGAATATATTTCTGCACGGAATTAAAAATTTCAAAGACGCAGATAAAAATCTTAATTCTCCTATTGCAAATTTTTTTATATTTAAACAAATTCCAAAATTTTCTTCATGCCTCCCAACTTAAATATATGACTTCGATTTTAACTTAATAATGAACGTAAAATATCTATTTAAGATCACGCAAAATTAATTTCTCCACCAAGAACACGAAGTTAAGAACTAGTATTCATCGAATTTAAAGTCATGAAAAACGCTTTAAACTAGTTGTAAGTACTGAAAAAAAACGTGTGCTACACATACGTAAAATTATTTTATTTATTTATTTAATGTAACCTTGAAGAAATACGATGCATTAACTGTGACAAAAAATATTCTTACTATGTACATATGTACATACTCAATTTATTTACTTAGCCTCGTTTCGTGGCATTTGTGATAGAAGGCGGATTGTAAATTATTGCTAATACTAGCTAAGGTGCGTGTCAAGTTATTTTGGCCAGAACTTGTCAGCCTAGTCACGATAAAAAAGGACAAATCGCAAATTAAATTTAATTTCTTGACTTTCTACTACTTAGGTCTCGATCAAACTATACAAAGAAGATGAGAGAAATTGAAAACAAAAATACAACGTCGAACATAGGACAGGAACATCCTCTTAGTAATATTAGTTGATAGTAAAACTATTGAAATAATGTTACTTTGTTTTCTTGCATTTCTATGAAATAACAATAACAGTAAAATATCGATTACAGATCAGGCAGGAGCAGCAAAAACAACGACACAGCAACAATGAAATAAGAAGTTAACACAATGTAAGGAGAAGATTGTTGATTGATTGTGACATGTTTTTATACACAAATACACCTAAATAAATATATTGCATAGAATACTTGTTATTAGTATTCGTGGCTTTTGCAACAATTTACTGCAAATGGAAAGCCAATTATACAGTTCTATTTATCCGTCTGCCTTCTTGTCCAACTCCAAGATATGATGACTAAAATGTGAACCCTTTATCATATATAGTTATTAGAGAAAGTGGAACTCCAATGGGAGCAGCAGAAGCAAACAATATTATTTTTTCCGGTTCCGATTATTATAAAATATTCAGTTTTCAACATGCATCAAATTCCCTTTTCCGGCGTATAACAATTTGTAATAAGTATGCAATATTCAAAAAGATTATATTCCACGAACAAATATATAATAAGGCGACAAATTGTATCCAAGAATTTCATATGGAAAAACCACTCTATTATCGAAGATGATGTGGTTGTAAAAACCTTCCCCACAAATGTACACTCCTAACGAAATTAATAGCGTTATTCTCTTCCTAAATGTCGCGACTACGTCTCTGTTCCTAAAAATCAAGATACGTTTATATATCTTGAATAGCATTTCGACATTTTTGAGCTTCATTACGCTTAAACCTAGGAATACGCATGCCTTCTTCCATGTGAACCGCAGCAATAACACACGTGGTTCCCGTTCTGCATATATCAAGAAGTATCCGTGTAATCTAATAAGTAAACTCCACCAAGAAATTGTTGATCAGTTATAGCTGCGCTGCTTTTCTTGTTACTATTAATTTGACTGTGTTTTCTTTTTTTTATCTTATCTCGTAGGTATATGCCTGCAGCCATACATGTATTTAACCAATTGCGATTACATATTGAAATATATAACTCTAGCAATCAATCAATGTTTGTTTACTTATGGTTTTTTAGGTGGCTCTTTTCTAACTAAATGCTTCCTTTAGCTTTTATATTTAGGGTTACTTCTTCCATTCCAACAGGACAGCATCGACAACAACGATGGCAATGACGACAACGTACATAAATATTTGACACAGGTCCATAAATTCAAAACCAATTAGCCACATAAGATGATAATAGTTGTTTGGATTTAGCACAGCAGTAACACAAAAGATTCAATTTGCCGTACGAGTTGTTGCGATTTTTTGCTCGTACAATTTTTTGTTTCCGCACATTTTTATCAATTGATTACAGAGCCTGTTACATGAAGATATTACCCGGTAAACATATAGCATAACATAACAGTGGTCTGTTGGCATACACAAATTTAATAACACACATCCTCACTTGCATATAAGAAGTACAAGCACAATCAAATAATCACACTAAGGTTTAGTTTATCTTGAGCAATTGTTGCCATTTCTGTCGTGTTCTAATAAAATTGTTTCCAGTTTTATTACCATTTTATGCAAACATGTTTATTTGACTGCCAACTTTTGATTGTTGTTACTACTGTATCTTCCATGAAACGACAAGAAAGCCAGCAATAATTCCTATGTTATTGCGGTAATCATTGTTATTTATTGCATTAACAATATATACAAGAAGAGAGGATATGCAAACACACAAAAGACTTAAGCTATGAACTTTGTCAATTTAAATCTTGTTAAATCTCTTTTCGCATACACGTCTATAGGCACATGCTTTAAAAAATTTGGATAATTTAAGTAATTTATAATCCTTTAAAAATTAAGAGTTAAGAAAATTATTTAAATAATGTTGCAGCAGCAACAACATCTTCACCATTACAAATGTTAAAGAAAAAATGGTCTTCTTCCAACAAGGAATTGTTGGGGTAAAGCATGCAATTCATATTTTTGATGATTTTTTTATATAAGATAAAGAAAAAGTGCTAACCAAAGTGTAAGATTTAAGATGCCCAAAAATATTTCGAACATCTTTCATAGGACTGTATAGTAGATATGAATGTGGGTAAAATATAATTGATAATAACATATATAGGACTAAATCGAACGCACTCACATGGCAGAAGATTTGACAAAATTAAGATGTCTTATCTGCAATCTCTTATAAGATAGCATACCCTTTGTCATTTATCAGAAAATTAAATACTTAAGAACGACATAAAAAATTATTGTAAGCCCGACCAAATCTTAAGTGGTTTAAAAATTTTATTTTCCAAACATAATTGTATAGCAATATAGGTGCTTGAATTTAATCCAGGTTTTTAACATCATTCGAAGTCGGTCATTCGGTAAGTCGGTATTCGAAGATATGTGCTTAACGACAACTAAGCTGCTACTTAAAGTGGTCTCCAATCCAATTTGTTCTGGATGAAGTAGGCAAAATCATTAAGGAAGCGATCGAGATCGCAATTGGTGGTAATGCGTATCAACATGATAAAGTAAATAATTGGACTGGCCAGGTGGTTGGGAATTGCCTTGGCATGTTGACAAAAGAACAGAAGCCTTACAAATATATTGTTACCTCTATGATTACGCAAAAGAATAGAGGTGGCTTGCACACAGTTCATACATGTTTATATACATAAATATCCCAGACTATAAACATCCCTGGATATCCCCATATATAAACCAAAATCAGTTGTATTTTTATAAGAAATAGAAGCAAGAAGTATTGAAACCAAAATCTGGTTGAATAGTTGTATTATAAAAATACAACTGATTTTGGTTTCAATACAATTTCTTGCTTCTACGTCTTATAAATATTATTATTTTATTATTATCTGAGAAGATTTAACTCATAGAAAAAAAAAAGCACGTGAGAACATTGGAACAAGGCCGAGCTTTAAATACCTTTTGCATATGTTCTTTTGATAAAATACAAAAACTCCGCCGTGCAAACTATTTCATACATGTTTATATACGTAAACGTGAATCCCATCCGCACGCACAACTTTCACATATGTACAGAAAAGCACAAGAAATTCTCTGATTGTGTTGGTGTTTATTCTCAAAAGTTTTGTATGATAATTCACGAATTCATTATGGTCATGTATCAAATAACCATCAGAGATCAATTGCAAAATGTCTTTGTGTGGTTTAGGACTCAACTTCATAAAAATAGAAACTTGTCTGCGAAGTGTCAGAAGGTTAAGCGATGAGAACTTTGTACAAGACATCAATATAATATTATAGAACGAAGGCGGCGCAAACGTTTTCACTAGCCACAATCGCAATGTTCACTATATTTTCAGTATATATATATAAATACATATATATATTTCAGTATATTTTTTTTTGGATTGATTGTTAGATTGGAACTTGTTGAAATTGAATATTCTACCTAAGCAGATTATGGCAGGGTAGCCCTCGTAAGTGACACAATCTGCCTATTGCTAGCATCAATAAGGTTATTAAATTCTCCTCACTTACCTAGCTCGGACTTGTTCGGAGACTAAGCCATTTTGGTCTGCCAATCTTAACTGTGAAATGAAGCACTCCAAATTGCAGGAAGAACAAGAAAGTAATGCATACAAGTTCTTTCAATGACCAAGCCTACCTTCGCATAATTCGGGCAGCGTATGACCTTCTTTGAGACATAGCACTTTCGGAGGAGCAAACTTGCATTTTAATCTTCGAGAGCAAAAAACTTGGAAACATTAGAAATCGTTTCATCTTTTTCTCATATTTTTCGTATTTAAAAACCAGTTTCTCAATAAAGAAAAAAAGGCGCGGCGCAGTGAGCTTAGGAGTAAAATGTATATTTGCGGCACCTTAATATGGTATTAAATTGGGATGATCATTCAAACTTGATACAGAAAACCAGTTGGAGAAAAAGCCAACTCTATTGTCGTTTTTACTTGCGCCAATGATTTTAAAAATAATATCCATTTCCGATTGATCCTTTATTGTAGTGTATCCAATGGTTGACGAGACAGAGATTTGCTTATTTTCTCATATAATTCGCTATAATTTCCTTAATTATTTGAAACTTTGTTCATTAAAAACCACAAGATTCCTAATAACCAACTAGGTGGACTGTTAATGGTATGTTTTCGATTTATCATCTCACGAGCTTCCTCCACAGAATATTCGACTACATCGATTATCTCATCCCCAGTTCCACCGCCGAGAAACTTTTTCTGATCGTCTGTCACTTCACAATAATACATAATCTGTTTAGAGCCTTGCGTGCCCACCCCGGATCTATATATGAATATAATTGGTTTTGACACAATAATGAAGATTAGTTGATTTTACCTGTAAGAGAAAACTTCTTCAAGTTGGTCTACAGGCACATCATAACCGCACTCCTCCAACATCTCTTCACGAGCAATTTCGGCCCATGACTTATTTTTATCCACGATGCCAGCACACATTTCAATAGTAATACCCAAGTTTATTGGAAATTTATGAAGATCTACATTCGCAATATCACCGCCGCTGCTTGTTACAATAGAATGATAAACAGCCGGGCGAAACTGTTTAACAAATACTAACTTCTTTCTCGTTGTGTTAAAAATTATAATTGAAACGCTGTCGTGGACCTTGAGGCCGTCCCAACTCTTTTCCTTTCCATTTTGTATGTAATGCAGACGGAACGGTTTTACGTACGCAGAGTCCGCAGGCAATGGCGTTACCCATATTTTATTGATTTTATCCATATATCGGTTGAATTTACTTATTTGACGTAAGATACACCCTATATTCTTCAATGTCTTTATAATAAATATTTTTTTTTTCCTAAAAATTAAGTGCGTTAAAATTCACGCAATATAAATAAAAATACGAACAAATCTTCAATTACATAAAGAAATAGAGTTGCCGAGTTTCGGATTAAATATAAAATACCAGCTGTTTTAGTGAATGAAGAGCAATTGATAATAGAAGCAATTGATATTTTGCTAAAATTGAAATAAATTAATAAATAAATAACGCAGCAAATTAAATTAACAAATCGAATGCGGCACTTGTACGCGTTTACTTTTCTTAAAATATATCACATTTTCGATATCAGTCAATAACGATTTCTTTTTTCATCGTCAATTCGATTATTTGTTTCTTTCTCTCTCTTATTGTCTCATACTTAAATCTTTTTGACACAAGTTAAACACTTAACATTATCGGACATAAAGAAAAAGGTTAATTTTTCCCTCACTAAACAGTAATCAAGCAAAATTTACCAGCGAAGTCTACCAGCAAAATTATTCGTATTTTAAACAGTTTCTTTCATTATTGACTAAATCATGCAAAATAATTTTAAAAAACTTGAAAAAATGTTAGGGCCTATGAAAATGGTATTTTCAAATTGTATTCGACGTACACTAGTGACCACTGCCAAAGCTGCGCCTACCGCTAAACAAATGACCTGCAGGGAGGCACTTAATTCAGCCATGGATGATGAAATGGAGCGAGACAGTCGCGTCTTTTTGATGGGTGAAGAAGTGGCTCAATATGATGGCGCTTACAAGGTGAAGTAAACAGTTGGAGTTTTTTTATAACTCGGTTAATATTACGTAAACGTAGATAAAATTATCTTGCACACGCATATACATAAAATAGGAGGAAAAACGTAATTTCTAAAGCACTTTTAAGGAGTTAACTTTAGATCACCATGTTACTTTTTCTGTGTAGTTAGTTTAACATCGTTTCTCAAAAGGATATAATTAATTTGTCCTTTTTTTATTAAGGTCTCGCGGGGTTTATGGAAAAAATATGGTGATAAACGTGTCATTGACACTCCCATCACCGAAATGGGATTTGCTGGTGTAGCTGTAGGTGCCGCAATGGCTGGCCTGCGTCCGATATTGGAGTTCATGACATTCAATTTTTCCATGCAAGCCATTGATCAGGTGAGCTGTTTTTAAATATTGATTTTATAGAATTTTTGCTTCTGGTGTAACATTTGTAAAGAATATATCTCTTTCGCTGACACATATGTTTTATCACAAACGTTCTACAAAAGTGCAGGCAATTAGAGAATAGCCTCTATTTTAAAAAGATGATTATTGCACAAGATATATGAAGAGTATGTCAATTACATTATTTAAAATTGTTATTAAAAAGACACAATTTCATTGTCGTTTCACTATTTCCATAGAATTCCATTTAATTTTTAGATTATATAACGAAAAAAAAGCCTAAATGTATTTATCATATATATAACCCAGTCAGTAAACTTTAATTAGAATTTACCGTCTGAGATAGAAAGGTTATTCAACAAAGGCTGACGTCTACACAAATCGTGTTTTCAAAAAGGTTTTCCAAGTATCTTTTTAACTCATATTATCTCATAGAAGAAAAGAACATTTATATATACACTAAACATTTCTTAACAAATGAAAATGCAAACCCCGAAAAACACCAACAAATTTTTGTACAAATCGAGGACATGGTTCTGTGCCATTACTGGGATAATATGGGTTAAAAATTTGATTAAAGGAAGCAAAGATGATTATTAATTGCATCCTCTGTTACAGATGTTTTGCCCCACTTTTTTAATATTTTTAAAAAATAAAATTGACCCATATTATCCGCTATAAACAGGCATCGCTACGCTGCTGCACGTTGAGCACCATAAGAGCAATACATTTACAAACTGGTCGCACAAAATGTAATAATGTCTCTACGCCAGTTTATGCTGAATATCCCCGCAATATACCTATAGGCAAATTAAACAACAAACCTCAGATAGTTGATCCATTCATAACAAATTGTCTAAATGAATTAAATGATATGCTGAAAGATGGCAATCAAAAGCACGCTCCTGCCTTAAATAGGAAAGACAAAGTGGAAGCAGCGCGCATGATAGTGATAAGACGTCGAAAGATGAAAAAACACAAATTAAGGAAACTGCGACGTAAAATGAAATTTGAATGGGCCAAAGTGCGTCAGCGTCGTGAAATGCGCAAAGAGAAGGCATTCCAAGCTACGCTTATAACTCAAATAAAGGAAGCGGAAGTTTTCAATGCTTCTAAGTTTGTAGAGGAAAAACTGCAAAAAGCCAATGAAACACCTTTGCAACGATATTGGAAGGGACGCCGACTGCCTGCATTTATAATTAAAGAAAAGTTTGGCCTAAAGTAGATTAGATAAGCAGAAAATAAAACGCAAATTTACTTTTTAAAAAATTTGATTAATTCCGTTTTTAGTTTGAAAAATCATAAATAAAACTCCTACCAATAATTGAATGAATTTGTTGGTATTTTTCGGTGTTGCAATTGAGATCTCTAAATACTTTACGAATTTTTATATCTTTAAACAATTTGATGCAAGGTTATAAATTCAGCTGCTAAAACATTCTACATGTCAGCGGGGCAGATCAACGTCCCTATTGTGTTCCGCGGGCCCAACGGGGCTGCTATGGGCGTGGCAGCTCAACATTCTCAATGTTTCGCGGCTTGGTATTCACATGTTCCCGGCCTTAAGGTTGTATCACCCTACGATATTGAAGACTGCAGAGGATTATTAAAATCAGCTATACGTGATCCCGATCCGGTGGTGGTTCTAGAAAATGAGGTTTTGTACGGTGTTCCTTTCCCAGTTAATCCTGCAATCATGGATAAAGACTTCCTAATCCCAATAGGCAAAGCAAAAATTATGAAACCTGGAAAACATGTCACGGTGGTTGGTCATTCCAGAGCAGTGGAGACTTGTCTTTTAGGGGCTGCAGAATTGGCCAAGAAAGGTAAACTGCGAAGTATTTTTAAGAATAGAACTAATATTTACATTCATTTTCGGCAGGTATTGAAGCCGAAGTCATTAATTTACGTTCATTGCGCCCTTTGGACACAGAAACGATTTTTAACTCAGTGAAAAAGACACATCATTTAGTAACTGTAGAACAGGGTTGGCCCCAAAACGGTAAATTAATTTTGCCACTTTAAGACAAAAGACAGTGACTTTAAATCTTTTACTAGGAATTGGTGCTGAAATCTGCGCACGCGTTATGGAGGACGAAACATTTTTTCATCTGGACGCACCGGTGTGGCGCGTATGTGGAGTTGATGTGCCTATGCCGTATGCTATAACATTGGAATCAGCCGCGATACCTAAAGCAGTTGACGTTGTGGCAGCCGTAACGAAAGTTCTAGGAAAAAAATAACCTAAACATTTTCTCCATGTGGCTTTCATTTGGAACAAATAACAAACGAAGTGCGCGAATCAGAGAATACCAATAGAAACAGATTCTTAATAAAAAAAAAGTAAAACTTAATACAAAATTACTTTAATACAATATTACCTACATACAAAATTTATTTTCTTGACTTAAGGGCTTTCTGTACCAGTTCACCACTTTATTTACTTTCTAAAATTTATGTAATCTTAGGTTAGCGATTTCTTATCCTTTCATAGGTATAGCGTAGCTGAAGCAAAAGCCGTCTTTGGTAAGGGCATATTAAATATGTGACTAACCTTTTATCCCATTGATTCAGAATTGTTTTCTAAATCTGTCCATGTATTCTTCTAATATTTGAATTCTCACATCGAAGTTCTGAGATATTTTGCGACCACCCCGTACATAAAAGCATTGCGAAGAAGATGTTGCAGGAATTTGATTTCTTGATAGAAAACGTTGAAAAGTTTGATTTTGAGACATTAATAAATGTGAATAATTTGGGCAGAAGGGGTTTATTTCTTGTACATCACTCCCGTATAAACGTCCTTAGACAAAACCGGTCTTTGTAATCACTTTTAATATCACTTTTTTCTATTTACAATTTATTTGATGAAATTAAAACTGTAACAATGATCGTAATAATTTTTACTATTAAATTTTACGCTATTCGCAATATGCAAGAAGAAGAATGTGTGGCATTTTTGTTTCGTTTCGGTTCAATTTTTTATCGTGTTGTTTCAGTTTGTTATTTGCTCGGTGGTTGCTGTAAGTAAGGGAGTAGGGAACATCTGTTGTTATTAATAAAATGGGAATAGAAGAAGCATTTGGGTTTCAATTATTAAATGATTATTTCTTCGTTTTATTGTTTTTCAAAGAGTTGAAAGGAGTGAAGAACCAAATAAATACGCAAATGTACAAAACAAAAATTGCTTAATTTTAGCGAAGGATAGTGCTTACGTTATTTGACAAACTTTCAATAACAACAATATAAAGTAGCTATGTAAATGGCTTCAAGTAGTAGCGATGAAAGTTCGAAAGCTCCAGATAATTTTCATGTATCCAGTACTTCCAACGACGAAGACGATGAGGAACATGCTAGTAAATGTAGCAAATTGAAAGGCAAGCCAAAATGTAGAGAAGAAATTGTTAGCTCGGCGCCCACATTAAAATGTTTAATCTGTAAGCAACATCAACAAAAATTTCACTGCCGTGATTGTGTCAAAAGTGGTTTTATTACCAGAAAAGGTCTCCCTCATAGCGAATGGTAATCAATTGTCCGGCAATCAAATAAATTTAGATAATTAACACAATCTTTAAAACTTTTCTCCAAAGCTTATCGAACAAACAACAGAAATATATCAATATACAGGCTGCTCTGCAGGTGCTCAGTCAACAATGTGAACGTTTGATTAAATGTGAGAAGTCCAACGAAAATGTAAAATTCGAAATAAAACGTCGCGGAGAACAAGTATCGTTATTGCAAAGCTTAATATCGAAGAAAAAGGAAAAACTTCAAAAGCTCAAGGAACAGCGAAATGAATTAGCTAAGGCCAATAGCGACAAAAGTAAAACTTTGCCTAAATATCCAATAAAAGTGAAGGAATTGGAGGATTATGTGCTTGATCGCATAGAAAAAATAAATAAATTAAGAGAACGGCATCAGTCGTTATTGCAAAGAAAAAAGGAGTTTACACGTCGCAACATACAACAATTGGTCGAATATATATTCCCTATAAGCGAAATAGTGCTTAAAGATGAGCAAAGCCAACCAGTTTCCAGTGCTGCTGCCGATAGCGGGGACAGAATTGTTAGTACATTAAATGAAGAATCGGAAACTATAGCCGCGCTGGCTGATGCTAAAAATACTTCATATATACGTGGAAAATGGGTTTTTCATGGCAGCGGCATTAGTGAAATGCAATATCGTATTGTGGCACCGTCATTACCTGCCAATGGAGATTATACGGCTTATATAGATTGGCTGAAAGATAACAAAGATGATGTACCCAAGACAGCTAATGAAATTACGCCAAGTCGAGTAAATGCTTTTCGTATAGTGGGGGCTCTTACTTACACTACCCAACTCACTCATCTAATAAGTTATTACCTAAATGTGAGATTATCCTCTCGACTAGCTTACGGGTAACTTACATGAATAACGCTTTGAAACTATAAAGAGCGATTTAATTAATTCCAATTTTAGAGATTTCTGTAAGAAATTAAGTGAAGAGCAGTTCCTACGCAAAGTATCGCGCCTGAATTCAAACATCATGTATTTAGCATACACGCAGCAGGTTCAATTGCGTGCTCTCAATGAAAATCACACCTTGGAAAATTTGCTAATTCTATTAGATCCAGAAAAAAGTGATCTCGGACGTTACGGTTTTCAAGAAGTGGCAAACGCACCGCTAATGAAATCTGTGGACTCCTTGTTGATAGGCATCGAAACAGCCACTGAGTCGGAATCTGAAGGTAGTTTGAATATAATACATTTCAAATATTTTCCAAAAAAAAGGAAATTTTTCTAGATGAGAATTCATTACGTTTAGACTGGGAGGCCGTACCAAGTCTACCCACACAACATGAGATAATTAATTCAAACTTAATGCCTGCTACTGGACAACAGCAATCTACGATTGCTGAAGGCCTCATGACATCGGCTGCCAACCGCATCAATTCAATATTGCGTTGGATCAAGTAAACATTAAACAAATTACTTGACTGTGATGTTATATTAATTCTTCGTGTTTCTACTAAAGGAAAGATATAATAAGCTTATCCTCATTATTCTCAATTATTTTAAGTAGACTTCCTCAATGTAATTTCGTAATCTAACTATAAACAAGTAGTTGGCTAGATTACTGTTATTGCCGTTTTGTTTGATATATAACCTTAATTTTTACATCATTATTTAAGAATATCATTTTAACTCAAACGATTTTATTAATAATAACTTGTTTGTACGATGCTTTTAATGTAAATAAATATATACCTGCGTACATGCATAATAACCGATAAAGTATTGTAGCAAATACTACATTGGCAAATAATAAAAATGTCTTAGCCACTGGGCCTTTTACTATGAAATCGCCCTTGATTACTAGACAGCAAGCAAATGTATAAACATATTAGTGCACCCTACTTTTTCGAAGGACTTGCGAGAGAAAATGACGAAATGTACTTCCTTTGCTCTTTTGAGCGAACATGCGTGGGCTCTTAGCATAACAGTTACAAGACTTATTTTCATTTTATAATTGTTCGACGCTACAATACAGAATCTAGTAAAACTATTTCTGACCCTTTTACCCAGTGAAAGCGTATATTCCTATATTTGTATGTGTTTATCGGTAAAGCTATGTTTTACGCCGATCAAGAATATGCATTCGCTACGGCATATTCGCCATTTGAAAGGGGTCTATCTTTTGTAGTAGCTATTATCTGTTTTGTTTTTTTTTTTCGTTACTTCCAAAGCATATTCATTTGCAAGCAAATAGGACATATATTGTAACATATATATTTCGTAATGGAACTATTATAAATAAATTACGTGCTGGCTTAATCACATTGTAAGCAATTCAAATTTCAGGGATTACTTTTAGTTCCTTCTTTGAAATTTCTTTAATGTGATCAATAAACTCGAACAACGTGGTATGGCATAAAAATATAGAAAATATGTAGTGACTTCAAGTCTGGAATAAGTACAGAATTATACTACTCAATATATTGCCCACAATACTTTTCTTCCTAAAATGAAAAAAAAATAAATAAGTAAAAAAGAAAAATTTAGGAGAATTTTGACATTCGATCCAATACCCATCCAATTTAAACCACAAAACCTCTTTGATTGCACCTACAATTTTCTGACTGATTAGGTATAGTTAACAAGGACGAAACAACTCGTTAATTGCTCCACGATCATATCAAGAATCGGAGTAAGAAATAAACGCTTACGATGAAGTGTTTAGCCCGAACAAATAAGCGAGGATTTGAAATATTGGCTGACTATATGTGATCCCAATGTTTCGATTCGCTTTCATTTCTTCAAATACACACACTAATCTTACAACTCGTATGGAATAAATTCCGATTCTGCGGCTTACAGAGCAATTCTTCCATTTTTTACCGTTTTTCAATAAGTTACAGCTTTAACAAGCTGTAATAGACGTCTTTTAAGAGTCGCCAGCCGTGTGTGGCGTTGGCCGTGATTAGTTGAGTTTTTCGTTCTCATTCCATTGGGAAGGCCCTGTTTTGTTTACATTTCACACAAGCGGCCATAACTGGTTGAACTTGATGAATTAGTGGAAATATCAGAGAGTAACTGATCGATCAAAATTGAAAAATCGCACAAAATGTTTCGCGGGTATTAAACTACCCGTTTTTCTTACTTACTAATATAGTTACTTTCCGCAAATAAGTTCGACCTTCTATAAAACATGATAAAATCACTTATTTAAATTTGCATTGTATATTATATAATTATAAAATTACTCTTCTAAAAACGCTTCGATTTCTTACAGCGCAGAAAAAAACTTATGGATAACAAAGAAACTGCACTTTGATTGCTTTTATGGGACAAAAAACCAGATTGAATTTTTTAAACTTACGTTTCCATCTTCGAATGAAGTTATTTCGTCATTTACGCTTGCTGATGATAAACTGACTCATCCTTGTTTGATGGTACTGATTGATTGACTGATTGATTCAGTGCCGGAGATGATAATGTTATTGTTGTTATTGGTAGTGGTATATTCATATTCTTTAGCTCTGTTGATAATGCAGCGCTCTTAGATGGCGGTGGCAAAAATAATGGCATACTAGAGAGTTGATTATAATTGGGATTATCTCTTGATGGCCGTAATTCTGTTGATGCAGCAGTTGTTGTGAAAACGTCGCACATAGCGGAAACTGGCAGTGTTGGCATAGCTGCTGCAGTGAGATTGGTCGAGTTGCCACACAAAGTCGTTAATGCTAAAGCAGCCGCTATATTTTGTTTACTCTGATAAAATGTTGAGGTTGAAGATGTTGGCGGTGCAGTAGTAGGTCATTGAGGCTGCAAGTTTGGCGGCACTGTTCCCGGTTGAGATTGCTGGTTGTGTGATGCCGTAGAGAGATTCTGTTTTAATTGCAGTTCCTTTGAAAATTTATAAACATAAAATTTACATCAGATTTATAAATTGATATACTCACATCAATTTCTATAAGGGTGCTCATTTTGCTCACATCCATACCCACAAAATTGTTCAAGCAGAAAGTATTTGTCGTCGAAGTCTGATGATTTTTTGTTGCCTTTGTGTTCCTGGCGCCGCCATTGCTGCTCCCAGTGTTATTGGAAATTTTTATAGCTTCTACTCCCTGATTGTTTGGGGTACTGCTTCTACTATTAGATCTGCCTAACCGCTGCTTGCTTTGGCTTTTGGCCGGATATATCCCCACAAATTCGATCTCAGAATCGCCACTGCTTTCTCTTCTTGAACTTAAAGTAGGCACTGTTGCAGAGGCTTCGATTACAGCTGCTATCTGCAATTGCTTATTCATATAGTCGAGATCAATAACGTGCGTTGCACTGGAATGCTTTAAAGGTTGTGAAGGTGCAGCTTTAGTGGCACTAAATATGGAAGTCGCAGTGTTACTACTGGTGCTCACTGGTATTAAAGCAGCTGCTGCTAAAGCAACCGGGTTTATTAGATGGTTAACGCTATAATCTGCTCTTTTAGAAGGTGATACCAATTCCACAGTGACCTGTGGCAATTGCTTGCCGGTGGTATTGGCTTTTGCTTGTTCGCCGTTAATTTTTGTGAGTCGTGATTTGCTCTGTTTACTATTGACGGAGGAAGATGACTCGGCGTATTTACGTTTAAGGCCACTTGAAGTACTGCTGCTGGCCACTGAATCTGTATCCGAATTTGCATTAGAACGGGTAGCGAATTCTTCAAACTGCTTTGTGTACGTGTTCGGAGCAATCTGAGGGGTGTTTAAATTAGCATTTACAGACACCTGCAATGCTAAATTCGGAACAGTAATGGCAGATGTATTAAGAGTAGGATTTGGAGGTGTTCCAGCTAAAGATGCAATCGGCACCTTCTTTTTCTCTTTAGCTTTCTTGTCGGCAATCTTTTTTTTCTCAATTTCCCTCTGTAGGTCTTCATAACGTACCCAACCGTTGGGCCAAATTTGTACCACTTTTTGACGCATATAATTTGTAAGGAATTCCTCAAGACTTTCCTTACTGGCTTTCAGAACTGGATAAGAAGTCCAACGGACCTCATACACATCGTATAGAAGATTTCTAGAAAAATGTAGTTATAAACGATTCTCCCAGTTACTTAATAAGCGTAACAAATTATTTCACCTCAAATGATTATTCCAAGGAAATTTCTTCTTTGGCATCTTAGGTGGTTGATCGGTATTAATATTTGTGGATCTGAAAGTAAACCGGATTGAAAACGTTTATCAACAGAATATTTCCTTTTTGCCCTTTACTGTAACTCAGCATATTTGCGCAGCTCGGCATCGTAACTGGCGAGAACTGCTGGCATGACTTCTGTAACCGCCTTTTGTAGCTTATAGAAAACTCTTTTACTTTTCATTTTCTCCTCTTTAATGCGCAATTGTTTGGCTTTCCTTAGAAAATAGTATTTTGGCAAAGATAACTGAAATTCTAAATGCGAAAAAACCATACTACGTTGAGTTTTGTCCAAACATAATAATGAGTCATCAATTCTGGATAAGGGCAAAACATTAGTTAATTGTTAATGAGTTCAAAAAAGATCATACTTAAGAAAGTCGTCAGTCAATTTATCATCGAACTGAAATTTTTTCCCTATTAAGTTTTTTGCTTTAGAACTATCACGAAATTCATAAATGCCTTTTAAAATTTCGGTATCGATTTCCGGCAATTTTGTGTCCGATATTCTGAGCTCTAAAACAGACAATTTTTTTTATCGTTCGAATAAAAAAGATTTGCTATGTAAGAACATCTAAAGCTTACTTTCTGTTGCTGCAGTATCTTCGCCTCCAATCGTTTTCTTCGCGTTCTGCTGGTGACTACCACTTTGATTTGAATCACTATTGTCCTCCGTATCATCATCTTCAGAATCTTCGGATGACGACTCATCCTCGTCATCCTCATCATCTTCACTTGACTTTACTTTGGTGTCACAGTTTGAAGATGATTTGGAGTCAGACGTATGTTGTGATTTTAAAAAATTATCCCTCTGAGCCTTTAACATATCCTTCACTGTCGTAGTTTTTTCTGCTTTTTTAATAATGCGTTCTTTCTCCGAGTCAGAGGCCAGATCATCTGTTTGAGGTTTTGGTGAATTAGAAGAGGAGCCCGACAAGCCGCTTTGCACGGTTTTGTCTTTTAACGTTTTCTTGGTGACGCTACTCTCTGCACAAAGAGTTTTCTTTTTTGATGGTTTATTGGTTGGAACCGACGTTTTTTTGCGTTTTTCAGCAGGTTCTGAACTAGATTTTGTTTTTGCTGTTTCTACCGAGGATTCTTCGGCAGTTTCCTCATCCTCGTCGTCTGATTCATCATCCTGGTCTTCGTCCTCACCTGACGAAGACGAATCTTCCGAAGACGAGGAAATGATTCGCTTTTTAGGGCGATTCGGCATTTTAATAATTTCGTCAGTTTTCGTGGTCAGGGATTCAGTGTGCAGCTTTTTGAATTCCAAAGCGCCACAATTAATATAGAAGCCGCCTTCTATTGTTTCAACTTCATCGGGTATAATCTCATCGTACTAGAAACAAGCCACAACATTTACATACGTGCATTAATATTCTTGAATGTTTATATAAAACTTACAGCTTCGGTGTTATCTATGAAGGAATCAGATTCATCGTATCCCATGCCAATGTCGTAATCGCCCCTTTTATTTTTACTACGACCGCTTCCATATGCAGAACCATATTTGCGCTCTAACTCTTTAGCTATACGTATGACATCTTCGTCATTCTCTTCGAAAGGATCCGTAAAACCGTTAGTCTTCTGTTTTAATTTCTTCAATTTTTTCTATTTTAGAAGAAAACTTTTATTATATACATCTATGTTAAGCTCATTTTTATACCTTTTCTAAATGCACTAATTTGGCATAGTTGAATTCCGGATATTTACTAGAATCTGTTTGAAATAATTCAATTTTCAGTCTAACATTCGTTTTTGTGTTACTTTTATTATTACTGGTGGATTTCTCTGGGGGAGTTAAAAGTTCGGCGCCTAGTTTTGTTGAGGACGAGTTTCCTGCCGTTAGTATGGTTGAGGACACAGTATTACTGATTGTATTAAGTGTTACGCGTTTTGGTTCAGTCATAGTTTCACTTCACTCACAATTCTACACAAATTAAATGGTAAACACTAATTTTCCTTACCCGGCAATCGAACTTAAATACGTACACTCTTGAAAACGCATTAGACCTTTCTTTGCACACACACTTATATTCAGGCACTCAATTTAGATGAGTTTCTCCTTTTTGCGAGGTCAGAGCACCCTTTTTTTTATTGCGTATGCCCGCTTTTCCTTAAAAATTTTCTCTCCGGTTTCAGCATATCATTTAAGAAAAATGTAAAGTTACTTTACTAAAAAAGTTTGAGAAAATCGTTGTTTTGTTGTGTTATAGCTTGCAAAACATCTCTTTTTCAATTTTTCTTTTTTACATTAAATTTTTTTATCCACATCAAAGACGCGACGGCCTTTCATTACCTTCTAGTATAGGTAGGGAAGATGTGCACTTTTTCTTCTCTAATGCAAAACTTTAAAACTTTAACTTTAAGTTTGCGGTCGACAGATTTTGGATTGTATGAAGTGTTTATATTTTAGGCACATCAATTTAGGTCTGCAATAAAATTTTCACAATTTACCAAAAAAAAGGTTTTATCTAATTTTCGCGACAAAAAGTGCAATTTTTAGCGCCGCTCTTTTTACAAAAGTGTTGCCGCAGTTCTTGCTTTTGCCAACGTCAACAACGCAGTGATTGCAGTAAATTGATTGCCATCACTCTGATTCATAATGTGCCCAAAAATTTGAATATGTTTTTTCCTTCCAAATAAATACTCAATTTTGTGTTCCATAAACATAGAAAGTATAACTCCGCGTGACACGTCTTATTTAAGAAAATCGCTTAAACCCTTTTCTTCATAATAAAATGATGTATAAAAAAGAAATTAACTGGTAGGCTAGAGGATCTCAAGCAAGCAATTATGCAGTTATGAAGACTTGATTTTAATATTAAAATAAAAAAATAAAAATCACTTCCATCCTGTTTTTAATAACATGGTATTCTTTTCTAAATCTGGAAACTCTGTAATGCATTTTTATAAGTTCTTGCACATTCTTATAAATTTTCTTAGTTACATACAACACATAATTAAATCAAAGAAATATCTAACTGTAAATAATTACCAAATTTTTATCTTATCGGAATTAGTAGAAGTTGGAATAAAGGCAGAACGATAACCGTTAAAGCTTAAACGCGATTGATGACAAAAAGAAAGGAATATAGTAACACATTAACGCTGGTCGGTTTTTTGAAAAACTCCTGCACAAATATTTGTGAAAAGTAATGAATGCATTTCATCTATATTACTTTATTACTAAGGTAACAGCGACTTTTGAATATGTCTATATTAAAAAATTTTCACATCCCACGCAGATGAACTATGATGATTTACTATCCGAGTTAACTGACGAAAAATTGGAGTTTTTCCAAACCTCTACGAAAGCAGCCCCTGAGGAGGCAATTGAAGAAGAACAAGCAGCTACGATACAAACTGTATGTAAAACGTTCATAAAATCCACACATGTTCAAACTTCAAAATCTGAAGGTTCCACACCTCAGCGGAAAGTTTCTACTTCTTCACGTCTAATGAGCGCATTCCAACAATTTTATGCAACTGGCAATAGTTCAGTTATAAACGAGGCTAATGGTACCTCGTCTGCGCCTACAAGTCATACTCCCACTAAAGGCGTAGAATCAAAATTGCTCTCTATGTGGCAGAATGTTAAGTATGGTTGGAGTGGTAAGCTAGCAAAAACGAACTTTTCCAAGGAACAACCCGTTTGGCTTTTGGGTCGGTGTTATCATCGTAAATGTTCGCCGTCCTCTTCTATGGAAACTTCGGCAGAAATGCCGATTTCTAACACATTAGGGAATAACAAAAATTCGAGTGCGCACGATACCGTACAGCATTTCAATAGTTGCTCTATTTCGAATAATTTCTCCAATCAGAAAGCTCCAACTTCTATATATCCCATAATCAATCTTCAGCAAGTTGAAGAAATTGTTGTGCCTCAAGAATTGGGCATGGACGCTGCGGAAAATCAGGTTGCTGAAAATCTCTGGGAAGAAGGAATAGAAGGTTTCAAGCGTGACTTTTATACTCGCATATGGATGACGTATCGTCGCGAATTTCCCATAATGAATGGCTCTAACTATACGTCTGATTGTGGGTGGGGTTGCATGATACGTAGTGGACAAATGCTACTGGCCCAGGCTTTATTGTGCCATTTTTTGGGACGCAGTAAGTATATTATGTTATCAACACAGATTTACCTCTCCACTTATACTTGCACTTATTTTAGGTTGGCGTTATGATCCGGATACACAATTGCATTCGACTTACGAAGATAATATGCATAAAAAAATTATTAAATGGTTTGGCGATATTTCTTCAAAAAGCAGTCCATTTTCCATACATACTTTGGTGCATTTGGGCGAGGAGATGGGCAAAAGACCCGGAGATTGGTATGGACCTGCTTCGGTTTCCTATTTGTTAAGGTAAACAGAACGAAAAGCAAGGGAAGCTCTATGTAGCTGAAAATGCCTGATTATATTATTTCTTATTGCATTATAGGCAAGCTCTCAAAAACGCGGCTCAAGAAAATGCCGATTTTGATAACCTTGCCTTATATGTGGCTAAAGATTGTACAGGTACTTGTGCGACCAATTTTGATAAAAAAGGAAAATAATTAAAAATTTTTCATTAGTTTATATTGGGGATATTGAAGCAGAATGTTGTATACCAGAACGTACCCCTAAAGCAAATGTGCCCTGGCGCAAATGTGAAATCCAGAAAACTACAGAGCCAAAACAACAATTGAAATCTTTGATAATTTTAATACCTTTACGTTTGGGTACAGAAAAACTTAATCCAGTTTACGCTCATTGCTTGAAACTATTGTTAAGCACCGAGTATTGTATTGGAATTATTGGTGGCAGACCGAAACACTCATTATATTTTGTAGGCTTTCAAGGTGTGATTACGTCATTATCTAATTTTCTTCTACTAAAATTTTGTTTTACAGAGGACAAACTCATACATTTAGATCCGCATTACTGTCAGGAAATGGTAGACGTAAACCAGGAAAACTTTGCTTTGCATTCATTTCACTGTAAGTCACCCCGTAAGCTAAAAACTGCAAAAATGGATCCCAGCTGCTGTATTGGATTCTATTGCCAGAATAAGATCGATTTTGATAGCTTTGTAGAAAGCGTACAATTGGTAAAAAGTTCGTTAAACTTCCAGAGTTTATATGTTCACTTCAATGTTCCTTATAGTATTTACATCCAATGCGTTGTGCTTCTGGCACCATTGATAAAATATTGCCGCCTTCTCAACAAATGTCTAACAATTTAGCTTCCAGTTTTACTGAACCAAGCAACACTTCCATGCAGTATGCAGAAATGAATTATCCATTATTTAGTTTCTCACGTGGAAGATGTTTACAACACGAAATAAATGTAATGAACGATTCCCTTTATAGGCCTTTGCAAAAGCCATTGCAAGAAATTAAGGCTGAAATGGACGATACTGTATTAGCTAATACGACCACAATGCAAGCAGCAACAAATGACGATGATAGCGAAACTGAAGAATTTGTTCTACTTTAAGAGTGGGGAAAGGGAAGAATGTAAACATAGCACTTTTTATGGTAAAAATAAATTGAGCCTCTTACATAAAGACATATTTTTATACAAAACCAGCCTTTCACCTAATTCTACGTATTTTTATGCTTTATATTCTGTTACAACGTTTTTTTTGACATCTAATGCATCTCAAAATTAAAGACTTCGCTTAAAGTTAACTTAGCTTATTGCGCCAATAGTTACATACAAAAGTTATTATTAAATCCATTATGTCATTATGTATTTCTTGGATAATTCATCATGGTTTCATGTGCAATTAAGTATAGAAATAACTTAAAATTAAAAAAGTACCTTTAACTTATTTATTTTTTCTTAATTGATTGTAAAACTTTATATGTATATGTCCCAACTATTTTAATTTGTTTTCTTGCTCCACCCCTTTCTATTGATATGTGATTATAAATGACCATCTTTGTCATTTCATATCAACTAATACGCTAAAACACGCTAAAAATAAATCTATACGTGTATTCACAATTGATTAAACAAAAAATGTACTTAACTGGATTTCCTTCATATCAATAAATTTTGATGCTAGATTGCTTGATAGTAGAATAAAGTAAATCATAATTATCAGTTATTATCGTATTTGTTTGCCTATGAGAAAACACCTGCGTTGGCTTTTTGAATTGAGGGATTAGGTGTGCATAGGTACCGCGCCATCGATCGTTTAGCCGAATGAACCAGAAACGCGGGAATTAATAAATATACAATCGTTCGACAATTCAAGCAAAATTCTTTACCATTTCCATTGATACAAGGTCGTATACTAATTTTGCTTAAGATATTGTCATGAAAGATATTTTTATTGCTGAGTGTGCCAAGATGTGATGCAATCCATTAAGTTTTAACTAGAATTAGAGAAGTGACCCGAAAATTTTGAAAAATTATGCACTCTATCTTTAGACCGATGTTTGAACCACTTGAAAAGTTGTGATTTCCAACGTTTAGAGTTTTTAAGTCAGTGATGACAATGATCGTAAACTTAAATTACACTATAGCGAAGCCTTTTTATCCACAAAATATTTTTAATACCACATCATTGCATTAAACCAATCAAAGACATCTTTCGCGTTTGAAATTGTTGAAAAAAATAAATCGGTGAACAGTCAAATTCTGCTAGATTGCTTACTTTTAAAAGCTGTATTGTTCAAAGATCAACCAATATTTAGCGCTGTTATAAGAACTTTGCCTAAGGAGTTGTTTAAACTCAATCGTCTCTTGTGTTGGATAGTTTGCTTATTAGCTTACTTAAATTTTCCTTAGCGGTGATTGCTTTTTTGGGATCAGAACTTATAGCACGCTTATATTGCGCTATCGCCAACGGTAATTTATTCCAACGATGATATAGCACGCCTAAGTTAGTATGACATAGGTAATTAAACGGTTCTTTAGCAATAATCAATTTATATAAAGTTTCCGCCTCCTCATAACGAGCCAGTTTACCCAAAACATTAGCGCGCACCAAAAGTATGGCAGAATTATTGCGATGTAATTTTAAAGCCTCTTCAGATACATTTAAAGCCTCTTCAAACAGAGATAAAGCATCTAATGCTATAAGTATTGCAGAAAATTCGATGAGGGCTTGGTAGCTAGTAACACTAGTAAAAATACAAAATACAAAAATGTACTTACTTAATAATATATTGGCCCATGCCTTGGCAAGCTGAGGTTTCAGTAAAACTGCTTGTTTCCAAAAACGCAAGGCCTTATCATATTGTTTTCCTTCGACGTACATATTACCCATATTGTAAAAACAATTTGCATAATTCGGACGATAAAATAGGGCTTTTTGATAACTAACCAAGGCTTTTTCTTGATGACGTGCGGTTGCTTGTACTATTCCTAAATTCATCCATGCTGCAGCAAAATTTGGAGCAATCTTGACAGCCTTCTGTAAATATTTCTCCGCGGCAATTAAATTGCCACTCTCACGGTATAAATTTCCCAAATTCATTAATGCGGCCTCGTAACGGGGGTAGAGCTTAATTGCTTCGTGATAATGATAAAAGGCTTTAGAGTAGTTTTTAGCGTCACTCTGAGCTAAACGGGCAATATTGTAATGAACCTAAAAATTGAAGAAAGAACGAGTTTTTTAAACATATTTCAATCAACCAATAATATACCTTAGCATTATTCCGGCACACTGACAAAGCAGAAGTAAATAGTGTTTCTTCCACTAACCACTCTAAGGCTCTTTGTCTACAACGAAGGACGTGGAAAATCATAAGCATCGCCAAGCAAATTTTAAGAGCGTTCTTTAAAGTCCTTAACTGGGCTACTGTAAGTAATTTGAGGTAACCAATTGCAACACAAAAACTGAAACCCATTGAAGGCACATATAAAACACGTTCGGCTATAACAAAACCAACCTGCAAAAATATACCTGCAGCAGGAAGATAGGGTATAGCACATAAACCGAGGGAAAAGGTTATCAAAAAATTTTCTCGATGATTCCTTACAGCATAAAAAACGAACAAGTACAAAGTAAGAACTGGTAACAGGCGTATATCCAAAATGCTTTTTACTAGTGGTATGCATTCAAACGCCCAATCAAAGCTTAACTGTGATGGATCTAGAAGAATGTAAATGTTCTTCGCGTAGAGATAATTTTGTGACAGAGTACGTGTTTTTAAACTATCAGCGTGGGCTATCGGATTATCAGCTTGTTGAAAATTTGGAGTTTCGAAGTTATTCAACCAAAAACGCCAGATAATTAGTAGAATCATGCAAATAATATATAGAGCAGATCTAGCATTTAAAAGCTTTTTACACTGCTGAATGGCAGTCAACTTAAACCATTGTCTTCTTGTATATTCCAGAGCAATACAAGCTAAAGGTATGCACACAGAAGTTTCTTTAAAAAGCACACCCACCGCGCTTAACAGCAATACAGTTAAAGAGCATAAATATTTAGTATAGTAGTAATTTACCGTGATCATCATTGAAATTAAGTAAATAAGAGCAAACATTAGATCTGCGCGTGATACTATTCCACTCACTGCTTCTACATGAACTGGATGTACAGCAAATAATGAAGCGGTTAGTAAGGACAATCTTCTACGGTAACTTCCAAACTCCAACCGCACTAACATTCGCCATAACAATACAGTGTTTAAAATATGCAAACCAAGATTTAAACGCTTCATGTTGCAACCAAAATTGTATTCATAGTGAAACATTAATGTAGTCAGAGGACGATAAGATTTATGTGAATTATTATTTGCTAATGGTGTTCCCCAAAAATCGTTATAAAAGATGGCGGTATAATTTGTGGGCAATTGTGTTACTGCAAGATTTTCCACTATAGCCACCCGATCGTCAAATACAAAAGTTCCGTCCAAAGCGTGACCATAACACAGAATAGATAAAGCGATTAAATACAAAGTTGTAATTGATTTAGTTAAAATGTTATCGTCGTAATATTTAAAATTAGTGAACATTTCCCATGTTAACGACATTGTTTATATTCGTTTATTTTTTTTCGTTTTTTGTATATAAGAGAGCAATGGATCAGGCCTGTAAATAAGACCTTTATATCCAGTAAACGTAATGAAACACAAAATCTTAAGAACTTCAGGTTGGTAAGCGCAATAAAGATGATTGTTTATATTTATGAATAGACGCCATGAAATAAGAAAAACATATGTTCACAAAAGAGTAGGATTTGCTTTTAATTAAAATAGAATTCATGAAGGTAATTACGTGTGTGAAATTTAGCTTTCGCTTTTGTATTCAGCCGTTTTTGACGAACAGCTGAATGTTACAGCGAAATCTAATTTTTTCTTACGTGATTACCATGCTGATTAAAGTAAGTGCTTAGTTTATGCACTTGTTCTAAAAGCAAGAGTTTAACTAAAGTATATTTTTCCAATTTATGCTAAATCAAAAGATCTGTCAGGATTTTATAAAATGCGTGGTGCAGTCACTTAGCCGAAAGTTAGCTTTCGGTGTTCTTTTCAGCTGTTTGGCAAATTTTTTTTACCTGTTTATTTGTTGTCATCCCATGTTTTTGCTGCAAAATAGTTATAATCTCGTATTGCATAAATTTACGTCGAAGAATGACGGAAGAAATTGTTTTCGATTGTTTACATGCGGAAATTATTAACTATTGTTTGAACGATAATAATAAGGTTTGCCTTTCATGATACACACTGTTCTTTATTAAACTTAAGTAAAACACAAAGGAAATAACATTTCTAGGAAAATGATTTTTCAACCTTGGAATATGTTGGTTTTACCACGGGCTATCGCTTAATTGAAAGACTTACTCGAGACGTAACCCGTTTTAAAGATGAATTGGAGACTATAAAATTTATATGCACTGATTTTTGGACTTTGATTTATAAGAAGCAAGTGGACAATTTAAGGACCAACAATCAAGGCATGTATGTAGTGCAAGATAAAGCCTTCAGATTTTTAACTCGCATATCATCAGGTCCTAAACAATTACAACACGCGCCAAAGGTAAATTTTAAAAAACAATTAAAAGCTGAAATATAAGTTTTAATGATGCGTTGGAAGTTCAGTTTGTAGCTTTTACCTGCGGATTAGTGAGGGGCGCACTTAGTAACCTGGGAATTAACAGTACAGTAACAGCAGAAGTACAATCTATTCCGGCATGCCGTTTTCACATTGAAGTTAGTCGCAACTAAGATGAATGCTAAAATTATTTTTCTTACAAATATAAAAATTATAAAATTAAGGAAATCAACCGAGTTAGAAATGTAATGAAGAGCTTGTGTTTGAAGGACTTCGCAATTTTTGTGTCTTAGATTTGAATCAAAAAATTTTATTAATGATTTATAATCTTTCATATAAGGCTAAAATGTCACATTCATTTATATGTAGACTTTCCCTTAATTGCCATTGCTTTGCTGATTCTATTTCAAACTCGGGTTGTAAAGGCATTGGGTCACTGTGCACATTTGCGTTTTCAGAAGGTCCTATAAGTATAATCCATTTGCCCTTATATACGCTTACATAGTACAAGAATGCTTGTCGGTTGTTAAAGTAGCAAAAGAGCAAAGCGAAATTCCAGTTACGAAGGTTACAACAATTTTGAAGGAATGTCTGTGCATCTTCCAAGTGCGTAGGGACAACAAAGATATCATCTGCATAATTTAGTTTAATGAAGGATTTGATGGCATATTGACTTTGCCTTTGCCACCAATTACGGTCAATTTCTAAACCGTAAACAAAAATGTCTTTACAAAATAAAAAAAAGTACATTAAACAAACAAAAAGATTCGTCTATTATTGTAATACGTACCCAAACTTTCTGTAAGCAGCCATTCTAATAGACCACTACCGCAGCCGATGCTTAGAATATCTTTAATATCGAACTCTCCTAACAGATACTTTAAATTTTGCAAATATTTCTCCGTAGGCCAGGTCCATAACAGTTTTCTTTTTGAGTTTAATTCAAGACCATCTCCGTATTTTAAAACTTGGCGCCAATTTTTAGTTTCTTTTTGTGTTAAATAATAAATTTCCTTATAAAGATCTAGCGTCAATACGGTTGACATGACGTCTAGCGTTCAAGTGAATAGAATATTACGAAAAGCGTCCAAATATAAAGATCGTCTTCTGCTATTGAATTTGCCATCACGTGTATTGATCTGTAGATCTACAAACGTACTACTTTGCAATCATTGACAAGTAACAGGTGCTGGTTTTTTAAGCAGTGGATGGCACATCGCCAAATTGAAATATTTTACGTTAGTCTAACATCTTGCTTGTAAATGCACTTTATTTATATTCCTTTTCGAAATCGATAATGAAACTTGTACAGGAAAACCTTGACAATTAATTTTATCTTTGTTTTTTTTTGGATGTTGAGTTTGAATGGACTAAGTAACCCAATGAGAAATGGGAAATGGGGCTAATATGTCCAAGTAATAGAATGTGATGATTATTCGCAATACATATACGTATTCAATTTTAAGATTAAGAAAAAACTAAAGGCATTAAAATGTTGAGACCAAAATAATAATAGTTTAACTTTAAATTTTAATATTAATTGCAAAGATTCTTAACTGTCCAAATTAAAATTCCGTTAATTCATAGTTATATTTGAAATTTTTGCGCCAGTGCAGTTTACGTTTCTCTTCAATTGGTTGGTGGTTCACAGCTCCGTCAGAGTTGACAGGTACATTATTTGAGCTTTCTGACGACATATAAGATACTTTGTTGTCGTTGTTGCTCTCATCATCTTCCAATATACGGCGATACAACTCAATATTAAATAGTTTTTTGGGCATCTTATGTCTATATTCGAATTGCTCTGTTATAGTTTCCAAATGACTTTCACCATTTCTTTCGTTAACTAGTTTAATGTTGTCAGTCTTTCTCAATTCGCAGGTATATGGTACCCTCACTGGTTCAACATTCCCTACACATTTTATAACGCTACTATTTTCTATGGTCTTGGGTGATTGAGTTCCCTTCCCTTTATGAAATTCTTCGTCGCTTGTTCCATTTGCTTCGCAATTTTCGTGTATAGCAATGACTGGATGTAATTTAATGATTTCAATGCTTTGATCAACAGTGGAATTGCTATGAAAGACTCTAACATGCCGTAACATGTTATCTTTCCGTAAAATTGTTGTGTCACAATGAATGCAGCGATATTTCAAGGAATCTTAATAAACAATTATACAAAAATTACTTCATAGAAAAAAAATCATAAGCCAACACGTTCATTCATACTTTGATGTTGTTTGTTATGCCTTCGAAATGAAGCCAAGTCGGTAAAATTTCTCCAACATCTTGAGCATTTGTACATCACAATTTTACTATGCCGTTTGAAATGAGATTTTAATGAAGAATTACGTGGGAATCCTTTTCCGCACACAGTACAACAATACCTTTTCGCTTTATACATATATATATAATATTGTATTTAATAGTACATTACATCGCACTGAAGTTAAATAAAAAAAATTGACTTACTTTGGTGTGTAAGTAAATGCTGTTGCAGCATTGATTTGGAAGCATAACTTTTATCGCATTGACTGCAACCATGCGCTAGAAGCTTATTATGTTTTGCTGCTACATGTGTCGTCAGGGAAGCCTTACTGCGATAGTTTATTCCGCAATGTAAGCAGGTTATTTGCATTTTCTCGTCATGAATTTTCTCGTGTTTCCTTAAAATCAAGCGATTGCCAAATACTTTAGAGCATTGGGGACAACGCCATTCTGTAGACGTATGAGATTCTAAGTGATATTTTAAATGAGAGATCTTAGCAAATACCTGAAAAAGATTGGTATAAAAAAGAATTTAATTTGATTTAAGTCAACAAACCTTTTGACATTTTTCACATTTATGCAATCTTTGCTGTTGTTCTGTATTGCAGCTTAAATGATAATACTTTTGCGATCTGCTATTAAATATTTTATTACATTCAGTGCAGCGATATCTAGTGATCCCGGCTTCTGTCACTTTCTCAATGTGAGTGAATAATTCGGTCTTCTTGTTTTTCTTTACATTATTTTGAGTTTCCTTTCCAGATAATACCGCAGTGGAGATTAATGGTTCCGTGTGCTGCGTTTGGCCAATTGCAGCACACTGTTGGCAATGATTTTCCTCCTGTATGAAACAGTGTCGGCATTTTTCATGATTGCAACTATCCGTAATTATACGATTTTGCTGTGTATGTTTTACACCACACTGGCCACAAACTTTCTCGCTTGGATTCATTAATTATTTAATAGTTTTTGATTGCTAAATGAATATGACTTGCAATGTAACAATGAGAAAAATTAAATGAGCGAGTCTGAATTTGCACTTCTTCGTTCCGATACAGAATGTTGAAACAATGAGAAAAATTTGCTTGCAAAGAAAAGGAGAAAACAGCTGCTTTTATTGGTTACCCATGCAATGTTGTCAATCGTTTTAAAGTGAAATTAGAAAATGTTTCTTGTTGAGACGCAAAATTGAGCAGTTTAAATAAATGCACGAGGTATTATTAATGTTGTAAATGAGACAACACAGCCGAAAAGATAGTATTAAACCCAAATTTTTGTTTCTTGGGTGGCGAACCAG
Organism: Glossina austeni; assembly: GCA_000688735.1. NCBI lineage: Eukaryota > Metazoa > Arthropoda > Insecta > Diptera > Glossinidae > Glossina > Glossina austeni. The sequence continues at coordinate 992,654 of KK502446.1, forward strand.
AGTCGCCACAGCCTGCGCAATCTGCCCCGTCTTTGCTGTCAAATTATGGCATATATCATTTGTTTTGCTTTATTCTCCTATTTATTCAATTATTTATACATTTTTATAGCTTACGCACAGTGTACGGGGAAGCGGTGTAGGGTGTTTTTTGCCCAACTACTCTTTAGTTATAATACTATAGTAAAGTCTGCCTAAATAGAGTACATTTTGTAGCCGAATCTCGTACACCCGAAAAAGAATGTTAATCTGGACGGAAAAAAATTCCTAATACATTATGAGTCCGCTCATTGTTGAGACATGCTAACAGGTCAATTAGCCAACAGCCTATCGTATCGAACACGACACGATTTATGAATAGCAAACACAATGTTGTAAGCGATCAGTAGTAAGGTTGTGCTCGTATTGCTGGCACAATATTTTCCATTATCAATAAAAATGGCGAAAGTCTTCATTGGACAAATAATTCACACTAAATCATTTAATGATTTTATTTCATATACAATGGGTTTTGTAGCTGTCGACGCCAATGGTCAGGTAAAATTGTCTACCGCGATGACTACGAAATGTTAATAATCATTTGTAATTCCCTAAGTAAGGCTTTATAAAATTACATAACCTATTTAAAGATCGTTGCAGTGGGTGATGACTTTAACCGATATTCATCAAACAATGTTTTTCCATCCAACACTGAATTTATAAATTTGACTAGGGAGGAATTTTTAATGCCTGGTTTAGTGGATTGCCATATCCATGCTCCCCAAATGGCTCAAATTGGTCTAGGTCTAGATATGCCTTTGTTGGATTGGTTAAATATTTATACTTTTCCCTTAGAAGCCAAATTTTCTGATAATGGCTTTGCAGCAAAAGTATACAAAAAAGTAGTGGTAAATAATTCCTTTAACATACTATATTTTTATACATATGGTTATTTTTCTTAGGAAGACACAATTAAAAATGGTACAACTTTGGCCTGCTATTTTGGCACCAACCATAGAATGGCTACTTTAATTTTGGCCAAAGAGGCCTTAAAACAAGGGCAAAGAGCTTTCGTGGGTAAAGTGTGCTCAGACTGCAATAGTCCAGACTTTTATGTGTATGTTTTTGAATACACTATAATCATTTTCAAAATCTCTTTTGAGTTTGCACATATTTCAATTTAGAGAAACCACCGATGCATCGCTAGCATCTACCAAGATATTTGTTGACGATATTAATAAATTAGGCAGCAGTTTAATTCGACCTATTATAACACCTCGTTTTGCCTTAAGCTGCTCAAAAGAGCTTTTGATTGGCTTAGGGGATATGGCCAAAAAATATAATTTGCATATACAGGTAGCAATCAACAAAGGCAACAAGGCGTTACCTTTCATCATTAAATATAATTTTTATATGTCCCTTGCAGAGTCATATTAGCGAAAATCTGCTCGAAATTGAACATGTTAAAAAGTCATTTTCAACATCATACGCCGAAGCGTATGACTGTACAGGATTATTAACTAACAAGGTAAGATCATTAATTAACAAGGTACGGAAATTGCCCGCCTATTTTGTGTACTTGAATAGCTCTTTAAAAAACTATAGAAAAAATTTCTTAATATTCTCATGATAGACCATTTTAGCTCATGGCGTCCACCTAGAGGATGAAGAAATAGATTTATTACAAAAGCGAGGCACTTCTATCGCTCATTGTCCGGCTTCCAATACAATGTTGCGTTCTGGTCTTTGCGATGTGAAACGTCTAATTAACAAGGGCATTAAAGTGGGCTTGGGTACAGGTACAAAATAAAAACAGTTCTTTGACTATAAATTCTTTTCTTTTTTTACAATGAAATCTGGGCACTCTATTTTTGAATTTGGAGGAAAACCGAAAATTATTTTTGGATAAACAAATTTTTGAAAAATATTAATATTCAATAAAATTTCAATATGCTTATCTACGTTTTTAGTGCGAAGGTGTAAATTGTCTCAAAATCTTGTATTCTCTTACCTTTTCTATTAGACGTATCCGGCGGTAATTCTCCGTCTTTACAGGATGCAATTTTGCGTACAATAGATGTGTCTCATCATTTGGAGTTTATCAAAAAGCAAGAAATCAAAGGAACTGGCAAAGTAAAGAATGCTGTGGGTGATAATATCAAATACGAACCAATTGATTTTAAACAAGCTATATATCTGGCAACTTTAGGTGAATAGAATATAATTTTTTTTCAAGCATTGTGGTGGGTTACTATTAATGTCTTGGAACTAAATCATGACAGGTGGAGCCGCTGCTTTAGCTATGGACGTAATCACCGGTAATTTCGTCGTCGGTAAACAATTTGATGCTTTACTTATTGATACTAGCAAAGCGCCGTTGCATAATTTTGGTTTTTATAGTTCTAATGATTACGAAAAGAAACCGGATGAACTTAAATTATTAGAAATGGTGCAAAAATTCATTTACGTTGGAGATGATCGCAACATACAGAGGGTTTACGTTGCCGGTAAACAAATAAAGTGACACATAACATTTTGATTATTTTATGTACGTAATTATACATGTATAAATACAATACTTTCAAAACTTAATTGTTTTTAAAATTTAAAATAAGAAATAAAAATGATTTCATACGTTTAGGCATTTATAAAATAAGAAACAGCTATTTACATTATACGCAATAAAAAATTCCCTTAACTATGAGAAAAAAGAAATAGTGGAATGGTGTGCATATAAAATGATTATCGTAAGTATTTCAAACATTTTGAATTATTCAAATGAACAATTCCAAAGTTGAGTTCCAATAATATGTTTCTGTGGGGTAAATGTACATGTAATGTTTAAGGTGTTTCATGATCTTTGGGATAGGAAATGAAGGCGATGCCATAGATATACATTCTCTATGTATACTCAACTTAAACACTAAAAAGAGTTAAGTAAATCATTTGTAAAATTTAGAATAAGAAAATTTTGTAGTGGAATACATGCAGACGGAAATAAACAAAAAAACCTTAGATAACGATGGTACGCTAAACTTAAATTACAAAAAGATATTAATTAATTGAACATATGGTGTTGAGTGGCATCATCCTCAAAATCAGTCCAAGCATTATTCAGTTCCATAAATATCAACTTAGCGATCTCTTCGTTGTCGGTGCCATTATGCTGCAATTGTTCATCACATAAATTTTTAAATGTATTTAATAATAATAATTATCAGCCCATAATTATTAAAATGATTTTTCATTACGAGCTGGACTAGAACATACAAAATGGTCCTGAATTAGGATTGATAACAAGAACAAATTTTAAGAACTAATTTATACACAGCACCAATTTTTATATGCATTTTTTTTTTTTTTTTTTTTTGCTAAAGCTTCATTCGTTCTTTGTTAAATATTTTGATTTTTTACGAGTTTGGTGAATGTCCGATGATATAATTTTAATATATTTTTAATTTTACTTTTAACTACGATTTTGTGTATAAGCTACTTGATTGATAATAAACAGACAGACTTGAACTCTCCCACAGAAGAGAAATTAGTCGTTCCTTTATTTTAATACTTTTTATTGTTATACGCAGGGATACAAGCAGTTAGCGCTCCTCAGATACTGACTAGTACTGATTAACTAGGCAGAATAATTAAAAGAAGAAAATTTTCATGTATTTACTAGAGTATTATTCATTCCAGCCATACTTTAAAACTCAAAATCGTTCCTTGTTAAATATGTTCAACAGCGTCGAAAACGTATCGTTCTTATTGAAAATCTCAAAATTATCCATATAGACAATTCATTTTTAAAATATGTACTGACCTTGTCTGGATGCACTGCTAAGCAAGCTTTTCTATAAGCCTTCTTTACATCGGAAGCAGATATCAACTGAGACATTTCACATTTGGTCCATTTTGCATCCGTCCACAGAATTGTATGCATCGAACATAGTAAGGCTCGAATATTATTCTTTTTGCCATCGGTCTGCAAAATCATTTCTCATACTATACAAAAGTACAACTAACTGATTTTCATACCCATTCCATAATTTTAAGCTTCTTTGGGTCCATATCCTTAACGGTTTCATCTTTGCGCATTTCATTAATCGAACGAGGACCTGCATTTGTTTTGCTTGTAAATTTATAGCCCTGTTCACCCAAAATGTCAGCAAATATATCAGAATTTTTAGTTGATGCTGATGATGTATTGGTATTTTGATTTGATTTGTTTGCTTCAAAATGTGAACGGCTATAATCTGGTCTTATTGAGGACGACGAAATATTGGAAGTATTGTTACTCGTGGTAGTGGTCGAGTTAATAGATGAAGATGGTGCATTAAGCGGCATACCGAAAGCGTTGGGCGTTTTCATATGATGTGGTGAAGTAGACGTGGATGTTTGAGCTGTCGGTGCTCGTATATTGCCGTTAGAAATAGGAGCTATGTTATGCGTCGGACTGGGAAAGTGCGTGCTAAACGGACTATTTCCTACTGGCGTGTGTCCGGTAGATTTACCACCACTTAAGGTATTGGGATTAAAATTTATATTCAAACCAGAAGCCAAGTTAGCGATATCAGCAAAAGGATCTTTAGACTGATTAAAAGAAATTTTAAATGCAATGTAAAATTTTTTCATAGCATAAACATACTTGCGGTGATGTTTCTTTCTGTGTAGTAACGGTTGGAATTGTACCAAATGGTGCCGCATTCGGAGCAGTAGGTGTAATATTAGAAATACTTTTCCCAGCTTGTGCGGTGGATGGCGAAGTGGCAAACGCGTTAAAATTCAAATTGAATGAAGTTGCCGTGTTAGAATTTAGCGATCCGAAAATATCATCGAGGTCAGCTGCTGATTTCGGTTGCGAATTATTCTCCAAAATATCAGGTATTGATGCTGTGCCTATTCCCGAAGAATCGTCATCACCAAAAGCTCCTAATAGATCAAAACTGGCATCCGTTGAAGGCATAGCAGTGGCTTGTGGATCCTGTGGTTCTTGATGCGGATTTATTGTTGGCTGATTTAAATTAAGCAAATCAATAGGTGGTGTAGGCTCCGATGGGACAATTAGTATCTCATGATTAACAGCAGTAATATCTGGTAGTATCAGGGGAGAAGAGGACCGTTTTTCATTCAGTGGTAACGAAGATTGCGGTCGGCTTGAAATAGATTTTGATAATGTAGATGAAGTCTGCGATGTCGGCTTAGTTACTTAAAAAAATATATTAAATAATTAAGGCCCTTGTACGCAAAAACGGACTAAAAAGGCAAGCTCACCGAAATTGTCTACCATTTCTTCATATTCCAGTTGATTGCTGAATAAGTTCAAGGCATTTCTACGCGGTTTTGTGGGCCACCACGGCGGGTTTCTGCTTGGAGGTGTTTCAACATCTGTGACCGTTAAAGAGAGTGATACTGTGAAATTAGATGCTATGCATTCTGCATCAGCTAAATCATCTAAATCTTGATTATAAAATGTCATCAAAGTTTCCGGCTCCGGTATGAAACCGGTATGCAATTGAAATTGACAAATTTTCACTCCCTGAGGACGAACCATTCCTTTTCGAGCGTGGAAGAGTATAATAGTTAGATCACCGCTCACGTGTAGATTAATAGGCATCGTAATTTTTCCAGGTCCCGCCATATACAAACGCATTTTTTCATAGTCCTGCATGGTAGTCAGTAATAGACGGTCATTATTGTGCACCTCCATGTATAGACGGCAGCCATCACGTGCTTTAGTCATACGAGGTACTGGTTGACAGCTTAATGACACTAAATTCAATAGTTTAAAATGAGGTAATAGTGGTGTAGGTCGCAATAAATCTCCCAAATAGTAAAGAAAACGGAATTCAGACGGCTTTAAATTAATTGGATGGCGTTTAACAGCGAAAACTTGTACAGCATCTTCTGGTTCTGATATAAGATCAGAGTACATAAGCAAAGCACAAACCAAGGAAGCGGCAGTGCAACCAGCATTATCGGCCGTTTGTATAATAACTAGGGATTTTGGATCTGCGGATAAAAACCCATACATGTCTTCGGCTACTGAAAACAGACCCTGCGAAAGAGTTGACGATAAAAATTAGAAACGTTCTTGTTACTTTCACAAGCTTACTTCCAGACTAGGTGCTCTAGCTTGAGGGCAGCCATAAATAGTACCAGCTTCTACAGTGCGAACAGGAGGTGGTAAGCGTGGGCAAGCTCTGGGACCAAAATTATAAACGCTAACTTTCTGAAGAGGAAAACGACTTTCAATCGAGAGACGAACATCCTCAATATTATTGGTTTTATAGGCTGATTCCAATCCTTCAGATGGACAAGGCATAACTAAAACTCGCGATGTTATATAGCTAATATCCAAGTCAGTACGAGCTATAGTTTGTTGCATTGTCTGCATAACTTTCGACGAAGTGTCTTTTAGATTTCGAAGAAAATTCCCAGCACCTCCACGCAAAGAAGAAAATAAACTTCCGTTTGCGTGTGAAGAAGACGAACTGTTTGAAGAAGCTTCACCTTGTGGTTGCTGCGAATAGGGATTGTCGTAAAAGGTAGATGTGCTCTTATTTTGCGTCTGTTGTGGATGAGACGCCGCTACATTGCAGACTGCGTGCACCGGTGTTGTAACAACAGGTTTACCATTCAAATCGATAGGTCCACGTAGCGACCAGCTTTTAGTTTCCGCAATATCACTCAAACGTTCCATAATAAGAGAAATATCAAAGCGCTGCGCGGGGTTAACGGTTAAACAACCTTTAAGAGATTGTTCAATTAAAAATTAAAGTTTCTTAGAGATCCTATCATAAGATGTACCTTTAATAATCTCATGATAACAATTATATCTTGAGTCTGTGGGCACCATAAAATTTCCATTCACTATACGCAATTTCGCTGAGTCCTCAAAAGGATGTTTTTGAAAGCATAAAACGTACAAAATGCAACCTAATGACCAAACGTCCATTTTTAAGCCCACCTCATAGTTAGACCATGTGTCCAACATTTCAGGAGCACGGTACATAGGCGTAGTTACGCTTGTTAACTTAAAGTTGAGTTTATCGAATAGACTATTATTGAGTTTTATAAGAACTTATAAAATTCACCTCATCTTCTAAAGTATTACGCTGTTGTGCATTCCAATCTAAAGTAGGCGAAAATATATCTTGTGTGGAAGAACCAAAGTCGCACAATTTCAATTGTTTGTCATCACCCAGTAAAAAGTTTTCAATCTAAATTAAATATAATCTCGAATTACTGATGGATTTTTTAACTGTTGTATTATTTACTTTTATATCTCTGTGCACGATTGGTGGTGTCTGCGAATGCATGTGAGCTACTGCTCGCGCAGCTTGGTAAAATATCCTAAGCACCACAGATGGTTCCAACGTGGCAGACAAGCAGTCAATTAACGAACCACCTTAATATTACATCAAGCAATATGTATATATATGCATATATATATATATATACAGAATGGTGCATTATTTAATTTTTTATCAAAAGATTCTTTCTTACCTTTGCATAACTCCATTAATAGCAAATATTCCGCCCTTTGTTGAGGACTTGTAGTCTTGTCTACAAAAGTGGCCGCAACGTACGTCACAATGTTTGGATGTCCAGATAATTGTTTATGGGTATTGATTTCATTTATAATTGACTGACATGCTCGTTTATCTGCACCAATCAGTCTTTTAAGGGCGTATTCTTTGCCCGTCTGCATATCAAGAGCAACGTAAACAAATGCAAAGCCACCTACAAATAATTAAACGGGAGTATATTTGTATAGTAATAAGATTGAAAAAACTTGTTTGCAATAAGTCAAAATTTTCTATGACATCCTATTTGCAAAAATAAAGAGAAGAAAGATTAATATAATATACGCATTCGCACATAAAGACGTAAATGTGTTAATATTTAATATAGTTAAATTTAAAGTTCTCTCTTTCTTATCTAAACTGATGTCATTGTAATTTGGACTTCGCAACTAAGCTTAAGTTTATTCCTTACTATTGATTTTTTTATTCTAACGCATCACCCACATGTAGTATCATACAGCTATTGATTTTTTGCAATCAATATTACCAAAAAAACTTTTTTTTATTAAAACATCAAATATCTAACCTTCTGCTATAACGCGTTTTATGAGTAGTTTGTGATCAGCTACTTCGACCAGTTGACCACAAAAGTCATTATCTCTCATACTGCTGTTGGCGTAAAAGTTGGCATTTGTTGAAGCACCAGAAGTTGTTGAGCCATTGTTGGCATTGCTTGCATTTGTATTCGTGTTGAAGTAAACCATAGCGGATTTAAAAAATTCACTCATTTCGTTTTTGCTTTAGCGCTAATTTAAAAATTTATTTAAATATATTTCGCGAACTCTTCCTTCTGCAAATTTAAGTAAAGCTAAATGACCTTTTGCACTCCTGAAAAAAAGAAATAAATAAAGTTAAGGAATAAGAGACTTTTTTTATAAGAGACATGCCACCTGGTAGCACTGCAACAGCTGTTTTTTTAAACAAAAATCCATCGAAATGACAAAATTGAATGCGGAATTTTTCTCATAAAGTGAATGAAAATATCTCGACAACAAGGATTATCTTCGCAATTAAACTGAAATACGATGCAATACAATTTAGGAATTAAGCCTTTTTACATTCCATATTATTATATAGGTTTACTTCTTATGATTTCTTAAATTTCTTCTATTATGTAAGAATATATTTATATAGAGTATATATAACATAAAGAACCACCGTTCTTTACGTTTTATATTTATACGTACGTTACGTTTTATAATTATAAAAATATCTACTGGCTCCGCAAAATGGCATCACAGGTATTGCGATATATATATACATATATGTATATATATGTATATGTGGAATGAGAAGTATTGTAATATATACACAAACCACAAAAAATCTACAACACTTTTGGAAATATAAACTATAATCTAATAAACCGTAATCTAAGTGGAATTAGAAAAACATGTCGCATCAAACTGGTATTAAAGGTAGGAGTAGCAAAAGTTATGGAAAGAAATAACACAAGGTACATTTGCATTTTTTTACTTGACAGCTAATGAGAAATTATTGAAAATTTTTGGAAAAGCAAAAAATGGCAAATTGCGTGTCATTAAAGTATCTATAGAAAATGGTGCGATATATATTTTTTAAACATATATTTTTCGCAAAAGTCTTTATTTGTCGTATTGTTGTAGAAGAATTATATTGTTCAGCTACGGCTGAAGTTAAAAAAGATGTGGAACGCGATTTCGATAAACTTGTTGCTCCCGTTATAGAAGACGATATACCATGCTATATTTTATATAGATTGGATACCAAAATTTCTGTAGGATATGCTTGGTTAATGTTAAGTTGGGTACCAGATATATCTTCAATACGCCAAAAAATGGTTTATGCTTCCACCAAGGCCACTCTAAAAACTGAATTCGGTACGGCTTACATTGCCGAAGAAATTCACGCTACCACGAAAGACGAAATATCATGGGAAGGTTACCAGCGCCATAAGAATGCATTTGCCGCTCCTGCTCCTTTAACTACTCGTGAAGAAGAGTTGGTTGAACTACGAAAGACTGAAATAAATACTGAAATTAACACCGACTCTAAACATCAGACTTTGGGAGGAATAGCTTGCCCACTAACACCAGCTACTGAAAAAGCGATTGAGGATCTTCTAAATGGGACATATGATTATCTGCAATTTTGCATTGATTTGGAGGCCGAAGAAATACAAGTCAGTCAAGCTGGTGCAATAGCCATAAGTGATTTGCCAAAGCAGATACCCGAAGAACATGCTCGATATCATTTGTATTTATTTAAGCACACTTATGATGGCGATTATTTGGAATCATTTGTTTTTATATATTCGATGCCTGGTTACACGTGCTCAGTGAGGGAGCGCATGATGTACTCGAGTTGCAAAGCGCCTTTTGTGGAAAAGCTTCAAGCTTTTGGCATCGAAATAGTTAAAAAGGTAGGCGAGAGAATAAATTAGAAAAGATTTAGATAAGTGATATGGAAATATATTTATACACCTTCTAATAATTGATGTTTTATTCAGCTAGAAATTGATAGCGGTTCTGAACTAACCACTGATTTTCTTCAAGATGAATTGCATCCTAAAAAAATTCTTCACCGTCCCGCTTTTGCCAAACCTAAAGGACCACCGAATCGTGGAGCGAAACGTATCACAAAAACTCAGGAATTGTCTTAAGCACATTGTGACAATGGAGAATTCAACATATTTCGGACACTCTTCCATTTTTTTAGTTTGAAACTTGTACTATTTATTTACTGGTATATAAGTTGAAATGTTTTTTCCGCTTCAAAAACATTTTACTTCCTTTCTTACCGTATTTTATCAATTGGCGTTTTTTTGTGCGGTTGTGCACTGAAAGTGTGAATTTTAATGCTGACTTAAATTGAAAATTAAAGAAAAAAAGTGTTATGCAGAATAAATTTTAATCCATAAATTCTACCTCGAAATTTTCATTATAGTTGCCATTTAGATAAATGGTTAAAACGACATTCTAGCAATTGGAGCAAAAGTTTGTGTTTTTTTTTTAACTATTATGTTTTCAACTGAACGCTTGTTTTTAATCGGAGAGTTCATTTAACACTTTCTAAAGTAATTTTATCACCTACTTTCGAATCGTGCGCTTTTACAATATCCGGCGTCGGTTCTTCTTTCTCCTCTGCCATCTTTATACAGTAAGGAAAACAGAACAATTGTCAGTGTACATATATTAATAAAACAATTTACTTTGTAAGCTTCCACAACAGCTTCGTCGCGGTATTCTTTCCATTTGTATTGCCAATAGCGCACCTCTTCCATAGTAGTACCAGAGAACGACATAAGTAGTAATGAAGCAACACCACCCAAGCTACCTAGTGCACCACCAATAATACCACCAGCTACCATGCCTTTTAATCGACAGCGGATAAGTGAATATATTTAGTATATACGCCTTTTTAAGCTGAAAGCTATTTATGATACCTTTTAAGCCCATGTTAACTTTATATATGGCGCCAGAAATTAAACCCGCTGTTAAGTACTCATACAAGGAAGATTTCCCTCTATATACGGAAATCATGGTTACAATGCCACTGAAATGGGTATGTTTTGAAGGTGTCATTTCCATTCAATACCTTTCAAGTCTACTTACCAATAGGAGGTTGTAAATAGTGCTACCCGCCAACCCCATTTAAAGCCCCCTTTAGCAAAATTGACAGTGAATTCGTTTTGTAATTTTCTCTGAGAAAAGGTGATAATGATATAATTGATGAGTTGTTAGAAATTTTAGTTAATTGAAAATCCTACCTTAGCATCAAGATGTGACTTAAATGCTGTAGCTTGATTATTTTCCATGAAGTTCATATATGCTGCACGTGACTGTACAATACCGCCGTAAACGGCTCCGACTAAAAATCCAAGGAATCCTGCTTGATACACTGAATTAAGTTCAGCTGAAATGGTTCCAAATTCACTAGAATTTTGATTTGATGGTTACTTATTTGTTTTGTTTAAGAGATTTTGTCAAGAAGATAAATTTACTCGATTTTAAATATATCTTTAACTCTATCCCATCCGTTTTCATTAGATGGTGGCCGTTCTATAAACGATTTGTAGGTTTTAGTACTTTTAGAGACGGCGTCATCATCCACTTCGATTGGCAAAACTCCAATCCATAATAATCTTCTGATAGGTCTTAAAAAAACCATTTTATAAGTGGTAGAAAATTAACTAAACTGACAAAAAAAATTTACGTTTGTACTCACCGACGAAGGACGGAGGGTACATTCATATTGTTATAACGTTTGCGACATTCAGAAGCCTAAAATCGGAATCCATGTAAGCATGTCTGCCCGTCCAACAGTGCAATATCTGTGAGATTCTCCTGCTCTCAAAAATAAAGAGACCGATGTTAAAGACGTTACCAGAAATATTGGAAGTTGTTGCACGTAGGTTTGCATTGAAAATTGACTGAATAGTCAAAGTACACACCTATAGTGTAGTATGTACGAATTGAGAACATCACTGCTTTCTAGGCTTTTTGCTTATTACATATAAGCTACGACTGACGCATGATAAAAATTTCCAAGTTCTAAAAACGAAAGAACTCAGCTATGCTCTTCCAATCATTTAGTGGTCTTTTAAGATCAAGATGGTGGGTATAAGAGAACCGGTCACAACCGAGTATATTTTTTTACTTCTTCTCTTATGTATTCGCAGGCAATCAGCTGTTAGGCAATGCTTATTGCCGCACTTACGCCTTACGTAAAAGGGGATTTTTGTTAAATACACGAAGTAAGTTTGGTATGGGATGGTATATTCCTCACAAAAATTATTGCTTTTAAAGCATTGAAACCAAATGACGGTGGGTTGATAGAGCGAATGTGTTCAGAACATATTTAAGTAAAGTGGGTGTGTAACTAAACAAAATATATTACAAAAAGATACTTTATTTTATAATCATAAAACAATGTTTTGGAAAAGTTGAAAATTCCGTACTCTCACTTATTCTCACACAATTGAAAAGTTTACTTAAACTACTATTAAGTGCAAGATTAATTTATTTGCAACAAGTTTTGCTTTCACTGAACCATAGTTGCTCTAGAACGATATGCATATACGTACGGGACACTATACGCTTTCGAACACGTTTTTAAGATTACTTAAACTTTCGCCTTTCTTTATAACTGATAATTAGGTTTTTACCAAGAAGCATTGCTCTGATTTAAAGCTGAAAATTTCACTTAAACCACCATTAAGCGTGGAGCAATGTTCATTGACATCAATTCCTGGAATAGTAACTTTGCTGCATATGGTAGACGTACTTGGGATATTTGCGTCTTGTTCTTACATCCTTTGCACTCAAAAGTGTTATTACGCAAATTTGCTATTGCGATTAATCCACAAAAATTGCAGATGTGCACACGGTAAGGATCAGATACTTCAAAGAGTCGTTCTCTAAGAAACTGTGCCGCGCCATGGGAAATTTGACAGTCACGTTCCATTTCGCCGAAACGCAGACCTCCATCACGGGCTCTACCCTCCATAGGCTGTCTTACTAAAATCTGCAGAGGGCCGCGAGCGCGTGAGTGAATTTTATCGTCTACCATGTGTTTAAGACGCTGGTAATAAGTCGGACCCAAGAACACTTGAGCGTTAATTTTACGTCCAGTATGACCATTATACATCACTTCGTTACCACGCAAATGGTAGCCATACTCTTGTAAGAAAGTGGAAATCTTTTGTACATTAACCGCATCATTGAAAGGTGTAGCATCACCGATTTCCCCTTTGTTAGATCCTAATTTACCTTGTAGGCATTCAATTAAATGTCCAATTGTCATACGTGAAGGTATGGCATGTGGATTAATTATAATATCCGGAGAAAGACCTTCACACGTGAACGGCATATCCTCTTGACGATATTGGATACCACATGTACCCTTTTGACCATGCCGTGACGCAAACTTATCACCAATCTGTGGTATACGCACGGAGCGAACGCGTATCTTGCAGAACTTATAACCTTCACTATTCAAGGTTAACATAACTTGGTCGACAATGCCTGTTTCAGAATTACGTAGGAACGTTGAAGCATCGCGTTTCGTGAATCGTTTAGTAGTGCCCTCTAATTCATCATCATTTTCTGGCAAAGTTATTGTCTTGCCAATAACAACATCGTCACCTGATACACGAATGCCGGGAGCAATGATGCCGTCTTCATCCAATTTATCGTAGTGGGCATTGCGCATGCCCTGACAGGTTTGTCGACTTGGTTTTTCAAAGCTTTCTTCTTGATCTCCAATGCGTTTGTTTTCAGCATCTTTATAAGAACGATAAAATACGGAGCGGAAGAACCCTCTTTCTACAGCAGAGGCGTTTAAGATAACGGAATCCTCTTGATTGTAACCAGTGTAACATAAAATAGCCACAATTGAATTAATGCCTGCTGGTAGTTCTCTAAAGCGTAAATACTCCATAGAGCGAGTGGTAACCAAAGGTTTCATTGGATAGTACAACACGTGGGCTAAAGTGTCCATCCGGACATGGAAATTGGTTATGTAAACACCCATAGCCTGTTTACCTATTAAAAATTAAATTAGAACAACATATGTTTAAACTTTTGAAATCTTAAATTACCCATAGCACTTTGATACGTATTACGAGGACTTTGATTATGATCTGGGAAGGGAATGATCGATGCACATACACCCAATATCATAGCGGGATGGATTTCGCAATGCGTGTAGGTAGTACAGTAGGCATAATCTTTATCCTGTTTCAAGTCGTATGGTGACATGGCTATCATTACTGTTTCTTCCTCTAAAGTGTCGATATATTCCACAACACCAGAAGCTACCAAAACTTGCCAACTGTAATTATTATAATCACGTTCTTTTAACATTTCAACGTGAGACTTTTTCAACAATAAGCAACCATTCTCAACAATTAGTAGAGGTCTACATATACGACCCGCATCCGTGTAAATTCGAATTTCACGATCACGTATATCTCTTATCATAGATACTTCGGAGACGATGATGTCCATTTGACGTCTCAGTTTTCGTAATGTTGCCATTAGCTGTTCAGGATCTCGGTGAATGCCTACCCAACAACCGTTCACAAATATTTTAGTTGCATCAGCTATGGCAGATGGAGCAATTTCTTCGAGATTCTCCATTGACCACTCTTCCAAGAACTCCAAAATCGGGGATGGTTGAGAACCTACTGATATATAGGCCATAAGAGCCAAATTTTTTACCAAACCCACAGCTGCCCCTTCAGGTGTTTCAGCAGGACACAACATGCCCCATAAAGTGTTGTGTAATTGACGCGGTTTAGCGAGCTTGCCATCACGTCCAATGGGTGAGTTAACGCGTCTCAGGTGAGACAAAGTGGAGGCAAAGGTTAAACGGTTTAATACCTATAAAAGAGTAAATAATTTCTTTTAAAATCATATAAACTACGCACGAATTTGAAATCTACTTGTGATACTCCTGCTCTAGCTTGATGGGCCTTCTTTTGATCACCCCAGTTACCCGTGGCCAAAGAATATCGTAAGCCATCGGTTATAATATTTGTTTTAATCGCCAGCTCGAGGTTAAAGTCCTTACCGCGATCAATAAATTTCTGCGTATACATTCGCACTTCTTTCATGAGATTTTTGAACAGCCCACGGAATAGGAAGGCTAACAATGGACCAGCTAAATCCAACCTTTTATTGCCATAATGATCCCTGTCATCTAGTTCCCGACGTCCAAGAGAAGCTAAGAGCAAACGATGTACCATATAACCCAAGAAATAGGCTTTCTTAGTTTCGCAAAAGTCAGACACTCCTACATGTGGTAACATTTCTTTTTGTAAAATTTCTTTTGCGTATTTAATACGCTTGTCCTTTGTTACACCCGGTCGTGCTCCTCGCGTGCCTATAAAATTTAAAGCCACACTTTGTTCTTGCACAACAAAAGCCTCGTCTAAAGAGGGCTTAACCATTTCCATCATTTCGGGATCGTCAAAGTCATAAATAATATGTTCTAGTATATCACGATCAGCTACAAAGCCCAAAGCACGAAATACTATCATAATAGGAATTTCTTGTTTGATATATGGAAGAATTGCAATTATGCGTTGACCAATGGCGGATTTTTTAATATTTTGCGAACCACGAGCCATCATATTTACCCACAAAGTTGACGTCGGTCTGGAACTGTGCTCGAGACATGATCGTATTTCTGTTTTATATGCATATTTACCGTCTTTCATGCTAAATACGTATACAGTATTCGTAGCCATTTTTTCTTGAGCAATTAAAACTTTCTCAGAGCCATTGATAATAAAATAACCGCCGGGATCTAACGGGCATTCATTTAATTCTGTTAAATCACGGTCCGTTAATTGCGACAGCAAACAATATGTAGAACGTAACATAATGGGAATCTTTCCTATAAAAGTTTTCTGGTGTTGAGTTTCCACGGGAGCTTGTCCTTCGACGATTTTAGTTTTCGTAATGTCCACATATAAGGGGGCCGAATATGTTAAGTTACGCAAACGAGCTTCGTTAGGCATCATGGGACTAGGGGAACCATCCTTTTCCCAATGAGTGGGTTTAGACAGATAAATTTGTTCGAATTTTAACAAGAAACGGGGCTGAAAAAGTAAAATTAGCTTTTTTATTTACCATCCATAATTCGAATTTACCGGCGTTTCTATTTCTCCGGAAGTGTGTTGAGCCTCAGCTTGCAGATCAATGGCTGGAGAATCTTCAACAATGCGTTGCACAGACATTTGTATGAATTCATCGAAACTGTCTAGTTGTTGGCGCACCAGTCCTTTTTCGTCGAAATAAGCGTTTATAACAATCCAACACGCTTCCTGCCATAACTCATGAGATATTTCCTCGGCATTTTCTTCATCATAGATTTCTGAAAATACATTTTTAGCGTTTTACGATTATAAAAAGTATTATGTTATAAAAGTTTTTTTCTTTTGAATGTTGAGTTAAGATGAACGAAGCCAATAAATTTGTGGCTTATATGCCCAGGCTCCTCGTTATCAAAGCGAAAAACCCTTTTTTGATCTTCATAGAATTTTCTTACCTTCTTCATTGTCGTACATCATCTTATTATATTTTGAGTGTTGAATCTATCTTCTTCTTCTGCTTCTATTCAGCAAATCAACAAACGAAAATTCGCTGAGTTGTGTAATTAAGGCCCAATATGAACGCAGAGTTCTTTGTTGGGATTAGGTTTGATTGGTTAAGTGCTAAATTTATATTTCTTGTTCTAAATTTTCAGATAATTTTTAATGCTATAATATTCAATATTTTCCCACTTTTAAACAAATTCGGACAGGTTTAGGCAATCATTTTCAATAAAGCTATTTAGCTGTTTTTTTTCTCGTGGCTACTAAACCAGGGACGTTATAGAAAATTAAAGCTTGCCCAATATTTTTTTAAATTTCTTATATGCCATTTATTAATTTATATTAATCTACGATTTTATTATTAAGACAACATTATTTCACAACAATAGCTAAAATTCGCAAACATTGCGTATATATAAAAATCAAAAATCAAAAACACCGGTTGTTAAAAAAATTTGGAAACTAAAAATAAATTGAAATTTCATCAAAAAAATATAATTTGATGATACAGTTCAATTTTTCAGCTCGATGATGAGCAAACGAGTGCA
Source organism: Glossina austeni (assembly GCA_000688735.1). Lineage (NCBI taxonomy): Eukaryota > Metazoa > Arthropoda > Insecta > Diptera > Glossinidae > Glossina > Glossina austeni. The sequence goes on from KK502446.1 coordinate 1,009,843, forward strand.
AAACGAGTAATTCGGGCACCAAAATTATTGTCTACAAAAATGTTACGTTTTAAGATACGAAAGTTTTACATATTATAGGATGGAAAAAAAGATTAGTAACGCGTGACATGCGAAACAAACGCTATGAAATAGAACAGGAGCGGACAAAATCCTGAAACGAGCCCTTACTGATTTTTGTAAGATGCATATGTGTAACTACGATTATACGTGAGCGGTAGTAGAATGCGTTAGTGGCAAATAAATTACAAGATGTTCCAACGGTTTCTTCAAAATTCAAACTAGTAAAATTTCGCGGACTATTTTTGTGTTTGTATCAATAACAATAGTAATGCTGTTAATTAGCAGATAATTGACTAATGGCTTTTCATTTTCATTATTTGTATGGTCCAAAATTCTGTTGAAATAAATTGCCGTGAAATTATTCTATGCAGAAATATGAAGATATTTTGTATTATTAGAAAAGTTCTATTATAGGAAGAATTTATCTTTATTTAACATAGCATACACACAATTTTTGGTAAGGATTTGGTGAACACAGAATTTAGATTTATTCAATACGATATAAATCATGAAACGAAAACAAGTCACATTTGATACTTACGAATAATTTGATTTATATGTATACCGTAGCGTCTACCCTATTTATATAGTTTTGCTTAGTAAAAAGTTAACATATCGTAAGACTTTAACAAAATTTCTTTCCATACGATTAAAAGGAATGAAAGAGCAAGCTGCTCACTAACACCTGTTGTTGATAACAGAAACTCCCAAGGTTTCTTAGAAATTCGAACGAATAAAAATAATATGTTGGGAAATAAAATGTTGGGACATCTTGTCGTTTAGTTATCTCTGAAAGACCTTATATGTGCGTTCGTCTTACATATATTTTTTTGAAGAAGTTGCTATAAATATTATGTTTGAATTCTGCTCATTGAATCATCACTTCCGTCCACCGCGTTGATTATCAATAGGCCTTTTAATAATTAAACTTATTGTAGAAAATATTAAGAAACACATTTGAAACATTAAATATTAAAGATTGCTGATTATCTTCCTTGCAGAAATAACATGTAAAAGCCAATGACCACAAAAAAAAAAAGAAGAACAAGAGCTAAACTAAAGGAATTCCCATAACTGTAAAAATTCACCGAAATGAAAAAACAAAGAAACTTATGCACATTGCAATATTTGTTGGCATGTCGTGTTAAAAAAAGCAAGATGAATAACGACTTCCGCGTGTTACCTCCCACATAAACATCTGTTAAACTATTACTTTTCTCTATTGCAATGTACGGTTTGTGTGCTACTTTCTGTATGTAAAACACATACATATATACACACATATACATTTATAATTGCAAACCCGATTCAAATGGAAAATATGTTTATGTCGCTTAGCCAGCCACACTTCCGTAGCTATGTGGAGGCACACGCATATGCTGCTTTACTGCTGTAAATTCTGACTCATGCACATTTTGAAGACGAGGAGATTGCTGTTTGAATTGGTCTTATGAATCAATACACTCCTGTCTTCTCCAAAATACCTTAAGGAGGTAAACTGAATTAATTGCAAATTGTTTTTACTGTTCTTCTTGTATAATATCTAAAAGCAGAAGCACTTATGTATTCAAAGTTCCTGAAGTGTAGGTGAAAAGTTTACGTTACGACCAAAGCGTTTCGGAACGATAAAATCAGAGAGCCAAAATAGGACCGCGAGACATGGCTATCATACATGTTTGCATATGGGTCAAATAAGTATATGTATTCAGACAAGCATATGTTAAGATGTTCAGATTGGAAATTGTTCAAGATCACTAACAATGGTTGTTACGCTTGGCAACGAGTGACATATATTTGTAAATTGGAACTATACAAGTGCTCTAAGAGTGTACGATTAAACATTTCTAATTGATTTTTTTGTAATTTATTGTAAATCCAGAAAAGGTGGACATATAGAACAATATGATGATGATTTGTAATCTTACGCTGATGAAAAATTTATATATTTTCCGGGATTTTTAGCACTCATAGTTCCCAAGGATGCAGACAAAGTGGCGAAATTAATACATTCTCACCGGTCGTGAGAAGCAAAACACCGAACACATGAAGCTATAATTATCCAAATGTAAAGAAAAATCTCAAAACAATGTTTTATGTTCAATGGAAATCATTTACATATTTCAATTTATTTCAAGCACATTAAAAAAACAGCATACTGGGTATATATGCTGTACTATACACCACATCACTCAGTTATAAATTTTTTGGAGAGTCCGACGTTGCTCATGCATAAATATTTGTTTGTGTTTCTGCACATGTAAATAAGTGTGTTAATTACTTCCTCGTATACATAAAAGATTGTTTAATCATAATAATCCTTTAGAACGTATATATTCATTTACATAGGTAGTACGCTTTTTTCCGTTTAATTACGTTTAATTAAGATAACGAATGAGTCAATGCTTGCATATGCAAAAATGTGCCCAGATATTACAATAGCCTCTTCTTGTTGTTTAGAAAGGCAGACTACATTGGTATGTATCCTCAGAAATATTAAGTTGTGCGCTTCTTCAACAAACAATATGTATAAGTCTTGGCCAACTGTTTGGTAAAAAAAAAAGATTGAACGAAGTGCATTCTTCATAACTCCAACGCTCTTATAAAATTATAATAAGGCTACAAATTATTAAATAATACAAATTTTATTTATACTGTTTGTGATTGAGATATGAACGCACAATTATAACTAGACTTTACACCGGAGGATAGGGGTATATTCATTTTGTCAAAACATTTGCCATATGTAGAAGAAAGCTTCAGGGATCCTGTAAAGTGTATACATTTATTCACGTGCAAGAAATATTGCATTTTTGTCGAGGTCGTAAGCGTGTCAATTGGGTCAATACGTATATTCTCATATAATGATTGGATCAGATACGCACAAGCTATTCAAAGGATGGTTGCCACGGTTGTGTTGAACTACCAAAACGATTAATGGACCAAAACCGTTAACGAATGAAAATTTTCGAATACGATTTGCGTCTTTTTAAAGGAACAAAACTGATTTTCAACGCCTTTCCTTAAGCATGAATAGGCGACTGCGATCACGATTTTGTGAATTGCAAGAGACTTTTTTGATTTTTAATTTTCCAACGGGTTTTATTCACAAACAAAAAGATTATTGCAGTTGTAGTAGAATCATAATGAGATGTTAAGATTGCCAGTTAGTTTAAATACGACATAGACAGATCGCGCGTATTAAGCAAAGTTGATTTGAAAGACCTTATTGGATCCGATATTGAGATTAAGTGATAGACATAGTTTAGGTTTTTGCAAACAACTCTGAACGGGTTAAACAGCTCGTAACTATATTTACATAGACTCAGCTTAATGAAAATAAAGTGCCTAGAGAAGTGGTTATGGACATTAAAAATTATTTCACCAAATAATGTGGACGAATCGATAGTACCATTAATTAACTTAATTAAGAAGAAAAGACCAAGAATAAGTCTACGTTTCTCAAGTGATGGTGAGGATAAGAGAAGCAAGCAATTTTCATAAGGAGAAACAGAGACAAGCGGGTCCAAAACACAAATTTCTAATGGCAAGCAGCAAGAATTGCTTTTGAACGGATTCAAATGAATCTATATAACACATGTAGGAAGGCATACAGAGGCATACTCAAGTATTGGTTCAACTAAGCACATGTATAGCCTTTTTGCAATGTAAGAATACTGAAGCTCTTTGGACTACATCTTAGTGAAACCAAGAGCGCACTTAGCTTTACTCAAAGAGAGCTCAATGTCCAAATTGAAACGTAATCCTTGGTCGAATAGACGAAAGAATTAACGGTCTCGATTTTGTGTAAATCAATGAAATACTCAGTACTGGATGACTTCGTTCTTAAGAAAGAAAACTTCTTGCGCCTTAAAGGAATTAAAAACACTTCGTACGTTTAATAGATAAATAACAAAACTTTTGGGTGAAAACATTTTTTGAACGAGGCTAGTTGTTCCGTTACTTTAAAGAAGATTCTGATAAAAGCTATATCACTTATAATCACTAGCGTACATCGACAACAAACCAGATAAGCGGAACATTGTGACGTATAGTAAGTTTGGATAGATAAATAATATACCAACGGACCTTCTAATTACTTAAGGGAAAATGCTTTCATAGTGTGGTGAAGGAGTTCTTAAAGAACATTTATGTTTAAATGGAGTTGTGGAAGGTCATCGTGAGCAAGATTTAGAAGGGCCAATGACAATTATTTTCGTCAAGAAAAAAGATTAAAAAAAAACCCTGTTGTAGTTAACCAAGTTTGAAAAACTGGATCGATTTTTACTAATTTCACATTTGAAGAGCGGTTTTTGTTAATATATTTAGAAAGATAACTTAAATTAGTAAAAAAGTGGAATTACTTTGACTAATTTACGGGGAAAGCCAAATCCGTTTTGAAGTTTTTTTCCTATATGACTGGCACTGATTTGTATTTATGTTATTGCGAAACCACTTATTTGATAAAAGTCTACATAACGAACTCCTTTGAACACCGTACTTCCTAAACTGTTAGCAAAAAATTGCAAACAAACAAAGGTTTTCGATGTTATGTGATTGGCGATTAATCAAAAATTAAACAAAAATCATTGGGAAAAAATGAAACGCAATATATTGGACGATGAAACATAACTCTCTTAGAAATACAGCGGGTAAGACGATAACCAAACAAGTAAGAAAATTATATTCAAGACAAAAAAGGGAAAAGTATTAGATTTTCATGCTCCACTAATACAGAATGGGCGTGGCTGACCTTTTTTATTTTCAAAATAAAGGGTTTTGTCGTACAGACGCGTGTGCTTAGTAGGCATGTTCTTTGAAAAATTAAGGGCAATTCCAAATTCTTTGGGCGATATTTGTAAGCGATACCTTTATTTTTGCGAACAGGAAAAGGTTTACCACAGATATTACATAGGTGGACAGACGGATATGTTTAAATCAGATTTAGCATTTGATGCTGATCAAGAATATAAATACTTTGTGGGGTCTCTGATGCTTCCTCCTGGGCGTTGCAAACGTTTTGACAAAAAAAAAATACACCTCACCCTTCGGTGATGGGTATAAAAAGGAAGTTTTTCGTAGATAATAGTAAATTCATCTCTAAGCATTTTCAATAACTTTTTAAGAGATTTGTAATAAAAGTTTGTACTGGTTTAAGAGGTCTGTAGCCATTTCGAAATACTTTGGCTTATTTGACGCGCTTCAATGCAAATGGTATACTATTTTTATCCTTCCTCTCTATTTCTATGTTCTTCTCTATGTAATACAAATTTTACATAGTTATATACACATTTATAATTTATTTCTGATTTCAGGCCAACGGAAAAATTCAATTATGTGTCTTTTCCTTTGTCGAGTCTACGCGCAAGTTAAAATTGTGTATAAATTTCTCTTACCAACCACGAAAACTATTGACAATTAGAGAAAAGGACACAGCTAACTTTCTTCCAGGAAAATGTTGAGTACGGCACTAAAAACGTTAGTTGTATGTTATCTATAGGTATTTGTTATATAAGTGTTTCTCACGTACTTTTCCCAAAGATTTGTTATAACGTTTAAGTGCACGGCAACTTATCTAAAATCTATATTACTTGAAAGTTTTTTTTTAAAATTAAAAAATCAAATTTTTATTTCTCTATCTATTATTTCTTTTTACGAGCAGCTGTACGGACACAACTAAATTCAATCAGACTAAAGCATTAAACAAGAAAATACATACTTTACACAGTTGGTGTTGTTACGAGATAGAAGTAAAAGCTACAAACTCTGGAAGGTTAGATAGGAGTTTTCTTAAGAGGTAAAATAAAAATAAAAACGTTAGCAAATGTGATAAAAAAAAATGTTGATAAAGTTATAAAATTATTGTAATTTAAAATTTAAAACCTAAAGTAGCTTAAGTTGTTTTGAAATTCCTAGTTACGCTCTTACTTCCTTCCTTTACGGACCCTAACAGGTGATGCGATTTGTTGTTTGTTTGTGGTTAATTGATGTTGTACCTGTTTTTCACTTCATCATATTATCTTTTTCGTTAACTAACAAAGACCATTACATTGTCAATTGTTGTTTCTGGTGTCCTGAACATTTGATTTTTATTATCTTTTTGCCTTCTCTTGCTTTCTGACGTAAATATAAAATAAATTTGACATTTTAATCAACTGCTGTACGACATCATTTAAGATTATTTCATCAATTTTGATGAACCTTTAATGAATCTTTAAGTTATATGTGCATTTGTGTGATTAATCGATATTGAAAAATGTAGCTTAAATTCTGTGTATGCAACTACAAATACATAAATAGCACACATTTTATCAGACATATAGATTTCCGAAAATTTTTGTACAAAATTGAGTTGAAACTGAAAAAATTTGGGGCCCGCTGCTACTGTAATAACAGTTAAAACCGAGTTGATTTTCTTCTTCTTGGTCATTGATTACTCCATACTTCCATGCTACGACATTTTCGATTGATGGTTACGATGGGCATTCGAGGTGTATGCTTCAATTGCACACGCGAGCGATTATCAAGTTTTCTAATGTTTAGTAATATCCTTGTGCATTCTCAATAAGAGTAAGATTTGGACTTTGTGCACGCCATTCGAAAACATGAATGTTTTCCAGTGGTAACCCATCACAAAAAATGCACGAAAAAGTTGAAATTTTGTATGTGCTAGTTACTGATTAGTTAGATCGAATTTGAAAAGTGGCTTTATACAAGGTTATAATAAGGACAGCTAAAGCTTAGAAGTCACATCAGACATTGGTCTGACGACCCATTAATGGGAGCGCTAAAGTAATGAGAAAATAGCATATAAGAGACTTCCTACGGGTATTATCCCCGTTAACGACCAATTGGCAAGATAAAATTTGCCAAAGTATTTCGTAATGCTAATGTCCTTGCTTAAGCTAGTAAATAACAAAAGTTTGCCGTAACCTTCTTGTTCGGTCAACGGTTAGTTTCGATGGGTTTTGGTATCACTCGTTATGATCTCTCTTCGTCATTTATAAAATGAATAGAGAGAAGAAATTTTCATGCTTCTGAAACGTCAGCATCCATTTTACTGAGTACAAAAATTATTATCGTTTAGTTTCATATAAGACAAGTAAGAAGGTTATATTCGGCGGGGCCGAGTCTCGGATACCCACCGCTACGCTTTTCGCATTTTCCTCTCCAGGTTCTTTCATTTGATATCCACATTGCTGGTACTATGGCGGCGTCTACCATATTCATTTAAAAATTAACCCATTTTTAGGCAGACAGTATATCTCCACTTGTGGAGTGCACAAAATGGTTTTAAACATTCCGTCTTGTTTGCCTTGTGATAGATAAGCATAACACATCAAAAAATTAAAAAAATAAAATTTACTCATAACTTTGTGTAATCAATCCAATCATTGCTGATTGGTTCCATTTTCGGACCTAAAGAGTAGATTGTTTCGTAACGTAAATGTCGAAAATTTTTGGGGTTCTAACTTTAATAATTTCCGAGTAACGAGCAAAAATCCAAAAATGTTTGCTGTAACCAATTTGGTCCATTTTCAATACCAACCTGCGTGCAAGAACTTCCCATGTTTCTACCAAATTTGAAGTCGATATCTTCATTTTTGCGACCGGGAGAGTGCCAACAACACGCACCACACAGACATACAGTCGAACGGACATGGCTAAATCAACTTAGAATTTCACGCTAATCAAGAATGGGGTTTCCGAAGCTTACTTTTGCGCGTTACATATATTTTGGAAAAAAAAAAAAAAATGAGTATACACCCACCTTACAGTGGTGGGTATAAAAATAATAAAAGCATTTTGTCGTAAGAAGATTCAATAAATAGCAATGGACATCTTTGGGATTAAGTGAAGTTTTGTTACCAAATAAATGTAAGGTCGAGTTATCAAATGTATCAAATGTAAGGTCGAGTTATCGAGGCTAAGCACTTCGTTGTCGTGAAATCCAACAACTTATTTATCGAAGTAGAGAAACACATTTTCAAACACAGTTTTGTGTATGTGCGTAGGTATGCATATTTTGTATATATAAGGAATGAAGTTCCGTTGCATTCATGCAAATAGGAAATGTGCTCTTTGCACAGGCATATTGAAGAGTTTTTCTTTTTAAATATTATATAACAAAAATTTCTATACAGACATGCAAGCTTTAGAAATATTGTGCGTCACATGTTTGCAATAAAGTTCTTTAATACGATTTGAATGTTTGCATATTATAAACGATGAAACATGCCCGAGACTTAAAAAGTTTATTGCAAATATTTTTTCTAAGCTATCATTTATCTTAGACACTTACGCTGAAACGAACTTTGAATGCAATGCACATATGTATTATATAAGGATTGGGATGAAACATTTACTTTTTGTTTTATTTACATGGCTATTCTTTTCATAATTTGATATATTTCTTTATCAAGTGTTTTCTTTAACCTTTTAACGCGCACGTAAATATTCAATTGAATGCACATTCAATAAAAATCGATTTGCGTACCAACATTTATTTATATTGGCATAAAAATGATTTGTAAATACTATAGGTACATATGTATATACACATATCGCACAACAACTTCAACAAAGCTTCATTAAAATAAGAATAAAAGAAGAAGAATATATGTTTCCCTCGACTTGTTTCCCGGTATTGTTGTTAGTATTTGTTGGTTCGTTTTGCAGTTTCTTAATAAGTGTTATAACTTTGATTTCACGAGGTTGTGGAGATTTAGTGGCAGAGTGTTTGGTGTTAAACTTTTCCATTGAACAAAGCAGTCATGTTATATTATTGGACAAGCATTTCATAATTTTTTATCTGCTTTAACTTTTTAAAGGAGAAAATGCAAAGAAAGGCATTATAAAAATATCAGAGTGCGTTTACTTAGCTCGCGCAGAACCTTTCCTGGGAAATGCTTCGCTACGAATGGACACAATAGAAAATATCTTTGTATCTTTGTACATGTTTGTAAGCGCTCTGTTCATTATTTTGAGCAACTTACGAACATCTTGGTTGGCGACAATATCTTTAAGAACATTAAATAAATAAACGCTCACACGTACGTCTCAATTGTTTACGCAAATCTGTTCAGTTACTCCACAGCAAGACAAAGCTTTTCTACTGGTAGTTAATAAAGTATTCCCCATGTTATTTTTCTTTAATCAGATGCCAAGATATCGTTTGTAGTTGTGTTTCGTAATCATTAACCCAATATTAATAATTCAATTGTCTTCATCGATATTGAGGGGAGCAAAATTTTAATATTGGGGAAAAATTGGTCAATCAGTTGTCATGCATTTTAGAGCATTGAATAACATTTATATAGTTAAGTGTAACGCTTCTAACTATGCTGAGTGTTTGCAAAATATTAACTTCACGTCGATACACAGAAAAAAATGTATATACCGGTAATATCGCTTACATATTTATCTACAAGTACCAGAAAACGTGTTAAGAAACAGGAACGGGACAACTGGCAAATGCAAATACAACAAAACTTTGGAGGTGGAAACTGGGTAATCGGTTATAGCTTGGTAGCTTTGCCGCTTTGTGTACGTTGCTTGCCGTATTTAGTGTTTGCTTTGCTGCTACTAATTATGTGACTAGCCTATTAAGCAACTAAGATTAACAAATTTGCTGTTCACAAGTTTTTTATTTAAACAAAAGAACAACACGTGTTAATGGCTCAAAAAATGTAATCGTGATTAGTTTATTGGTAACGCAAAATGGATCAATCGAACTGATCTAACAGTGGTGTTTAATACTCATGCTAAAGAACTTCAGATAAACGCACATCTAAGTTAACGTCATAATCTCTTTGCAGTAATGTTTGCAGTAGTATTGCGAATAATGCGTTCATTAATTTAATTGCATTTACAATTCCGACGCGATTTTCTTTTTTTTCTCCAGTATGACGAAAATTTAAGTGTTTCCCGAATGCAATCTGATAGTCGTCAGTTTATTATACTTGTTATATTGAATAACTGGATAAATGATAGCCTTAGCGCTTGTCTACTTTCTAGTAATAGTTGTCCCTTCAAGGAATCGAGCACTACCTGCTCAAAAATATACTCATCGAGGTGGTGGAATCTAGATTATAACGGCATTGAAAGTAATATGCAACATGGTTACCTTTGCTATGTTCGCATCGGCTCCTGATACGTCCTACTACTACTATGCGTAAATACTCGGAATGGTCCAACAAGCACGCGGTGAGAGTCCGCAAGGGAATAAACAAACTGCACGATGTGGACCGTTCGAGTCTTCGAATGATAATGTTGTCAGCAACTTTTCCGCTGATTGCTTCGAAATATCGTATTTATAATATGCCGTCTAGCAAGGATTCTTATCCGATTGATCAGTATATGACAGGGAGCATCTTTCAGGCCTTAACAAGAACATAAGCAAATGAATATTATCCACATGGAGCTTTCGAAGGTTTTCGATAAAGCTCACAATAATCTTTTACGTTTTAAATGAAGACGTTTCGGTGTTTTTGGTATCACGATCTTCTGGTTTCGAAACTTTTCGCATTACTTTTAAATGATCTACCTTCGTATGCCAAATCATGTGCTTGATGTGTGCGAATGATATAAAAATTTTCCAATCCCATAAGTCAAGCAATGATAGATAGAGCGCGTCCTCAGTCGTATTTAAATAATCTGAACCTGCGATCAAGACAAACGACATGATATTAAATCTAATAGAAGTGTTACTATGTGTCCTTTTGTTTATCTACAATACATATATTTCGTTGCCAACTGCAAGTTGCAAATTGTTGCCACATTCAATGACTTGAGGCTGGTTCCAAAGCTGGAAATCAATTTAAATACTGAATCACAAATCATTAAAGTCATAGCACTGCTACGTTTTTGTTAATTTTTTTTGATAGACAGCGCTCTTGTAAGACCAAAATTGGGATATTCCTATCCGTCTTATTCATCGACCGATCTAAATAAATACCCAATGAAGTTACGACGAGAATATATTGACATACATAGCAAAGCAATAGCTGTGTCCTTAACTAAACTTATATCTTACTCGTAGACATAAATAGGCATAAATCGTACGGTTAGTTCATGTGGCCGAACTATCTTCTTACAAACACGAGTCTTGTTATATAATATAATAATATAACGTTTGCCTTAAATAAAAATTGAAATGTAACTCAACCAAGAAAGCAATTAAACCGTTGTTGAAAATGGAAAGTAGAAATTGAAAAATGTAGGCTACGCGCTTGTAAAAATAATTTGTCAAGAAAATCTAAAAAACGAAAAAAATTGTGTTCACAACGGTGTGAAATTAAAATATTTAAGAAAGTGTTATCGTGTGAGAAAAACTTCAATAATAAACACTTTTGGCGTTTATAGTGAAAAGTCAAGTGGTTCGATTTTTATACCATACATTACTTGTGGTACAGGATATATTAAGTTAGTGCAGACGTATGTAAAAGGCAAAAGAGCTTAAGATAGACCCGCCTTTCAAAAATCGAGAGAACTAATAAAATCTTTATCTTAAAAACATTAAATCTTATTTTACCCGTCGCTTGTGTTAGTGCTGTTTAAATATTCTGCGCCCATTGGTATCGGGGATTGCGGTTGTAACAAAGCATTTACCTCTCTGCAGAAAATAATTATTGTCTGCGTTTTTTATGACAATTTGCTATATTATAGTATATCAGAAATCATTATTCTAATTCACGCCTAACTTACACCATGCAACGTGATGTTATGTATACAAGTTTAAAAAGTACAGTTGACTGATTGTCAATTCAATAAAATTGTAACGAAAAGCTGAAAACTTGTTTACCTCAGATTGGGGACAGTAGACGACGCCTCCTTATTTTGAAAAACTTATAAATTTTTCGCCTACAAAACATAAAGTGCTTGTTGTTGTTGGGATGATGTGCGGGTTGATGTAAGGGTTCCATTCCATTTTATATACATAGCACTGATTACACCAGTTGAAAAAAAAGTTATATAAAAACACACTTAAAGGAAAATCATTTTAACATTAAATCGCAGTAATTTGCGTAAATGAAAATCATCCAAAACTACTTAAATGATAATTCAATATTTCGCCAGAAACGCCAGAATAAATAAAGCAACAAACAAAAAATCTCATATGAAATGCCATCAAGCCAAGCATAGCGTACCTTTGTCCATGTGTGTGGATCGTACATTGAGATAAATTCGCTTTGTTGACCATTGGGAACAGTAGAAAACTAAAACTCTGGCATTGCTTTACTCACATAATTAGCTTAATCTGCTGCTTTGCGTTTTTTTCATAGCGAAGCGGCCGCATACTCATATTGTTCCACAGTTGATCTTACTTAACCTTCGTTGGAAGTCACTCTGAAGTTTTTTGTTAATATTACTTATTATGGAAGTTTGTAAAGAATTGACATGGTTACACCCTACACCACTTGTGATAGGAAGTGTATTAAGTTTGTGCCACCGAAGGAGGCTTAAGACAGAACAATCTTCCCTTATATGGGCTGATGTAGAATCTCACATAATTTTTGGTTTTTTGTAACAAAAATAAAAAAATTTTGGACCACGTTGGGTTGTTCACGATTTGGGCCTGCTTGTTTGCTACGCTTGAAAGAGAGCAGACGTAAGATATTTTATGGTCGCCTTGTCTAACTGTAACAATTTAACTCGTTTCAAACTCAACCTTTCCTTTATTACAGGCTTCACTGTTCACTGTTGGATATTGTAACAAAAAACTTCACTTCCGCTTGAATAGAGAAAATTTTCATGTGAAATGTATTGTAAATAAATAATGGAAGTAATAAATACGAAAATTTGAGTAAAACTAGTTGGCCGTGTAACAGACATTTGAATAGTCGGAGACTACTAAACTACTATCCTAAAATTTGTTAATATATACGAGAAATATTTTAATTTTTTTTTTTAAGGGTTGAAATTTGTTTGTTTTCGTAATTAGATTAAAAAAGATTTTCAAGTGTGAGAAAAATAAAAACATGTATTCGAAAAAATTCATATTTGTCCAAAAATAATCAATCAACAGATTGGGAAATGAATTAAGGGATAAAGTATTCCATTGCGTGGCTGTTTGCATTTTTCGTTACGGTGAGAGGCGTATGTTCATTTCTTGCAAATAAAAAGAAAAATGTCTAAGAACCGCCATCCTGCCGCCTCGACATTCGACAAAATTTCAAGTGAAAAGGTCAACGTAACGTAACGTCAACAGTAAATTCAGTTTACAGAATTTTCTAACAATTAAAAAGGTGCTTATGTTGCTTTTAATTTCGCATCGCCGTGCTCATCAAATCAATTCATACATACTTTTATTACGCAAAGAAAAAACGCAACATTTTTGTTAACCCTTTTTGTTAAGCCTTTGGAAGATATTAAATTTTATGGGTTTGATATGGACTACACCTTGGATGAGAACAAATCACTACAATATGAACAAACGTGTTTTGTTTTGATTAAAGATCGCTTAGTTTCGATGGCTAATCCTAAAGAAAAAATGCAATATGAATATGATGCGTCAGTTCCTATACGTGGCTTACGGTTCGATGCTTTTTATGGTGATTTATTAAAGAAGATGTTCATCGAAATGTATTGGTATGTGTTCAGTAATGGTGATCAAAGACGAAGAAGACATGAGTGACTTACGTTGAGAATATATTTGTTATTTACTTATTTACTGTTATTGTTGCGTTTTTAGCATTTGAAAATAGTGAAAGTATGCCCAAATAATTTCGAAACATGGTAGCCTCATGGCATGGAGAGGACGGAATGTCGTTATGTTCACATATATTTAACATTCAAATTTATTATTTAATGCCGGCTTTTGTATATTGTGAACTTGAACACAAGTGCAGTCACATGAACATGAAGTACTTTAAATTAAATCAACATAGTCTGACATGACCCATAGCTTTCAAGATAGTATTCCCCATCTACGAAAGTCTTAATTGTTTTCGGATGTTGTCCAACATTTACAAATAGTGGGACCTGTATATAAGCTATACGAAATAATTTTGAAATTTATTATTCTATACAGCTTTCCGTAGGAGGCAAAAACGCGACATGATGACATTGTGTGAGTGCTTCATAGGATGTGAATGTGTGTGTTGTTTGGGGCTAATTAACCGACTTTATAATATAGAATTTGCAGGCAGTGTTTCTTTCATGCTTGGTATCCCATTAACGTCTCTATGTGACAGTTAAAAAGTTGCTGGTTTAGATGCTGCCAGTAAAAATGTCGAAATCAAAAGACACTTGAAAAAACAAAACGAAAAGAGTGAAAGAAGAAAATAGAATGAGTAAATTCCAGTCCACTCGAAAAAAGATCTAAAGTATTTGCTTCGCTGCCTAAGGCTAGACTTTTCGTGTAAAACAGCACGCTATAAAATGCACGACGACAGGCGACAGAGGCATTAAAGCTTCATTGGTTGCTTTGAATTGTCCAAAACTGAATGAAAATATTGTCGTACTGACTGTTTGGCGGCTGCTCTAACAGACACTTGATCATATCGACGATGGACCGTTACAACTGTTACTCATTAGTTTATAGCGCCCCCCTAGCATAGCGTACATCTCCTGAGTGATTGGTCAAATAAAAAAGAAATAGCAATTGTTCGTGTGCCTGCGAAGGGTATTTTATTTATCAAGTGAAGTTTTTAGATGGCTATTGCAATTTAATAAATTAATAAATCTTTCACGTGTACTGATAGAACAAAATTAACTTGCTTTCCCACCACAGATCTTTAAGTCCAGTTTGCACTATTATATATGTTTATGCAAATAGTTTTAAAGAAAATGTCAAGAAAATTTATAAGGAATTCAACAGAGAAAATGTTGTATGATATGATGAATTAAAGATCATAGGATTATGAATAATAGTTCCCTTTACCACACTGACGAAGATAACACAGCCATTAGTTAGATTGTAAGTCATAATAGATGCCAAAGGTTTTTATTTCATATTGAATTGTGTGAATATGCTTAATAGCAGCACCAACAGTTAACAATTCGTGTGCTTTTTTTTTCTCCCGCTTGCCTATTTCCGTCCTTCTGATGCCTGCCAAAGTTAATTTGTGTTCAAGCTGCAGGTCGCAATTTTTCAGATATTTCGATGAAATTTGATACAGTGACGTGTTTGATCCAAGGAAGAAGGCTATAGAAGGCGGATCATTACATATCCCATATGCATTTTTTGACTCGCCATTTCAGAGGTTAAGAAAAGCAGTTGGATGTAACATGGATGATATAAAAAAAAAATAAAATAAACTGAGTCCTCATCTATATAGTGAAAACAAAACCTCCGGTATTTCGGTGACTTATAGTGGGTAAAAACGAACAGTACATTCTACCTGGCTACATCAAAAGTTACTTATGACTCGACCTAATAGCATTATAATTTGCTGCGTATGCCTGATTTTTGCCATTTTTCTGGAATACACGTGAAAATTTTTGTCGCGCATCTATTGTGGTTTATGCGTAACAGGCAAAAAAGTAAAAAGCCGAGACGTTTTGTACGGTTGGGCGTGTCTTCTTACCGATCTTTTTCGTTTCCAGTGCCAACCTGCGTACAAAGACTTCCAATGTTGCTGCCAAATTTCAAGTCGATAGCTGTGCGTCTGCGGCCAGGAGAATGTTTACAACAGATATCACACATACAGGCAGGTCGACAGGCGGGCAGATGGACATGTTGAGGACAATATGATGGACAATATGAGGTCTCTGAAGCTTATTTCTCGATTTTGCAAATATTTTGACAAAATAAATATACGCCGTATAAGAAGAAAAAACTCAAAAAGCGTAAACGTGCATTAGGTAGGCGACGATTTTGTAGAAAGACGTTCAAAATGAGTGATGCATTTCCTCATGTTTCATATTAAAAAATTGGCGTTAGGAATTTCCCATTTGTGTGTATACATATATGTATTCCAGCCGTCACTAATGGCTCAATTTTCGTTTACGAATGAAAAACTTGTTTGTTATGTTTCCGGTTTTCATGCATTTGAGACGGAAATAATTTGTTTTTCATATAATGGAGTAAATGACGATATGAGACCGAACACTAGTATGTTGCTTGTCTAACTTTGACTTTAACATTGCATAATAATTTCAGTTTCATGTCAAAATTAATTTAATGTTCAATATGTTTAATGTTCAAATAAGTTTTTGAAGTTTTTATTAAAATTAAAAAAAAATTCTGTAGAACAATTTTTTGCCTGTAATGTGATTACCGTACAATGATCAACATTTGTCCATTCATAGCTACCATCGAATTTATGTCTTAGCGTTGCTCTACCGCAACTGATTTTTACGTTACAATTAAGTATATAAAAAAAAGTTTCCCGTACAATAGGTTTGGTGTCATAAACTCTCTCAAAAAGAGAAGTAACTCAAAAAATTATTTTCACTATTACGGCGAGCAATAGATATGTGCCTCAAATAAATGTCAAAATATTGAAAATGTCTTGTGCGAACTTCGTTATGTAATACATGTGGTGAGGGTGTATAAACTCTGTGCAGGTGAAGATTTAAGCTTATCTGTCCATCCGAAGCCTGGTAATGTATTTTTGCGTTTAACATGCACTTAGCAATTTTTGATATATTTTGATGAAATTCGATATGACGCAATGACAACCGTTCATCCGACTGTCTGTGGTCTCACGACGCGTTTCTTTTTCAACTAACAGTTTTCCATATTTTTTAGTGGATGTGAATGAACTGGAATTTTTTGATTCAGGAATGAAAGCTATTCGCAGCGGGCTGAGTATGACGACTCTCTCTACAAAGTTTCATTTGTGGTTTATATGTATTTCTATACCCACAACATAGCATAGGAGGATTTTTATTTTGATTTTACTTTTACAAAACTCCGAAACCCTGCATGTAAATATATCTTTTTAGACAGTATTTCTACTAAAACAGTTCTATTTGCCGGTTTGTTATCGGGTTCAAGTCTGAGAGAGTTGAAATAGAGAATGAAAATTATGGAATGGAAATTAGACCAAACTTTTCAAAAGCAATTACAGCAATTAGGTGAGAGTAAGAATCAAAAAACTGAGTTATGTGAGAGTAAGAATCTAAAAACGGAATTATGTGTGCAATAAGAATCAAAAGCTGCGCCTTAGATGTGAAAAATAAAAATAAAAAAAAAAACTTGCGAATTCACCACAAGGAAAAACAAACAAAGCATTAATGCAAAATTTATATCAGAGATATTGTCGCAAAATGTTTTTCTATAAAATACTATTTTTCTAATACGTATAATTTTAAAAAAAATGACAGTAAATATTTTTTCCTTTCAGCATCCTTGGGCACAATTTGATTCCAATTTTCAAATCATGTTTAAGGAATTGCTCGCAAACCCTATTAAACAGCGTCAAGCCTACATTCATTAATAAATTTTTATTTTGTGTAATTTGTTAATTACCAAAAGAAAAAACCAAAAGATAAATGCAGTTGCAAGTGTTCTGTTTAAAATATGTATCGAACGGAAACGCGAGAACAAAATGACATTTCGTTAATCATAGGGAATTTGCCTAAACGGGTCCAGGACAAATTTATAGCAAGCGGAAACCAACAATGAAATGAAACATACAATAGCATGTTAAGGAGGCCAGTTTATCGCGAGATGCAGTGCCAAGAGACGACTCGGGTGCTGATAAGCAAAGTGATTGTGGGATTACCGCTATAAATTACTTTTTTTGGTTGTCTGGGGATACGAAAAAGTTTTTAAACAGCGAGTTTGGGCCTGTTTTGGAAAACCTTAAGCGAGTCTCATAACACAGGGACAGGGATTGATTTCCGTAATCCCTGATCGCCCAACAAAATGTTAGTCCCAAGGACAAAAAGGTATGAGCACAATATATAATAAATAATACTTTACCGACATACAAATACGTGCATGACGCGTTTTTCTTTTATTTGGTGCTATCGGGCATTGTTGTTATATAATAATGTAATTGATCTTTATTAACGGCAGAGTATTTACCACAAGCAAATACTACACAACTGCGCAAATAAGGAGACGGACATGTTAAGGTGCATTCCAAATTTCAATCTTGCCAAGAATTTATATACTTTATGAGATTATTGAAGCATGTTTCTGTTTCTCTGGTTGCGGGCACTTTTTACCAGTCAAAAAATCTCTGAGAATTTCTAAAAATTGCGGTCACTTTGCATCAGTCAATAATAAGGGTAACTTACAGCAGACATCAATAGAAAATTCCTTCAAAAAACAGAGATCATAAAGTTTCTTTCCAAACTTAACTTGATGTCCAAAGCGACAAGCTGTCTAAAAACGCTCGAGGCTGCACGGGTGGAAATCTTATTCAATTCTTATATATCGTTTTACTAGAAAATTTATTAATTTATTTACTAAAATCCTTTTCCTGGAAGAATAATAATGGCGTTATACGACTTTCATTCTCTGTATCATGTATATATTCAGTACTATTTAGTCAATAACGAGCGCAATTAGTAGTATCAGCAGACCACTTAATTTTTTAATTGGATAAAAAGTGAAATAAAATTTATCGCCGGATTATACTTCGAACACACTCTTAATGTTGTCTATTAAAAATTAAAAACGTGCAATTTATGATTGTGTAAATTGCGGCAATGATTGCTTATTTCGAAAGATGAATGATGTATCCTTGTGTCGATATATTTTCTATATATATTTTATCTGTACATATACAAAATAAGAAGAGAGAGGAGCTTGAAATTCGCATTAACTTTCAATGAAAGGATTTTGTCTTGTTTTATGTTCTGTTGTAGGGTTTTTAACTATGCTTTTTCTTTCTATTCTCCAGAACCAGATATGAAGTTATGTAAATACTGTCTCGTTACCTTTTTCTCTTTTCTCTATTACTACGTACATGATAATATGATAATATTAGCGCACTTAATGCAATCCGATAAAATAATTCTTCTCAACTTTTTGTTCTGCTCTTTGTTTTATAAGTTGCAAAAACACAATTAATATTAATTTAAGTACTTAACTGGGAGAACATATCAGCTTATTGAGTAAATATGAATTTATGGCCATAAACAAACTTTTTCAATAAGAAAAATATAAAATCGATATACGAATTGAACTCACACAAATTCTATTAAGAAAAATGTTTAGAGGGAGTTTATCTTAGTTTATATGAATTCTTTTTTATACCTAGGACCGAAGGATCGGGGTATATTCGTTTTTTAAAAATATTTGACACAAGTAGAAGAAAGATTTAGAGACTTCGTAAAGTATAAATATTCTTGATCAGGATAAAATTCTGAATCGGATATCTGTCCGTCCGACCGTCTGTCTGCGTTAAGCATTCTCCTGACCGCAAAACTGAAACTATCGAGCCCAAATTGGGCACACACTAAAGAAACTGAAAGTTATTATTAGCAGGTATCGAAAATCGGCCGAATTAAGCGAAGAACGCGTCGACAATATCAAATAAACTGAGAATACATCTGTATTTAAAAGCAAGAAAACTGGGGCTTTATGCTCATTACTTTCAGATCACCACACATACAGCTATAAAAACTTCCGCATACATTCGACGGACGATCCTACAATATCTGTATAAAAACGGAAAATTCGGCCACATCTACTTAACCTTATAGAGTATTGGTTTTTTCGTGTCTCTTTAAAGAAAGAAGTGGTAGGTATAAAAGATTCCGCACTTGTTTACATTCAGAAAATATCTGCTTTGAAAAAATTAATAAACGCTTGAAATAAAGTTAAGTATATGAAAGCGAACCATTTCTCTATTTTAGCGAAATTGTGATAATCTATTATAGGTTTATGTGTTGTGTTGTGCTATGTCTGGAGTTGGTGTTGTTAATTCAATATCAGTTTTTAGAAGCACTGTTTGCATTATTACATTTTACAATAATTGCAAAGCCCAACTTAGTCCCCACACAGGAGCGATCTGTTATTCTGTCCATTTTCTTTTCTTTTGTCGACGACTACAATGTAAATACCTTTAATAAGGTAATAGATTCACTATAAACAAATATGTTTTTGCTTTGCTTTATGGAAACGAGAAATTTTTTTGTTTCTTTTTAAACAGAAATACATCAGAGCGGTCTTTAGTCGAACTTAGTACTAAAAAATCCTATGTCTTCATTTTAAATTTCTCAGGGTCTATGGCAACGGCGAACTGTAGAAGTTTTCTTGTAGATTATTTCGCGCCACCGCTAAATTGATCTTTGCCTTGATTTGTTAGAATCAATCTTATAGAAAAAATTTAGGAGCGCATCCCCACCTTGCTCACACCCTTTAACCATATGTAGCCCTCTAAGATAAGGTGAAAGTATATTTTTCCTTTTGTAAAATCCCCTTTTGTAGGTCCCTAAACCAACAAAGCGTACGTTTGATTCATGGGGAATTCCAAAATAAACCTTTCCTCTAAGCTGAGCGACGGTTTAATTACTAATACGTTGAATTACTAAAATATCGTGTTTCTACTTATTTTTGCGTTGTGTCTATTAAAATTTAACTACATCTCTCTCGTACCAGAGCCCACAAGCAATTTTATGATTTAATTGATACAAGGATGCCCAATTTTTTTAAAAAATTTCAGTTCAATACGAAGCCTTATAACTTTTTTTCAATCCTTTTTTTTAAGTTTTTGATTATTATTGGCATGTATCGGTACGCGTCACGTTCAGTTTCAAATTTTTAAGAAAAATCGTAATAAATCATGAGGAACAAGTTACCAGAAACAGTTACGCTGCTGAATACTTAAAAAATTCGAAATGTTAGTTCCACGACTGCCTGCACGTAAGGGCTCCGGTAAGAAAATTTCATAGATAATTTAAATAGTTTAGCGTACAATGGCTGCCTTGGTATGCGCACTTTTTATTTGGGTATATTAATATTACCAGATTGTTCATTTTATTTAGTCTTTCAATTAACTGCGAAATTGGTGAATTTTTTATAAAATAATGCCTACAGCTCTTGATTGTTGATTAAAAAAAAGAACATTAGGGAGAAATCTCCTTAATTGTGAATTCAGTACTTTTGAATTGCTTTTCTGGATAATAGATTTGAATCCGTCCCCTAGTATGCGATTGCTATTGGAATCACCACAGTTTAGGTTATTAAGAATGTTTAAACCTTTCCATAAAATAAGATAATAAAGTTCAAATTTGTTGTGTGAATCGTTGGACAAACCAAGTTCTCCTAAGCGAACACCAATACTTTAAAGAACATATTTTCCGGTAATTTATATCGCGGATGCTTTAGTCTGGCACAACTTACATTGGATCGGGTGTTTTTGCGCAATGAGCAGCTGTAAGCACATAAAAGTTGGTTATCAAAGAACCTCCGCATTTAAATTCATTACTTAGGCTGTCCCAGCGTGGCAAAGCCATCCAAGTGGCCTCTTCACCCATGAACTGATTGATTCTTATGTCAAATAGATAAATTCCGTATATTCCTTTGTTAGGCGTTGAGCAATCTGTAAAGTTTTTAACTATATAGCGTAGGCGTTTGTTTACATGCTGCTCTTAATAAGGTCTAAATAATATTCTATTATAACGGCTACTAAGAACTAGCACTGACAGCAATCAGCATAAGTTGAATAAGCATAACTTGAATAAGTACAACAATATGTAAATTTTATTAAAAAGTAATGAAAAAGAAAGTAAATATTAAATTCCAACGAGGTCCAAAATTTAGAAAAAAAGAAAAGAATCTTATAGAAATTTACTGAGCTACTAAGCGAAAGCCGGTAAAATAACAACAGGTGCGCTTTTGCACTAAAAGAGAGAATGGCCGTAAGGTTTGAGAGAAGGAAAGAGAGTTGAAAGATATGGAAAGCTTAATAAAGTTCAAGAAAGCACTGATTTTCTATAGGTGCGCGGCGCACATATTCCGCTTGCTGCATAAAGCAATAAATTTACGAAGCATACCCCGTGGCGCTCAACATAAAATTAATTGTTGCTCTTATTTTTCGAAAGGATATGTTCTGACTTTGAAAATGAGTTGGAGGGGAAGGGCAAAAACTTTTCGTTTGCATGATTGTCAATAATCATTTATAAGTAAACATCAAACACAGGAAACTGTTAGCAACAACTATAAACTATATCTGTAAGAATTTATCGTAAATGATGATGATGACGTTGAAGTGTCGTTTAACGTAGTTGTTTTATGTGGCAAATGGGAAACAAAGTAGCGGCAGCTTAGTCAACGATAAGCTCTCATTCTGAATGGTTTAAATTTTACTTACGGCTCAAAAAATAGCAGCGGCGAGCTCAAAAGAGAACATAATTTTTTAAAAAGTGGAAAGCGAAAAATGAAAAAAACCCAAAAACTTTTTCTTAGTTTAAAGATTTTACAAAAAATTTTTGAAAGTTTCAAAATAGAAAAAAAGTTGCAAAATGTTACAAAAAAAAAAATTTTTTTAATTGGAAAATATGTGTATACGTTTTGCTGATATTTTAAGCGAGAAAAAAAGTATTAATAATAATAATAAATAAAGAAATAATCAAATGCATTAAAATAATTGAACAAAAGCGACAAGAAAACGATATATATAAAAAAAGAAGAAAATAATTATTTAATGATAAATTAATGGTATCTAAGTAATAAGAATTAAACGTGCAAATGAACGTGTAGGTAATAAGTAAGTGGTACAGGTTGTGAAATAAAGTAAGTTGAATTGAATCCTTCCATATACCAGTTATTGGAAATTGCTGCCGATTTAGTTAAATTTGTTCAAACGAAATGACAAAGTTCATACTTTTAATATTAGGATTATATTGAGTGTTAATTTTTAATAAAAGTCAAGGAACACTCGCCATGAAAGAAAAAAGGAAGAACAAAAATAAAAAAACTTTAAGTCGCTTTCTTGCGTGATTTTTGTTAATAAAAATTTGTATCTCTTTTTTTATGTTTTATGCGTAAAAGACCGCTTGCTTTCCTGATATTGCGTTTAAACATAATGCATGTTTGCATTATTAAATTTTTAGAGCTCAAGGATAGGTGGATGGAATTTAATAATGGCCATAAAAAAATGGAAAATAAACGCATAACGGACGTTAGATTGTTTTTACCACAAACAAAAAGTATTTATTTCTTATAAGCACTTAAGAAAACTTCACAAACTTTAAAAGAAAATAAAATTGTTTTTGAAAAATCAAAAACCTTTAGTGTATAAACTTCTATAAAATCATAAAAATTGCCCAATAAATTTTTCACGCCATATAAAGTCTCGAAATTGGCGCGTTTTCCTATTGTACTGCTTTAAGTCATTGTTTACGTAATATATGTGTATTGCGTGATCATCTCTGGTATTGTTAGAACGTGTGCGTATTATCCTTCTTTCAAATGTTAAGAACTCAAGAGTAGTAAGTGCTTGAACATAATTGCTAATGTTTCACTTCTTTCAACCATTATCACCATTCCGTCTTAAGGTGTGCGTGTTAAAACAATGTAATATCGTAACAACGTGACTGAGTTCATGTGTCACCTTTAACATGGAGTAATTAGTGACGCAAAAACGAGGAAAGAGTTAAACTGACAAAACATTTGCATGTTAAAATATTTATCATGCTAAAGCAATTTAAAAAGAATACGTGTGCCTTTTTCTAACTTCAAATTTTCCACAAAATGCCTTCGTAATGGGACGATAAAAATGAATGAACTTTATTTTTATATTCACATTGCACAATTGTGATATAACCCGATAAGGACGTAGTAGCTTTTATATGAAATTTTTACGATGTTTGCAGGTCAATTGCGTAAAACTAGTAAACGACATCGAAAAATGGATCGCGGTATAAATTTCTTATTTCAGGAGAGGCAAAGAACGCGTAAAGCAAGTGAAAAACTTGTGAAGCATATCGAAATACGTTCGGAAAGTTTCTGTTAGTCCAGCAATAACATAAAAATTAAGAAGAAATATATGGAAGAATATTTTTTTTTTAATTTATAGTCACCGTTGCTGTCAAATTGGCTCTCTACCGTAACATATGTGATATTTTTAATGCCGATTGAATATGTTTTAATTAGTCACATAGTGGGCAAAAAGCTTCAATGAACAAGTCAATTTGTAGTTTCGGAGTATTTAAAAATATGCAACAACTTTTGTTTCCTAGCGTCCATTACCGTTTACGAAAGTACATTGTCGTTAATAAAAATTAATTCTAGATTTACAATATTCTCTAACAAGATGAACGAACTACTGTTTTTAAATATTTAACAAGGAATAGCATTTGGAATAAAATCATTTGTATAAACAATTATACATTTCTTGTATTAAACTTATACAACATACTAATTAACAAAAAAGCCATCTTCTCAACCGCTATCTTGTTAAAGACTTGTTGCAAATTAAGTTCCTAATTACAAAGCAAATGCAAAGGCATTAAAAAATTTCTTTTAATGTATTTAACTTTATGTTTGCATTCTTTGCGTGCATGTGACTAATAAGTTCGATTTTATTTTATATATCTAACAAAAAAATAGGTTCTCGCGAAAGTCAAATTCAAAATATTTTTCACCTGACCTTATCGCAATAGATTTTCCTGACATGTGATTTACACAACTGAGTGTGGCTTGAAAAGTTTCTATTTTGTTTTTGTCAACAGTTTTGTTACAAGAATATATTGAAAGGATGCGCTATTTCGGATGAGTTTATGACGAAATTGCGGGTAGCATTTTGTGGCGTAGGGCAGAAAGAAGACCATATCAAAGGGTTTCGTTCATCAGGTCCCGTATCTGCCTACTTTGAGGGCCTTTTCACAGAACAAACGTAATGATGCGGACAGTTCGCATATTGCTTTGTCTAACGGCAAATTAAATTAAAACTTCTAAATGGGTAATAAAAAGAAAAGCTAACGCCAAAAGGGGTTGCCCCTTTGATACTAAAGTGGATTTATTTTTAAACTAGAATAAATAGAATGGAAAAGCTATGAACAAATATTGAATAAATAAGTGCTAAGTATAAAATATTAAATATAGAAATTAGGGCTAGAATCAGTTGCTTAAAGCTTATTATTTTCTAATAAAAAATAACTAGAACTGAGGTTTCCTTTTCAATTTTTTATTGTTGGTTGGTTCAGTGCGGCTTAGTTTCCTTTTAAAAAAGATTTGTTGTAAACTGTGCAAAACCTGTTAGTGTTCAAAAGATTTTTAATATTTGTTCACAGCCAACGGCTTTTGTGTGTGCCTGTTATGTATATAGAAATACTAAACAGGAAATCAATACGCAATACAAACAGAAATGATGGGCAAAAACTTCTATTCGGCTCTCACTAGTTCAGCCTTGGCAGCATTGGCTTCTATTGTGTCTACAACAACCCCCGCTGCAGCTTTAAATAGCTCAAGTGTGGTACAATCTCTTGTAACACTCAGCGAGGGCAGCAGTAATAGCCACCACAACAACAATCGCAATATTAAAAATAATATTATAAGCAATAATTTCACTACCAGCATTAAATCTAAAAGTAGCAAATACAACAACAAGTATAACGATAATTTTAATCATCAAATGAATACAACTTTAATGGGCAGCTCTGCAACAATTTTCGATAGAATAGATGACTTGATGATCGATCGTTTACCCTTACAGTTAATAAACAACAATAATACACCCGCCACCACCAGCAGTACGAACACAACTAGAATGAATTTCGACATCGAGATCGATATTCAGTTGCTAACAAACGAATACGAATTGACTACGGTAAGTCAGAAAAGATATTTAAGTATAGAATGCTGTAACTGCAACGGAGAGGCAGAACAGTTCATTGAGAATCGCTTGGAAATAAATAAATTTTTATTATAATTGTAAATTATTATAAACAGATGTAGATATGAGAACGTCAGTCAAGATACAGTGCACTTCTTTTTGTCTTTCTTAAGCAGACATTTCAGAAGATCATTCTCCTTCGGTATAAAATAGTTTACAGTATCTAGTTAAGGACGTATTTAGAACCAAGTAATATTTTAAGTGAGTATAATTATAAACACTTCTTTTTGCCCCCATAATGCAATTGGCAATTTGACCGTTATGCGACAAAGGTTATGTCCGATTCTCCCTTCGACGGACTTGCTTATCGGCAAATTGAAGTACTCGAGAAAAGCCGGAATATAGCCGAAATAACACAAATTTAAATCAAAAACGTAATAGAAAATTTTGTAGTTAATTAACTAAGCAGTTCTATTTTGGATCCATAATATTGTTTGACACATGTGTGTGACTAGAACACTTACCGCTATTCTTGTCCTTTCTCGCTTTGTTTTATACGAACAAAACTTTGGAATTGACCATAGATACAGCATACAAGCTGTGGATGCAATTCTTAAATAAAATGCTCCTCATTCTACGATGGGTAAAGGACTCCATTCCACTCCTGAAAAGAGAAAAGCTTTTATTAGTTTGCAGAAGGAAGAAGGAAAGGCGGCTTCAATGGCTACATGTTCAAAACATTCCAAAAAAATGTTTTATTAAAATTAAATCATTGATTTAATTAAGGAAAATTGAATTTATTTAAATAAAAATAAAGCTCGCAGGCCGAGACCAAACAAACTGCTGCTTCTGTTGAAGAGCTCTTCAATAGTTCAACTAATTTCGCATAATAATCTGTTGCTTTTAACTTAACTTGAAATTTGGCTGATCGCATTCGTGATATTTGAAAAAAAAAAAAAAAAAAAACTTATGCCCACGGACGCCGAAAATTCCCTTGCTGCCTAATATTGCTATTACCAAGAAAGCATGTTAAGTGTTGCAAGTTGTAAGCGTGTGATGTTATCTAATGGGCTTTGTTTAATATAATAAATTTTATATATCAAAGCAAACGTTTTAAGCCCAATTTGGTTGTGCGACTATCGATGACTCTTCACTCTCCCTTCAATTATTTATTAAATGTATCCAAGTGGAATAATTCAATTTTTGCAAAAGTCACTTAAGCGCAGAAGCAACAAAACTGAACATGAAAGTTTTTTCTCGTTTCAGTTAAGCGCGACAGGGAACTGCGTTTTCTTTTGTGTTGTTGATTTTTTAGAATAAGAAAAAAAACAAAAAGACCTAAACATCTGTTACTTTTGTTTTTAACTACGCGTATGATATGAAAATTGATTTTGTGAAATCATTTCTTTAAACTATCTTTTAACATTAATCAGAACGCCAGTAGAATGCTAGTAGCGACTGCCTGTCGTGGCTCGTGCGTTGAGCATTTGATGAGCTATAAAATTGTAATTGTTCTTAGGTCTTATTTTTACTAAAACATTAAAAGTTCGACGACTATATAGTTTCCATGTTTGTACAGTATTTTTGGATGATTAGATGTGAAATCCAATCTAGGCAACTAATACCTTATTTTTTTTGTTTTTTTGTTTTGAACTTAACAATGGTTTACAAAAAAGAGAAAAAAAGCTATATTTAGCTGGGGTCAAATCATCTTTATATTGCAGTTTATGGGTAATACCATAATACCCATTTTTTCCTTTCGAAAGCAGTGGTGTTCCCACTTTATGCTTTACGATGGGCCTGGTCTTCGACCGACTTGGCATATTTTGGTCGCCAACTTGCCTGCAAGGGTTTTGGATAATTAAAATCGATACATTCACTTTTGTGGATAGGGGAATGTTTGCCACGCACATTATGTTTATGGAAAGTCGATCATGCTTAAATTGATTCAGAATTTGATGCTGATCAAGAGCATAGATATGAAATGGAGTCTCTGAAGATTCCGTCTACGTATAGCAAATATTTTGACATTCATCCTACAGGGTTGAGTATAAAAAATTTAATTTAAAAATTAGTATTCGAATTAATGATAAGTGATAATGTGTGTTTTACAGCAGAATGAACGAAAAAATGTTATAATACGAGGACATTAAACTAAATCTTCTATGAAATTGTAAAAAATCAGGTTATTAGCCTAGTTCTTCCTAAATAATCTGTTAGAAAAGATAGTCCAAACAAGTGCGACCGCATATATGTTACAATTCTTGGAAAAAGGTATTTATTTGCTTTTACTGTATACTGACTTTAAAAAAAATGAAAATAAAACAAGCAAACGTAAAGGTATGTTATAAAATAAAACATATTTCATGGATTCTTCAAGGGCATGGCTGTATAGTGTACATTGACAACTAACAAAAAATGCCGCGACAATCTGTTTAAAGAATAATTATTCACCAGAACGTACCGCTATCCACTCCAGTATTTACACTGGCTTCTAAGCAAGTTTTCTTAACAAAATAGACCTATTAGTACCGTTGTTATTATTAGAGTGCTTCGAAATTAGCGTTACTTTAAATTCAAGAGCTGCTCACCGTACATTGAGTATGTGCACAGCTCTTGCAGATCGCACATGTTTGAGGACAGTTGAAGCTAGTAAACCGAATTTTAACAGCCCTTATATGCACTCATGCACTTGCAAATGGCTGTTTCTTGCATGGCTATCTACCCATTTTATTGATTTATTCAGCCTACTTGCTTTATTGACTGATATACATATTTAGGAAAAATTCTGAATACTTGTATGTGCATAGTTAAAAAACACATAAGCTTTGTTTTAATATTTATTTAAGCCTATATGTACTTATACGTGAACTCCTTCCGAAAGTTATGTACATATGTGACGTTCATACGGACATACGTTTATTTTACCATTTCAGTAAACATTCCAATTTAAACGAACGCGAGCAAAAAATCAATAGAGAGCGCATTAATTCACGCAAACAGCGATAATATGGATAATAGCGACATTGTTGCGTCGCTTTTTGTGATTTCCGTTTAACGAAAGTACGGAATTAGATGCTAATTTGTAGGCAAACGTACTGAAATGTAAAATGGCTACGAATGCTCCTATCTATGATTATTGGAACAGATTTAAAATACGTGAAAGCTGTCGAATAAAATAGAATTTTGAAAGTTTCAAGGACTTAGAAATATGCCTACAAATTTTTATATTATTATGTGATGTATAACAATAGCAAAATAAATTGATTTAATTTTTTTTTTGTTTTTTGATCCTTTAAAAGTAAGATTCTAACCGCGTGCTATCCAATTTTTGTTCGAAATCGCAGAAAAAAAAATAAAACATGGCACAATTCTATTCCAATTTCGAAATCGCAATCTTAGTTCTATACGACTACTATCTACAATCGGGTCTTATAGTCTTTGCTGCTGCCTTGTTAATAGCTAAAGACACTACATCTATGTATCGATTCGAGAGTTATTATTACTCACGTGGGTCCAATAAGTCGTTTTCCGTATCATGATTCCAACATATCAAAACGGACATCAATTAAAAAAAGGTATGAAAAAGTTGAAGATCTTCAACCAAGTGCGCGTACAGTTGCTTTGCGCATGTTTTTATTTAAAAACATCTATTGAATTGTTAATGTTTTGGCAGTGATAATTGATTTTTAAATACTGTTTTTATTTTTGCATGCGATTAACGTAAATCGTTTTCCACCTTTTAGTTTACCTGAGGATCCTTATCATCCATCGATGTACATTTCCTTTCATCACAAGAATGATGGCTAATTGAACTGCCTGAATGTGCCAAATCAAACCTTTTCAAACAAATATTATGATTCTCATAAAATCAATATTGTATTGCTAAAAAATCATCTTTCATATATGGGGCTTGATTTCTCAACCGGAAGTATAGAAAGTTTATTGTCATCGTTCTACAATACATTAAATGTAGCTATTGTTGCATCTGTTCCGATCAAGCAGTGTCGACTTCAAGCCAGGTGTCCCCCGTGGTATAATAAGGCATTTAAACATTTAAGCATTACAAGAATAGAAAAAACAAGCTATTCAAAAAATATCCGAAAAGTGGCTCTGCGCTCGACTATTTCGCTTACTCGGTGGCAAGGCATAGATTTAACTACCTCAACCACCATTATTATTGCAGATACGTTCAGTTCACTAAAACCTCTCTGTTTGCTAATCCTAAATACTTTTTTAAATTTGTTAATGCAAAAAGAAAAATTTCTACACATCCCTCGCATGTTTCTTTTAATGGCTCTGATTCCTTGGATGATTTTGAAATCCAAAGTCTGTTTGCTGAATATTTCCCTCGAAACTTTTCGGCTGCTAATTTCGATTTATCTGCAAAATACCCATATCCCATAACTAACTCGGTTTCAATTTCCAATTTGGTTATTTCGGAAGATGACGTTTTTAAGTTGAGTTAGGTTGAGTTCTCTAAAATATAGCTGTGCGCCCGGACCTGATGGAATTCCATCGTCTCCTTTGCTGATGAAGGATTTCATACCAAACATTAAAATAGTTTAATTATTTATCAAAAAAATGCTGTAAGCATATAGATTGAATTTTTTCTTTACACATTAAATTAAATACTAATCAAAAATGTTGCTCTTCTCTGCCATATATCGATATATTGCACGATAGAATGATAAATATATATTTAATTATAAAGCGTATCGCTAAACAAAAACGTTAGGTTTAAAACGACCAAAAGAAAAAACCACACATAAATGGCTCAAACGAACTGCTTTTTTACCACTTTGACGATATCTTGTAATCAAATTCAATATTTATAGTAACATTTTTCAATATTTATAGAATTTTACAAAGTTAACGCACAGCAGCCGTTGGCTTTCCTTCCCCCTTTAGCCTCTTTCGTACAAGCTTGCACTTATATTTAACAAGAGGTCTGCTTACGTTGGCTTTGCAGTAAAAGCACTCAAGCTGATGCATAATTTGCGATACAAATGCAAAAATAAATCATACGCACGTGTGATCAGTTTTCCTAAAATAGTTTTAACTCCTCTTTCGATGTCCCGTTTCTGATATCTCACAGACCGTCTACCTATTTTAGTAAAACTTGAATAAATTGAAAAGATACAAAATCTGTTTTTTTGCTATGCGTGACGAATAATAAATTCTCTTAGATTTTAGAAAAAAAATTGTCTCAGGGCAAAACAAAAAATGTAAAATTGTTTTCTTAGCTCTATTGACGAATAAATAATACTTTTATCGTTCTTATCATCAGACCTTCCAGTGAACGTACGCATATAAAGTTATTAAAATTTGACCAAAGCTCCTCGTCCTTCAGAAGTGCTCCGCAGGTGCTCGACTTATTATTATATCTTAGTTCAATATTGCTAAGCAATCGAGCGCGCAAAACGCTACCAAACGCAGCTCAGATAAACTTGCTATTGAACTGCAACAAGTAAGAGAGGCGGTGTATAAAGTAAATAGAAGTTCAATTTGGACCTAATAACCTTCCCAACCGTAATAACCTTCACAAGTCAAGTGAACTCCTTCTATTTCTTAGGTTACGCTTCAAAAAGCAGAAGGTGAGAAACATGCGCCTCCTTTTGACCAAATTTCATACTTAGAGTTAAGCAAGCATTTGCAAACATATGATTTGATTTAATGTATGGTATATAAAAGAATTTGTACATATGTACATATACGCGTACATACTCAATATATACGTATATATTTATATATACGCCTTCAAAAGTAGACCTTTTTAAATAATAATTCAAAGACAGTTCCTTAATAAATTCATTTCAATTATCAAAGCAATTGTTGAACTTTGAAAATTCGATTGCCAATTACAGAAAACTTCGACTGAATGAAAGCTCTGCAATTTAATACGTAGATGTACATCCAAACATTGTGGTGTGTTCATGCAAGCGTTAATTTTATTATATACACATATAAAATAATAGTTCCTGCAGCCAATGGCTGTAACGAAAAGATGTCTTCAAAGGTCATAATTTCATTTCATTGTTTACATTCATTTTAATTTCATTCGTATGCAAGATATATTATTAGCTGTCACATCTACAAGAATGCTGATATGGAGAATGACGTTTTGTGCAGCTTCAGAGAAAACACATGGCGGTCAGTAGTATATTGGTTAATAGTTTTCTAAGTGAACCACATTGCCAGTAAATAAACGGTTCGATGTTGAAGTAACAAAAAACTTTAAGGTGCAATGTATTTATCGTCATTTATGAAATTCCCTCAAAAAGTTATTTAAGAATCTCGCTGGACTGAAATGCAATTTTTTTGTCGAAATACAGCCCACGGTTAGAATAAAATATTTAAAATAATGGTGAAAAAGGTGTTCTCACTGCATAAACTTTTTTCTAAGTGAAAAAAGGTAAAATGCGGAAACTTTGCGGAACAGGTACAAAGTGACTGAATAAACAAAGTTTGCTTCAGGAGATTTCCGGATTTATTTCAGTCAAAAAACAGTGTTGTTAGCTTGTCAGTTGCTTTTCCAATAGATATTGCTTATCACCCTGCATATTCGATGAACTCACTTCACTCTCTTCACTTAAAATATGCGAGCTATATATGTTTTAGTTGACATTCAGAAAAGAATTATTGAATTATTAATGTTGCGAACAGTTTATATCAACGCTTTTTGCGCTCAACGTTTTCTTATACAATAAGTGTATCCTATAAATAATATTATTGTACGTTATCAATAACTCTGTTTTAAAAAAATTATTATTCTTAGAAGTTCGTTGAATTTATGTATTTGGTATAAGTGAGTTACAAATCAAGAAAAACTAATAAAAAACCTATGAAATCTATCTATAAAAATCAGTCTTTATCAACTGTGCGCGTTACAATTCTTTTTTTTGTTTTTTTCAGGCTAAGACTCAATTTGAAAAGACTTCAACCGCACGTTTTCTGGAAAATTAATTTCAATTTGATTGTATTTAGGTTATGGAAGTAACACGAAATGAAGCAAAATTTAATATCTGCGTCCCGCAAAGATTACTGCGACATATTTTTTGTTTTAGGCATTAGTTTGCGACGTTTCAGTTATTGCGGTTTTGATTTATATTTTTAATCTCATCGCCGAGATCGTTTAGGTTAAGTTTATGACCTTATGCGCAACGTAACGGAACTTGCTTTGAATGTATGGTAAAGCAAGTGCCTTTTCCATTATATTCACTATATTATATCCGTTTGAAGTGCTCATCATCATCATCATCATCAATCATAATTTGCAAAAATTCAAATAGAGATGATTAGTGATATCGAGACGTGAGTGGAACTGCACACAAATTTCATATGATAAACTTTAGTAACTGAATTATTACTTACGCCGCATTTACAAAGTTATTAAAGCAGTTAAATTTTGTGATCGAAGAATGAAGTGAATTAAAAAATTTTTGAGGTTACAATGGTAAAAATAGAATAGGGAGTAATTGTGCGGAAATGACGAATTAATACCGTCGCAATAATTCAGGCAAAATGGTTTTGTATACTTTAAAAAAGAGCGAATTCAAAGAATATTTATATTTCCTTCAATCGACAGCTCTACAAGCGCTACAACACAATGAACATTCGTCGTTGCGTTCAGTTAAAACGCTTATCATATTTATAGGCATACATTATTTATCTGAATATGTAGCCTGTCTGCATTAAAGCATTTACATTCTCTTTCGAATCTTATTTAAATATACCTCAAATAGAACGATATTTACATAAAAATTTTTGTTATTATATATTTAAATGAAAACGATTAACCTCTAATGGAGTCGAGAACCGACGAAGCGTAGGCAGTTTTAACATAGTGTTTGAAACGGAATTATATAATAATTCTGCTGAATTTTCGACACGACTCATTAGGGTAAACACATTTCCCAATAAGTCCTGTGGACTGTATAACTTTAATCAAGCTTTTAGTTGCATTTTGCGTAATCTTTACCATTTTTCATTGAAAACGGCATCAACTTGTATTTTATTATATCAGTAACATTTATTTTTTTCTATCTTTTTGGTAATGTACGATATTACGTAACAATTATAGGAATTTAAAATGAAATGAAATATTGTTGCCCCAACTACAATATCAATTTGTCGATTTTAATTCATTGCAGATAACGACTTTCAACTACAATGAAACCGCCTGGATAAATCCATCAGAGGCGGATATAATATTGGGTGAGGATCAAGCAGTGGAATCGTTTGTGTGGTTGTTAGTTGTTGGTAAAGTAAATGTCGTAGAATGTTTCTAAATTTTTCACTTTGTACTTCTCCTTAATCCGAGCATGTCGTTCACTCTCTGCACAAAAAATAGAAGTTAAGCTTATATTAAAAATGTATGGTAGAGTACGTGGTAGTGAATTTTATGGCTTGCATGTTTCTTGTTATACGTCACGATTACACAGAACAAAAGGAAATTATTTGCTGGCATTAGAAGTTTTCATTTTTGTCTTTTGTTATATAAACGCTTTTACGCGTAGTTTTATAACACACCGTTTGGTTTTTCTTGTTAAATAATTATGTAAGTGCGCTTTCTTCTTTAATTTATCTTTTAACCGACAGGTATTTTTCTATCAGTTTTGATCTTCTTGTCAATAGCCGGGAATATACTTGTCTGCATTGCCATCTACACTGAACGCAGTCTACGTCGCATTGGAAATTTATTTCTTGCGTCATTAGCGATTGCAGACCTCTTTGTGGCATCGCTAGTAATGACATTTGCGGGTGTTAATGATTTGTTGGGTAAGTTCGAATTTTTCTTAGTTTTTCTTATATTTTTAATGAATTTATTCTTATAATTGTCGTTATAAGATAGAGTTACAGCAATGAGTTAAACTTGATGTGAAATAAGTATATTTTCTTGTGGTACCAATCAACGCCTTTTTTTCTTTGATAAAAAAAAAAACAAGTAAGACCGAATTTTTTATACCCATCACCATTATTCTAAAATGACAAAAAAAGGTAAAAGAATAAAACTTTTATGCTCTATAATATGGAGTAGGCGCAGCTGATTTCTTCTATTTTCAAAACAAAAGTTTTTGTCGTATAGGCATGTGGGCTTTGTAGGCATGTCCTTTGAAAAGTTTAGTTCAATTCCAAATTCTTTTAAAAGTTTATAGGCGATATCTTCATTTTCGCTAACGGGAGAACCTTTACCACAAACGCTACAAAGTTGCGCAAATAGGCAAGTGAGCAGACGAACGGGCGCGCATGCTTAAATCGACTTAGAATTTGATGCTAACCAAGAATAAATATACCTCGTGTGGTCTCTGATGCTTGCTTCTGGGCGTTGCAAACGTTTTAACAAAATTAACACACCCTTTATCCTTCGGTGATGGGTATAAAAAATTCCTATAAAATCGAAAGTTAAGATGAATGAATCTGACACAATATGCACAGATATATTAAAGAAACTGCAATCGGCTGCATCAAAATGTACATACATTTAAGTTTTAAAGCAATTTAAAAAAAAACATGACCTTAGTTACCTGTCTATCACTTTCTTTTCTCTTCAGTTTTCGATGAAATATATTTTGAATTCAAAACTCCGAAAGCCTTAGAGAAAATAGACAAATATCCAAGAATGTTTTGATAACGATGGAATTGCCAGTGGGAGTTTGTGTTCCAATCTTACGCTATATTCTTATAAGATCCTGCTTTCAGATCGACATCCACTGTAGGTTACAAATCTTTCCTAATATTGTCGTTCAGGTTTGCTTGTAGTAAACAACATTTATAATGGGGAAGTAAAGCTCACATTTATCGATATGATTTACATAATTTTATGTTTATTCACACGAATCTTTATAGGGATATATATTAGTGAGTGGACATATATTCTGTCCGAAGAAAATTTCCGCTGTTTAGGTTGAAATGTGTTTTATTCCTTAACCAATAACAAGCTATCGAATTGATTCCATGTACATACAACAAGAGGGCTGAGTCAGCTGACGTGTGGACACTAATACTTGTAACTAGCAATTATGTCCACAATATTCTTGATTTCAAGGTAAAATGCTAGACTGGTTTATTGCTTTTGGATTCTCTCGGTATTTTTAACGACGGCTTGATATGATGCTTTGTTCAAGTGTTTATTAGAACCATTCATAAATTCAACGTGCGAAAGTATCAATGAACGCGTCCACAATTATGTAAAAAATTGTAAATGAACGTAGTATCCTTGTTTGTGTTTTCTATAATTAGTGTGTTGTGGGCACATAAGTTCAACTTATTGCTGCATAGTCTTTTAAAAACTATCCTCGCAAACCTCATATATATATATAAAAGTGATGCTAATTGCAATAGCGCGTTATGAAAGGACGGAAGCAGTTCAATATGAGAAATCGAATATAAAGGACGGCCGTTATTAACGCAGAAGTACTTAACGTCTCTACGGTGCACATAGACATTAGTAAATGTACTTAAAACTTATTCCTTTGTATTGTTCTTTAAAATGACTTATCTTTATATCTAATCCCACAGCATCCCTTAAGGAAACGTATTACGTATACAAAATAATACGTTTTGACAATTTTTTACAATTTTATCTAGCAAGTAAACACACCTCCATGAACTTCTCTATTCCTATTACTTGTATATGGGTTGTGCGCATAGTAATCGTACAATTAGCGCATTGCAGAAGTTTGCATACATTTAATGAAGGTTTACGTTTCTATTGCTAGTAGTGCTAGCGGTAAGAAAAATGTGCTGATTCACTCTTGGTATTTCATCCCTTTCGCAATTTCTTTTCTTGCCTTTAAAATGTATTCTTTTCCTTTTTAAAACCTCAAATCTAATAAAGAAAGCAAGCCTTATGTTGTAACACTTGCAGTGTGTGCAAGGAACACATACATACACTAAGTGTTAAGGTAACTTATTAATGTATATATATTTACGCACTTGCGTATATGCAAAAAGAATCTTTTAGCTCCATTAACAAATGGGTCGATTTTTGTAAGCAGATTTGTGCAGCAATTCATGGAAACTTAAACCCTTTCAAGTCTGAGAGTAATCGAAATATTTGAGATTTTGCTTAACTTTTCCTTCCCGGGTACCTCAAGTTTGACTGCTGCCACGTCCGTCCGAGCTTTACTTTAAAAGAAGCAGAAACAGTTTTCGGTACTACTAACATTAATCCGTCCTAAATTACAAATTAAGCGGCTAATTCGATATAGAAAATCTGCTGTCATAGTCGACATAAAAAAACTCAAATTCTCTGCAAATTTTCTACTCTGGACAGCAAATAGCAGAGAATCCTTATAGAACATATTTGTTCTATGGAAAACTGCAATACCATATCATACGGCAAATATATACACAACTAAAATAGGACGGAATTGAACATACAAAACGCATATAAAAAAGGAAAAATATACAAAGAAAATAAAAAAGGGATCCAAAAGTAACGCCCAGTAACGGCAACAAATTCTTCTAGTTTTCTTTAAAAAAGTGTAGAATGTAACACACCTGCTAAAAATTCCAAATGATTAGAAGCACATATTTAAGAAATATTTTTAGATAATTATACACCATTATGTAAGCATATCTTCTCTTTTAAATTAGGACGTATGCTTATAAAATAAAGCGCGAAATCTATCGTAGCTGATAAAAATTTTGCAATAGCAGAGTCTACTACTATGAGTACCCTTTTGGCACCATAGCAGAGGAGTTCGTTTTTCTGTCTTTCATAGCAGAAGCCTACCAAACTTACTATGAATGAGTTTTTATTCAAATTTTGAGTTTCTACTATCAGAATAGATTTTTACTGTTCAAAAAACGAGTCCTAAAATTTTTAAAGATTTATTTATTGTTGTAAATATCTCGCAAGAAGCTTTAATAAATTATGAAAACAATGATTAACTCTTTTTAGATACTTTGTCCTCATGCATAGTAATGAAAATTCTTTGTTTTAAAAATTTGCTTGCACGCACCCAGTCAATATCAACGTTTGTTTATTTCTGTATTTATCATCAAAGGGAACACGCTGAATAGTTGCGCTGCCAACATATCTTCAGTCATGCATGTGGTTAAAAGAATAACACTTATTTGTATGCGTGTATGTGAGCAACGCAAATGGTGGATAAATTTTATTTTTCTTTAATGTTTACACAGATATATAATGAATATAAACCCATGTATGCCTTGCCTTGTTTGTATGTGCACGTGTGGGAATATGAATATTTGTTGGATATACATGTATACATACTGGAATGGTTCCAGTTTAGCAAGAAATCGCGTCTGTATGCGCCTGTATTGGAGTATTTGAAGTAGTCTTATATAACAGTATAACCAACAAGAAGGTAGAATCTTTTTGCCGTCATTGTCATAGAGTCGGCCGTTGCTAATGAACTGTAAATAATATTTAATCTTAATAACATAAAATAATTGAAATACTTGTTGCTATCTGAAACTATATTATTGATCAGAGTTTAAGTATTTCACCGGTAAGAATAATTGCGCTGGTGAAGAGCTGGAACTATATTCAAACAGTGACGGGGGGCAGTATCGTAATTACTCTCAAACGACGTTGTAACGTTGTTGTAAAAATTTTCTATTAAGCGTAAGAATATGTTCTTAGAAAAACCTTAATCGAGTAATTCCCATGCCAACGTATATACACAGTTAATACTAAACGAAACTTAGAAACATATATAATCGATTTGTTATTTTATGACACATATATAACACATAATGTTATACATGTGATTGTAATTTAAGGTTACTGGATATTTGGTGCACAATTTTGTGACACATGGGTTGCTTTCGATGTCATGTGTTCAACAGCATCCATATTAAATTTATGTGCCATATCGTTGGACCGCTACATACACATCAAGGATCCATTAAGGTAAGCTTACATGCAAGTGGAGAGAATTGCACGTGTGCACATTTATACACATCTATTTATATATTTCTTTATGAAAGTGTGGCCTTTCATTATATATGTACATATATTACATTTTATTTACACAAACACATACAGTAGTACTACCTAAATATATGCATGTTTATTCATAAAAGGCATTGAAAGCCCCTTAAATTGTGGTGGTGTCACGGACTTTTGCCTTTATAATGAAATTTCAGAAAATTCGATTTTTTTGCCCATGAATATCAAATAGTCGATACAGATATTGGTCTTTCACTTATCGATTAAACTAGACTTGAAATTGTTATTGGAGATTTTGTTTTATTTTTTGCGTGGAAATACAAACGAACTAAACTTTAACATATTTATTGATTTTTGAATAACATTTTAACTGTCTTTAACCGATTTTCTAAATTTATTTTTGTATCATTTAGATATTTTTTTCGTTTTTTTTTTCTCCTGCGGCTGTAAATTATAAGGAGTAATACGTTTACATAAAAATGAAGAAGAAGGCAAAGTGATTTTAGACCTAGTTTTGACTTGTT
The DNA here is from genome assembly GCA_000688735.1 of Glossina austeni. Lineage (NCBI taxonomy): Eukaryota > Metazoa > Arthropoda > Insecta > Diptera > Glossinidae > Glossina > Glossina austeni. Next base: position 1,049,034 of record KK502446.1, read on the forward strand.
TAGAAACTTAATCTAGGCAAGTTCTCTCCTTACTTTAAAATCTTTCATTTACTTCACTTGTGCTTCGCAGTTAACTGAAGTTGAATGTTATTTGTCACGAATGAAATATATGTATATATATGTATGTGCATGTGCACATAAAAGTTTTTGTCCCACGTTAAATGAAGACATAGCTACAGCTTTTTTTAAGCACACTTAGCTTGAACGAATAGTTGAGCTTCTTTTAAGTACTTGAATCCATTGAAATTGTTACATGGATAGAAGATCCTTCGAGCTTCGAGCTTCGAGCTTCGAGCCAAAGAAATCAAAAAAAGCAACAAACACAAAATAAAAAACTACTGTCAACTAAAATCTTACTTCCAATACAATTTTAACGTCTTTATGCGTTCTTTATGTGGCATGAAAAAAGTAATAAAAGGTAATAAATTTTGCCAATATACACATACAGGCACAATGAACAAATTTATCAAATGTTATCAGCAATTCGCTGACAATGAATTGAGCCGACAAAGCCATGAGATTTGCGTCTCCAGCAACTAATTTTCCGAAATTTCTCGACTTATATAAGCCAGAGTGAATTTATATTCTTCTCTCACACGCTAATATATAGTTCATCTGAACTAGAAAAGGTCGAAGGTCGAAGGTCGAAAAGAAGTTTCCGAGTCTTATTGAATGAAAGTATATGTGAATAATGGCTTTGCAACTCGATCCTCTAAAAATTGTAAATAAAAGCTACGCTATCCTAAAATTCGGGGTAATGATTTTTTTCATATTCGCTTTATTTGTTTTTTGCTTTAACAAAAGACATTCCCTGCCTAACGTGTGTGAGTGCATATCTTCCAGAATAATGCCTATAACCATATCGTTTATGGCTTTATAAACGTATCTACGTACGTGTCCCGAGGACTTGACATTTCCTTTTGGATTATCAAGCTGCTTCCAGTTGAACATTAATTAAAAGTGCTTTGCACTTTATTATTAAAAGAAAAAAAAACTGGTTTCAATTGAAGTCACTACTACATTATCTCTTAAATTTACAGGTATATGTATGCTTTTATTAAATTAGAATTCATTCGTACTAGTTACTAGCACAAACCAAATATTGTAAGGAAGCAAAAAAATATATTTTATGCAGACATTGGAAACAATCGCGTTTATTAAACTGTGCCAAATAGAATTGTGTTTATACTGAACTTCGATAATTCAACCTAATATTTTAAATGGATACTGCAAACTGCAGGTTGGAGTTCTTGCAATTGCGGGTGGGTCGTATTAACTTTTATGGTGGGCTTGTGGGTGTCAAGTAAAAATTCTTTCTATGCCGGATCGGAGAGTTCTAGCAAGGGTCAAAAGACGAAGGAACGGAGGAATATAACCAAATTGACCCAAAGTCCTTCAATCAGAACGTATAATTATTGTGGATTTGATTCACATTATAATAAAGATTTCGAGCTTATTACATACTCAATGCTCAATGCTGGATGCAAAATCTAGGAATTGGTGTCGCTTCTAATGTAAGTTTCACTAGCAATGTTCTCCCGGAAGAATGAAATGTGAAATGTGTTTGTGAAGATTTCGGCAGGTTTTTACAATAATCGATGAAAAGCCAAGGCTTATCACTATTTTGCGTGCTTCGCTGTAGTTCAAAGCAATAACAAGTCTCACTCTACTTAATGCACCGATAGCAACGTTTACCATTCATATTATTACTTTTCCCTCGGCTTACTATAACGATAGCTAATAAGACAGAATTAAAAGCCATATGCTCTGAAAATGACCTCATGTAGCTATTTTACTAAAAACAAAGAAAAATTAATAAATATTGAATTGCGTACTTTTTAGACCTAAGATGCTATGTTAGTTTTCTGCTAAAGCTAAATACGAATCAATTCCATTTACTTTGGTTTGTCTTGCTGCACAACTATGAGCGACCCCCAAAAGCGTGCTTTAAACGCATTGAGAAGGGATCGAAATCCTAAAATTATATATAGATGTATATCTATTTTGTATATATAATTTCAACTCTAATAACACTTAAGAACGAATATTTTGGTCATATCACTCTATTAGGCGAAATTGCATTGAACTGATTTTAAATAGTCTTTTGCACATTCGTATATAGAGGGGATGGAAACTTATTGCAATTAATTGGAAATTCTTTTGGGGATGTTACAAATTATAGAATTTTGCATTAAGTCCATCGTCAAAATGCAAACGTTAGTGTAAAAAGTAAAAAGACATTTAGAAATGCGTTTATCTTTATTAAATGGATTTTTCCTCTGAATCTATTTCTTAGGGAACACGATAGAAACGTTTTATGCTAAGATTCGACTTTGGATACTATATTGCAAATTTAGTTTAGCTGTGCTATGTGCTATGCCATAGATCTCCTTTGCCATAGATTCAACATTAGGCCTTTTACCTTGAAATAGTTTCCTATTCATTATATCTAAAATCTTTTCTCTTGCCAATAACGTCTCAACCTACTTCTATTTGAAATTAATTAACGAAAACAAAATACATCAAAATCGTACGTGTCCATTACGCCATCTTAGATTTAATTAATATATATAATATATATGTATTAAAACAATTCTTCACACGTTTTGTGTAAATTTTAATATTAAAGCGCTTTCCGCTTTGCGCGCGTATTTCACAATTTCACAAATTTTTTTATATGTTGAAATTATTATGTTTTGTTTTTTACGAAGTTCCGTTTCCTTTGGTTTTCCAATTTCAATTATAACAATTGTACGCAGCCAAAATATTTGCCATATGCAAGTACTGTTAGTATTGTGCAAATGCCAAGATATTGTTGCCTATTCATGCGCATTCCTTATGACTTTAAGACTCCTCCTGTGAGATTTATAAATAGTACAAAATTAGAAAATCAATGAAAAGCGTATTTTAAAACACAACACAGAATTCACATACAAGTTATATCGTTTTCATTTAGATATGGTCGTTGGGTGACGAGGCGTGTAGTTGTCATCACTATTGCTACAATTTGGCTATTAGCTGCCTTTGTCTCCTTTGTGCCCATCTCACTAGGATTACATCGACCCGACGATCAACCGTTAATAGTTGAAGATAATGGCAAAAAATATCCAACCTGTGCGCTGGACTTAACACCGACATATGCGGTAGTTTCGAGTTGTATCAGTTTCTACTTTCCGTGCGTGGTCATGATTGGCATCTACTGTCGGTGAGTTCTATGTAAATGTGCGCATTTCAATTCACTTTATTTTGAACAATTGGAATTACAGTTGACAGACGCAGATAAATTCGTATACATTTTGTACATTGAAAACAATTAATAGATACTTTTTTTACCAAAATTGGTTGCTACGCGCTTATTTACAAAGTTGAAAAAGTAAAAATATATTCCTTTTCAGTTGTCGTATTGATTCTAACAAAAAGCTGTTACATACTTTAAATTAAGCTAAAACTAAGTGCACTTTAATAAAAATTGAAAGAAAGCGACCAACTTGTCAAAACTTCAATTAAAAATTTCCACAAACTTTTATTCAAATAAAAGTTTTTCTAAACTTGCACTTACGTCAGAATGGAATGTGCATTGTTCAGCTATTTCTATATATCTCATTTTTTGCATGCACCTCCAATTCCGTTGGAACGACAACGTAGTACAGTCCATATTTCTGCATACTAAAAATGGTAGTCGCCCCTCGATAACGTTTGGGGAGCACAGTGCGACATGGTAATGTCGAATCGATATATCGAATTCGTAGTATGCTAAAGGGCAAAATACATTCTTGGAAAATACATTGTTTCCTAGGATCACTTGTACGTGATTGCTAATAAAGGTCTAAACAGTCAAAGTCGAAGAAAGAAAGAAAGAAAAACAGGATTTACTACACATTAATATCTTAAGCGTCCCCAGCTTGTCTTATGTATGGTCATATAAAAGCCACTGTTCGGACGACATCATTTTACAACTGTAACTTCATTAAGATAAAATTTTACTCAGCAGAAATTTAGGTAGACAAAAAGAAACAAGTTTTTGAAAAAGCGCCCGATTGACAGAAGACTTCAAGACTTGAAACTCAGAAGAAAATAAATTGAATACACAAAATTAATAAAATTGTTGATAGAAATGATAGAAAGAAAAAGACATCGACAATGATACATGCAACACGATACCATGAAGTTCAGCAAAGTTGGATCACAAAGTTCAGTTAGCTAGAAAAATATTTTAATTTGTTGTTGTTGAAAGAGCTAACGTACTGTAAGCGTTATTTTCGAGCAAAATATGCAATGCACTCTTTCATAATGCAATAATAAAAAGTTTCTTTTTCCTTGAAATACACAGACAGACGTGTATAGCAGATTTATTTAGATATCATCGTTGAGGCACAATGTTATTGCAAAGGGACGTTAAATATTCATGCAGTGCAAAAACATTTGGAATTCATTTCATTAAAATATAGTAAATTTTTTTTCAAACATTGTGTACATTGAAACGTTGTTATCGTTTAGTTAAGATTTAAGCAACGATTAAAAAGTTTGACAAGCTACCTACCTACCTAGACTAGTCAGTTGATGCATCACATTTCGTCACATTTAAGTTTAACATGCACAAACACGCAAAAATCGTAATATATACGTAAATAATATGTAACACAAGAAGTTATTCTTGTCTATTCAACGTCACCGATTAATGTCCTGACGGAGAAATTAAGACAGAGTACAATATTACAATTATCAAAATCCGCGATTCAGTTCATTTTATTTTATTCGCTTGCTCTTAAGAGACTCAATTTTAAAATTAAATTTCGCTTGCTTTGGTTTTTTGTAATTTGTTTTTTACAGCTTATACTGTTATGCTCAAAAGCACGTAAAGTCTATCAAGGCTGTTACACGGCCCGGTGAAGTAGCCGAAAAACAACGTTACAAGAGCATACGACGGCAGAAGCCACAACAAAAAAAATTCAAAGTACGTAACCCGCATAGTTCACCCTACCATGTATCCGATCACAAGGCAGCTATCACCGTAGGTGTCATTATGGGCGTTTTTCTTATATGTTGGGTACCGTTCTTTTGTGTTAATATTGTGGCGGCCTTTTGCAAGACCTGCATAGGCGGTCAAACATTTAAAATACTATCATGGTTGGGTTATTCAAACTCTGCTTTCAATCCCATTATTTACTCCATTTTCAATAAGGAATTTCGTGATGCTTTTAAACGCATTCTAACTACACGAAATATTTGGTGTTGTGCTCAGGACGTGGTCAATATACATCCACGTAATAGTGATCGTTTTGTTACCGATTATGCGGCCAACAAGCATATGGTGACTATGAATTCGGGGCGTTCATCCGCAGAACTGGAACAAGTGTCTGCAATTTGACCAAAACGTGCCGATTATACTACGTCCCTTGTATGTTGTGTATCCAACTCAGATGCTGCTGCTTTAACGACTACAACTTGTGCGGCATGAGATTCGCTTACAGTGGTCTCCACCATGGTAGAGTCACTGGATGAAAACAACAAAGTAGAAAATATGCAAATGGAAACGGTTCTTGTGTAGAGAGTGAAAAAGAACAAACATCAATCTATTGCAAACTCACCCCCGCGCCAACAAAGGCAACTGAATTACAGGGTATGCGTTAAACAAACTGTTTTAATTTATTTTAAAATCAAAACAAAAATATCAAAAAAGCTAGCACATGACTTGAAGAAGATATGAATTTGCAATATATTGAACACAATTAAAAAATATTGCCACTTCTTCAATTTAACAATGTAATAAGTAAATCATGTTAGGTATTTAAACTAAGACGAAAGAAGAAGTTTGCTGGTGGCTTAATTCATTTTCAAATTATTTTAAATTTTCTCAATTCAATTGTTTACAAACAGATATTGCAGTTGTAATGAAAGAAAAAATCATTTTTTACAATGTTCTGCATTTTCTAAAGAGACGAAGTTGTGATTGAAACTGTTTTATATTCGATCAATTTTATACTCAATTCTCAACATATTTTTTCTCCTAATGACATTTACTCACAATGCTTTTATTGAATAATCTGCACTTTCAAGTATGTTTTATCGCTTTCAATCTTAGAAAATTGGGGCTTTAAATTTAATTAATAAAATTCGAAATACAAAACAGGGAATTTATGGGATTAATTTATCGATCTTCAATATCGCTTTTTCCTATTTGAGTGTTATATATAATAACAACAATTCTTGAACTATCAGTAATTTAATATTTGTATTGGCCGATATGTGGCTTATAATATTCAAATAGAAAATACCTTCTTCTTATTGTCACTCTATCTTCGCATCTGCTTCTCTTCTGCCTGTCAAAGTTGAATTAAGCCAAGCTCTGCACGTCAATTTTCGATCCCTTTTGGTCTAACTCTTCAATCTCTTTTGAATTAGATTTTGTTTTCATTTTTATATCGAATCAGATATACATTCGGTTGGGAACGATTTTTACCTGTGTTTTCGACTTGGAAAACTGCAACAATGGATGGTCAGGCGTTCGTAATATCGGATAGATAAATAAGTGGACAGGATTGAGAAGGTCCAAATTTACAAGGAAAACTTTTTATTTTAACCTCTGTAAACTAATGTCAACAAAATTAGAAGCTTCTGATCAAGTTCAAAACATTTCTTGGGCTGAGTATTGAGGGAGCGTATGAAGCATTTCTAATGGGCTTCGCAGGTGATCTAGAGCTCAGGCAATTATAATGTATTAAATTCTGTCGAAGGAAAACGTTTTCCTAAAAAATACTAAGGACGTGCTTTGACTTGTTTTTCGGACTATATTTCCAAAAAGCATCAGTTGCTCGTTATAAATAAAAACCTGAACTCTTTCATAACTTTTCATTTTGTTTTTCAAAAATAACAAAAATTAGAACCTTCAAAAGATTTTAAAATTTTATTTTATTTATAGAAAAACGTTAGTACGTGGTTAGAAGCTCTATTATAATTTCAGCAAAAATGACTTCTTTCAAATATTGTAGTAAAATCTTCTATGTTTGGATTTTTAGCACATCCAGTCCCTCACATCCTGCGAACGCATTACCACGTCATCTAGATGTGCAGAAAGCATATTAGAATTCTTTCATATACGGGAGTCATATCAAAAAAACTCTGAAATTTGTTTAATGAACCTACAAAGTTTTAATGTGTCGTTAGGTGAATAAATAAATATTTGTTTTAATTAATGAATAAAGTGTCAAATTATTATATTTATAAATGTGTGATATATTTATATAAATACATATGTATACACTCTTCCATTTGTAAGTAGCTCTATTTTTATCATTTCGTCTTCTTCAATTTGCCAACGTTGTAGATTTTAAGGATTTTTTATGTGTATTTTGCTTCATTTCCAATTCTTCCTTCTACCCAGTCGCGCGGTATGTGAATATTAATTAAAAGTTGCCAAAATGCGATGGACTAGTAGAGAAAGTTTATAACAGATTGCGTTTTATAGCTCTCTTTTGAGAATTTCTTTTCTTTAATAAAATACATTAAATTTTAATACATATATGTTCACTTATTGTTAGCCGCGTTTCAAAATAAACTTAAAATATTAAGTGTACCTTATCTTCAATAACTGTTCCGCAATTTGTCGAACTCGAAACCAACTATATCGTTGGTTGGTTTGAAAAACTAGAGTTGATTTTAAAACAAATCGAAATGACAATAGGTTGTACACCTCTTGACAATTAGTTTCAAGCGTCCTGCACTGATTGGCAAAGCATTTTCCCGTTTACCTTAAACTTGCTTATCAATCTCCCCTTACAAAATTCTACGCCCAAAATACAGAAAAACAGTTAGCAAATAAGACTTCAATGCATAACTTTGATGAAAGCAAGAAAGGACTTGAAGTATTCGAAATACAGGATTTCCTTTGTAGGACATATAGCCTTTTCAATTATCTCTATAGAATTCAATGCGAACGGAATTGAAAGTTTAGCTCTCCATTGATGCAAACATTTTGTAAAATGTGCTATTGCTTTTTGTTTTCCACTTCAATTTTCATTGCTGCAAAAAATATTTTACAGTCTCAACGTAGTTTTGTCACAATTACACACAATTTAAATACTTTCGGTTAAAGCTGTGTTTGATATGATTGAGGATAACTGCGATAAGTGATGTTACAAATTTTTTTCTTGAAATATAATTTAAAAAGCAAATACGTTTCTCTGTTGAACACTCAATTTTTTTTCTTGTTTACTATTGAATTCATATTTCAGTTTTAGGGAGACAGAAGAATTCATCCAGTTAAGTAAATTTTTTTATAAGACTATTTTTCACGTGATTTACTTCCTTTGTACATGCAACGCATCGTAGAAGTCTGTTAAAATTACCTAACTATGCTTTTACTTACTGTTTTAAGAAAGACGATTAAAACGAAATTCAATTTTACAAATTAGTCGTTATAGACGCTGAAGCAACTTTCATGTGTAATAAGAAAGATTTTAGAGAATTGAGTAGAGGAAATCTTTACCACGAGGACAGAAATTTTTAACAATTACACCGATGCAAAGAAGGATTTCAAGGAAACCTTTGAAAATGATTACAAATCACAAAGACAGTTTAAATAAAGGGAAAAAGCATTTTTTTGATCATTTTTTTTTATAATTAGGATTATCACTAACATTTAATTTCTTGGCCGAGGCACTGGCACTTTCGCAATCGACCCAAGCCTTGTATCCATTCCATGGCCACCTGTATGAAATTATTCTAAGATATTTGCACTTAAACGAACACCTTCACTTTGTGAAGACATGTGTTAAAGAAATTACAAATCGATTAGCGAGATTGCTGTGACTTCTTAGCAGATTTACTTTTGACACATGAAGTCTTTTTGATGATGTTAAGAAAGAGTTATGCATGAAGTTGGAGGGTCGGGAAGCTGTCTCCTCATCTTTGAAAGGATTCAGGACAACAGTTAAGCGAAGAAAAAAAGTCTGAAAAATTTATACTAGGCTTCCTATTAGCAAATAATTTGGCTAGAAAATGTAGAATACTAATAGATAACTGTTTTAAGTAATCACTCCCGCTTCACTAGCTATGACTAGCGTACTTGTGCATGCATTTGAACCGGAAAAGTCTGAAAATTTCCGTTCAATAGTTCTCAAACCAATGAATCAACGTTTAATTTACTATTTATAAAAAACCTAATTTAATTTTGATGCCTAAAGGACTAAGACCACCTAATGTAACTCGTGTCTTTATTAATATTTTAAGCAATTTAGTATTGAATTTAAAAATTGTTTATAATGTACGCAAGTAAATGTCTTAAATGTAACGTTATGTCAATCCATTAAGTGTCACCTTCAATATTAGCAACATACATGCTATTGTAAGGACTAACGGGAAATTTTAAAATACACAGACATCAACATGTACAATGCCATAAAGCACCTGTGCATGAAAAGAATGTTTTAGGCAAACTGAATTTCTTAGAGTGCTAGTAACTACTCTTGAATGAACTAAAAGACATCTCAACATGCCATCCAAGTGTGTGTAAGAAAACGATTCTTTCATTTTCTAGCACTAGTAAGTGTCACGCTTGAGTGAACTTTTATTCTTCTACGCAAGTCTGTCTAACTTTCTTATCTGTTACTCTGAATGCTGGAATGCAAGTACGAGGGGATTTAGGTGTGGTCAAAAATGCTCTCAATTAACAGACCCTGATATGTGTACTTCCTCTTGTTAGACGGGAGTTTTTCTATTATAATTTAAAATTTTACCTTAATTACTATAAAAAACTAGCATTTAGCTTGCACTGGACTGTTTAAAGGAAAAATATATTGACTGGTAGCAGAAACCAAACGAAAAGCTTTCCAGTCCGTACAAAGGAAGAGACGGAGAAATATCCTTAAAATGTTCATAATAATCACAACAATATTTTTAGATGTTCTTGTTACTCTACTCTTTCTGCTGTTGTACAAAGGGCAAAAATATTGAAAGTAAGTTTAAATATATTGAAATACTCGGCGCAAGTTAAGTTTAAATTTTGAAGCTCTGTCTAAAAATTGAAGAACAATTTTTTTAAAAATAACAAGAGTCTCGTTATTTATTTCTCGTATTTTAATTCTCTCCCTCTCTTTCCCACTTGTTTGTTTGAAATTAAAAGTTTTTCTGCGGCATAACTGAAAGCAATTTAATATTTTGCTTGTGTTCATATATATAGCCAGTCAGTTCTATCTAGCCTAGAATTTATTATTAATTTCAGTTCATTTCATACGTGCTTGTGTATGTGGTATGTGCACTTTGTATATAGAAGACAGGCTGGACCTGTGCTCTTAATATTGTATTTCATTTTATTACTATTGCAATCACTAACGAAATTCGGCAATGTTTACTTGTTTTTCTTTTTTAAATGAAAAGTTTGTACGTAAAAGAGAAAGTTTCATGCAGCCAGCTGCTGGTTCGGCTCTTCTGCATTTTATGGATGCTTGAATTACAATTTTTTCTTTTATTATTTTTGCGAAGTTTTTAATTTTCTTTTAATTAATCAACAATTTCTTAGAAAGGGCTTAAGAATACAAGAGCCGCTTATTTGGAAAATGTGTCAAGTGCATTTTTTGACCTTCAATAAATTTAACAATATTGGTAAGCATTAACAGACATATTTTTGGTATTAGATAACGGAAGGCAGTGTTTATAAAAAAGTAAATGTTTCCTGATTCCTAAATGGATTGGCCTCAGTTTGAAACTTAATGAATTATTTTAATTGCCAATTAACGGGATAATATTTCCGTTGTATTTTTTGATAATTAGAATAACATGCTATTCAATTTCATATATAAATGTATTCGTAGTAGTAACTGTGACGGATATGCAAGGAATTCGTTTTTCGGAATGCCATTTTTGCCACACCAACATCGCGACCGTTTAATAAGCATGAATGTTATTTTGCAAGATGTTCTATGTAGCGAGATCCCACTGCTCGTAATTCTCTAGGTGCCATAGTCTCATTCCAAGCGTACCTATTCAATCGACTATTACGAGAATTGTGGAAGCTTCAATTCAGTACATACATATTCCATTTACAATATGAAATTAACGTTGTTAGCTTATGGTCAAGTAGTACCTTTTGCAAACCGAAAGAGAAAGCAAAATGCTATTCCGGATTATTTACAGCCGCATCTTTGTGAGCAATTTGTACTCAATATATTTTCGAAAATTAAAACAATTTTTTTTCTCGCCGAAATTTGTTTTCCGCAAAACTAAAAAAATGCTCATTCTGTAAATACTTTGCGCAACGTGAATTATTGCCTTAATTATTATAAATTGTTCACAAACTCGTCTACATTTGACGGCGAAAACTAGCATCCGTTGAGTACACGTGTGACATTATTAAGGCTGGCATTCCTGTGTTTAAGAAATAGTCTTCGCTACGCTTTTTTGATGCCATACACATAGAGCAAAGAAAGATTAAATATATATAGTGTAGGAAGCACTTAATTGTTTCTCAACCAACACAATACTTTTACTTTGCAGAGTAAAAAAGTGCACAAAGTAACACAAAAGAAAAAAATTAAAGAAAGCTAAATAAAATATGTTGCAAAGTTTTCGTGACAGCTTTAAACACAAAATTAAATAAGGATACGTTGTTGGCGAAATACTATAACGAAACGTACTTCTTTGTAGTCGAAACACACATAAGTGCGAACGCTACGAAGGCTAACCTCGTTTTTCTCATCATCCTTTTTGCTTAGTGCTTTGTTTGATACTAAAAAAGTTGCAATTCATTTAATATAAAACTTTTAATAAATTTAATAAGATTATGGCAAAATGTGTCAAAACATTAAAACGATCGTAGAAGAAAAGTTCTTTCATGATGACTAGAAATGAAAGAAAAATATGAAACACACGACATCAAATATAATAAATTTGATTTACCATTATTTTTGTTGTTTACAGAACCAAGAAAAAAAATTTGCGCATTTGCACAAATCCTGAGCCACCGATTGCAGGGTATTTAGCAGACCCTGCACCACATTGTCTAAGACAAATCTTATTTTTGCCATAGAATACAAAAATTATTATACCCTGTTTTATACGAACTTACTGTTAAGGACCTGCGTATTAAAAATTAGACCTCTTTACTTTCCGTAAGAATGGTTGTGCCCAAGAGGTCCATAAATTGTGGTACGTACTCAAAATTCAGCATAGTTAATTTTTAAGTCAAACTACTATTAAGGATCAACTTTCATCATAAAATATTGAAACTTAATTTTTCTACCCACAAAAATTAAAAATTTCGTTCAAATCCTTACATAGTGCAAGATCAAAAATTGGCCTACGTCGTTTAAATTTTTTAGAGTTAGTTTTTATATCAAATTACTATTATGGATTAACTTTCATCATAACATAGTGGGTGATATAAAAGGTCTTCGAGCCCACTAAATAGTGTTAATGCCTATATATCGGGCAATAATCACCCGATTGTCTCAAACGAACATGTGCTTAATAGGTGATATTTCAGCTCACATTTTTTGTGAAGATAATTTTCTGTTATTGGGTCGTCTAAAATGAGTGAAATATTTGAAGAAATACGCTCTGTGATGTTTTTTTACTACAAAAAAGGAAAAACATGTAAAGAAAAGCCAAAAAAATTGTGAAATCTTCGATGACAATACTGTGAATGAACGAAGGGCCTAGAAGATAATCGATTCCGTTTCGGAGATTTCGATGTCAAAGATGAACCTCGCTCTGATCTGTCAATCACTAAAAATGTCGATGGAATTTTGCAACCGGTAGAGCAAAACCGGCGCACAAGCTGTCAGGAAATAGCGGAGGCACTTAACATCAACCACATGACAGTTTGGAATCATTTGAAAAGAGCAGGCTGCAAAAAGATGCTCAAAAGAAGCTCAAAAAACTGTGGAGATCTTTTATATCGCTCATTGTTAAAACTAGCCTAAAAATGAAAAATTTTCGTAAAAATCCTTATATATAGCAGGATTCAAAAATAGGACTACTTTGTATAAATTTGGTATAGTGCATTTTTTTTTTATATTAAATTATTATTATGCGTTAAGTTTCATCGTAACATATTAAAATTTAGCCTTTCTGTTCTACGAACAATCAATTTTCGCGAAAATCTATATGTAGGGTGTAGGGTGTAAAATGTAGGCCGAGATAATCCAAATTTGATATGGTTAATTTTTTTTCCTTTAATTAATATTACGACGATTTTCATCATGAATCATTGAAAATTAGAACTTTTTGTCGTATGAACTTCTGTTTTCGTTATATAAAATGGTGTGCAAAAAATTGCTCCAACCGGTCTACAGTTTTCATTCAAATTTAGTCACTTTTATCAACAAATTTTGGAAGCTGTAATTTTTTTCATATAACGATTTTTCATAATGGAGCGTTATATGGCAAGCAGTCGAAAAAGTCGACCGATCCAAACATTTTCAATAGCGTTCGTTGTTGGGTTAAAACGCGTCAGTATACCAAAATGCATCAAAATATCTCAAAAATCGCGACCTATAGTTGGAACACAAATTCACATGGACGAACGGAGGCACAGACATGTTTATATAATAAAATAATAAAATCTATAATAAAAGGTGGGTCTATCTTGAGCGCTTCTGCGTGGTACTTGCACTCTTTGTAAATAAAATACTCTTTGAAGTTTCTTACTCCAAGGACAAGCGCATTATTATGTTATCTCTGACGGACAACAACGCTTTGCCATTAAAGCGTATTAGTTTTCCAGATTATTCAGTTGATTTTCTAGTTTTTTAATAGCTTTACTTTTGCTCCTCATAACACTGCTGGACCTGTTTAAATGGACGCTTCGAGCGTGTCCTTTTTGCATAAATATAAGAACCCATATTTTTCGATTCGACCTGTTTTTCTTCCTAAGAGAGAGCAATTTTCGGGATGAACATCTTCGATCTAAAGAATTGGAAGAACGGAAACTTGATAGTTATCTCTGCTAAAGGAGTGGAACGATAATTGGTTTGGCTTGATTTCGCTCGAAATTTACTATTGCCTAACTTTTAACTAACTATAACTAACTTTTATGAACGAAGGGCTTTCACATTCATTGTCAGTTATTTTGCTGATTCCATCTTAGTTTGTTTTACTACTGCATTATATATGATACTTTGCATTACGAAAGCAAGATGACGACAAAACTTTAGGGAAAAGTCAGTTATCTGTCTCACTAGATGTTCATTTTGGTAATCATATAATCTTTTTTTGCAACGCAACTTCTCTGAAAATGGTTTTCAAACAAACTTATCAACTTGTCAACTTATCAACAATCAAAAAATAAAACAATATTTTAGAATACACTGAATAAAGTCAAACTTAAGAAAACTTTCCATATCAAAAATTTAATATAAGTAACATTTTAACGAGGGTAAAATAACAATGACTGTAACAAATAATTGATATAATTTTAATTAATTAATGTTCAATTAAAATTAATATATAATCTTTGTTTTCATTAATCATAAATCAACCACACCACCTAAAATAATTAAAGTGAGATCTGCTGAGCGCAGTCTTACGTCTAAGTTATAAAGCCTACAAGAATCAAATAAATACAAATTAAGAAAAAATTAAGGGAAACAAAAACACTAAAATACTGTAGAAATTGTAACATAAAAAACAAAAATATGGTGGACTATACATATATAAAATCATACAACGGTAACGCAGCTCAAATTTTTTCTGTCTGCTTATATGTACTTACGTATACACTAGGATAACTTGTAGCAGAGAATGTAACTGTAATTTCAGAGACTCTAGTTTTTAATTTAAATTAATTCAACTATTATATTTTTCTACACTTCCTCCATAGTTGTTATATGTTAAGTTAACACCTGTAATATTTTAACATATGTACATTTGTGTAATAGATTATAATATGAATTTTTTGCCCAACAATTTAGTGTACAATATGAGAAGTACTAAAATTTATATGATTAAGAGATGGCGCTACTCATCTGTTTAGCATTAAACAAAAAGGAAGAAAATAAAACTGAAGGTTTAAAATAGAAAAAAAAACTTACATATAAAAAAAAGGCATAAAAATGAAAACTAAAACGAACTTTGGATGAGAAATTTCAGTAAGTATTTGGAAATAAGGACTGTCTCAAACTTAGTCCAATCATTGCTTCATAAGCGATAACACGAATGAGCTCATTTTGACAATATACAAGAGAAATATCTGGTAATTGTTTCATTTTATGCATGCACACTCTTAACAAAAAACGTAAAAAGAATTTCTCATTAACTCTTTATTGCGCGCATGGAGACGTACGACCCAAACCGCGTTTGAAAATAATAAAAAGAAGGAATTACGTTACGTCTTAAACATATTACTCATACCTTCTTAATTATAATTTAGAGAACTGTTTCCATTCCATTTAAATTATATATGACGAGCGCTAACAAATATTTCGGCAATGGTTACGCCAAATACATGCCAAGTACATCATTGCACCTACAATTAGCCTATCGACATACACTAAACTGGTTATTAAACTAATCACACTAAAATGCCAATTTTAATCTTTTTATTAATTGCAGATAATCATGGACGTCAAGTGATCTTCAGACACAACCGGTCAAAGATCCGAAGGAAGGCAATGAGATTACTTTCAATCCATATGGTCTTGTAACCGCAATAGTAATTTCCACAAACGGAATGACGAATAAAAATGACCCAAGATTTTTAAGAGTCTTAGATACATATTTCTGTGGTTTGAACATAATTTCCTGTAGTCCTGGATATAAGAAAAGGAAATTTTGGTGTTAAAGTGTTGTAGTTTTGAACAGCAAGCAATACATTTCAATCGTTTGGATGTGTAATGCGTTGTTGGGGAACTTTTAGAAAAATATTGTGCTTTCTTTCCTAGAAAATGCAGCTTTAAATGAAACTTGGTTTTTGCACCCATCGTATAAGGTACACTGCACTTGCTAATATATATTATATATTCCTGATCAGCGTGAATAATAAAACTAATCTAGCTTTGCTTGTCTGTCTTTCACACATCAGTTAAAATCACGCCTACGACCACAAAGGTTTGCATAGAAAAACTAACACAGTTGCATATTTTTTTTATTATTTTATTAAACGAAAAAAGCAATTTTGGGCCATAAATCCATCTAGAATTATCATAAAAAAACTCCTTTTTCCTAAATAATGACAGAGTGTAATCTTATATTTTGTGGTACTAAATACGGCCTGGTTTTTTCAATTCAATTAACATTAGATTTATGGCATCCGTCAATTTGACGAATTTATGATTTCAAGCTCATAAGTTCTGTATAAGGCAGTAGACATCTTTGTAACGTCGATATTGGTTTTTGAGGATTTAATGCAGCGAATGCCTACTCTTTTTTCGGGACACGCCCACTTTATTTTTACTGAAAGCGTCCAATTTGACGGATTTCGATAAACGACAGTTATTAACCCAAGCGTGAAAATGACGATTGAGTTTGCTCGATGTCGACAACCGTAAGTCGGCCCCTGTTTTTGTCAGTAATTATTCACATTTGCCTATTTCTCTTAAAACATCTTACAAGTAAAGCTACTTGGTTCAAATTTAGCAGTTTCCTTTTTTGCCAAAGAAAAAAAATTCAAAGCAAGTTAAATATAGACTTCGCTACAGACAGCAAAATTCTTCCAAGTCCAACAAAGCCATAATAATTTTATCTAAAGAGTCTATTTTTTGTACGTATCCCGCAGGGTTGCATTATTAAGTTGTCAAGTATGAAATTTATAGATGATAAATTAATTATTGTGTTTAATTAACAACGACGTTCGTCAAGCTTTAAATAGGGAAAAATAAATTTTACGTCTGTTTTTGCATAGATAGACATTTATTTATAAAAGTTGTTTATAACAATACCGTTAAATGCCGTCCATTAAAATTTAGTAAACGAAAATGTGAAAATTATTTCTCTTATTTTTTTGGTTACTCAACTGTCAAGGCCACATACCACCAGATTTTAAGAACTATGTTGATTTTTTATATTTGACGGCTTGATCGCTTTTTTAATAGGTAGATAAGCAATAAATCAAATCGAATCACGTTCATATCAAACATATACGCTTTCGTTGCGTATATTCTATTTACAAATGAATACACTTGCCACACTAGAAAAAAAAAAAGCAAAATCCTAAAGAGCTAAAAGAAAAGAAAGGAAATGGAAATTATACTGGCGAGCTTAAACAAACGTATAGCTGTGTAACAACTTAAAAAGTTTTAATTTGCTTTTGTACAAACCGCTGGGTGAACGTAAGAAATCTGCCATGTCCGGTCATAATGTAAATTTAAAATAAGCAAAAAATTAATTCAACTTAATAAAATTATTGTCTTAACAATTAGACCCTAGCACAAAATACAAACGATGAGACTAAAAGAGATTAAAAATTTAAAGTGCGGACATTTCTAACAGCATTTCATTAAAGCGGCTGAGTTTGCAACACATATGTAAATTGTAGTAATTTTAGCGAATTGCTGTTGTTTGTTCAAAATACTCAAAATGTACATCCGTCTATAAAGTCTTGTAAGTCTCTGTAAGTCCGGACTGTTGTCTATTTTTTATCAATATTCTAAAAAGCGCAAATATGCAGAAGTAAATGGGTTTTTGGGGCTTTCCCTTTAACGTCCTCTCATCCCTTCATATTTTTCTTTTAAATACTTCCTGGTTGTAATTGTAATGTTCGCAAAGCGAATATTCTTTCCTTATATGTTTGGTGGTGGATTCACACAATCTGGCTTTAGTAAAGAAATTATGTTCTGGTAAACTATAAAAAAAAAACTTTATAAGAAGACATATCTTAAAATTTACTTTTTCCTTTTATATATAAAATAGATTGCTGACGATGCTTCTTAATGCCGCAATAATATTCTTAACGTAAGTACTGCATTTAAGAGCCTTTACTTCCCCTTTCCTCTGCAATTACTGCATTTATGAATTGTTGTCTCTGTGTGTTTATTTAATATCTTTAGTTTTTAAACTTTGAATTTTGTTACGTTTCAGTTATAACGATAATTTTACTGCTGCGTTTTGTATTTGCACATCTGCTCCACTTTAGATGCAACTTTCTATCTCCTTATACTCAGATCAACCCAATGAAAATCTTTCTTATCCTCAAATCAAAGAAGTGAATGGTTTGTTTGTGGTTTGGGGTAATGGTATTACAAGTGCAGTTGATTTTGTCTTAATGAAGTGCTTTTGATAAACTATCAACGGTTTCCCCCCCATCAATGCTTGTCACTAAAATTTAAGTTATCGGCATTGTTAGAAATGGTTCTTAGTATATGCTGTGAGTGCATTCAAGAAAAGGATTTTAATGAAAATATTTATATAAACAGTTTTACGTCTTTAAAATAAAAAAAAATGTTGGTAAAATCAGAGCAGTTTTTATTAAATAATGGAATTATTTTCATTTACAGATTGAAAAATAATGCTTTGCCTTGGAATCGTTGTAAAGCAATAAGTGTGATAAGTGTATTTTATTGATTCCGTTTTCCGTGTTTTATTGATTTGTTTTACTATAACTTGTTAACTCATTGATTGAAGCCAATTTACCGTCAATAAAAAAATGATATAAAGCAAAAGTGTTAGAAAAGAAATAGTTTTGTTTCAATGAAATTAATGGAAAATAATTGAACATATACGTTAGAAAAGTTTACAGATAAATTTAATTTGCATGCATAATAATAAATAAGTGCTCAGTCCACTCGTCCTTATTAGGAAAATACTCATATGTCATACTTGCATCATTTACAATTACATATCTTCGGTTTATTATAGAAAATGTCCTTCAGCAACAGATGCTTACACAATCGTGCAAAAGCATGCATCCATTTTCGATTTCCGTCTTAATTAATTTTCAAATCATTGATCAAAGCTCAAATTATAATTGATACTTGAGGTCGATTAGAAAGACCAAAAACCTCTTTCCGGTTTAGTTTTGGTTGCACGAATTACAAGTTAGAAAACTGGAAGTACTTGTGTTGGTTGTTAAATAATTTAATGATTGACCACCGATCGATGAATAATTATGAATATATATAAGAGAGATTAAAAGCCAACATATATATAATTGTTAATTGTTCAAACAAGATAAGGGTTTATGAAACAGCAGCAATTACACTTCGGGCAATTCTATGCGTACATCAAACACATGTTCAGGCGTTCACCACTGTTGACTTAATCTTAATGATAAGAATTGTCTACTTTTCGTAACAACTTCATCGAAACTTCCAGGAACACTTCGCCAAAAATGAGTTAAAAAATGGACCAAAACACGCCGTTGTGAATTTCATTCAAATATTGCAAAAGTTACGATCTATCAGTAAGACATAAATATACATGAAAGCACATCGGACAGACAGATAGAGGAGACAAGGTGAAGCTGCTTCATAAATGATTCTGAATCGATCATTATAAGAAAAGGCGGGTCATCTCGGCTCCTTCTGGGTGTTGCAAACTTTATGTATTCTGTACCAAAGGTGATGTGCTGCATACCAATTCCAAAATTTTCTAAGGAGCTGTTGTTTTAAAAAATAAAAAATGTTTAAAAATTAGCGAATAAAACATTACATGTTGTTGCTGGAGTTCTAACAATTCTTAAAGATGTTTATTGATATGTTGCAATTATATGATCGATCGCTCCGATCTTGAAAAATTTTTAATTGTTCATGTTTTTCGGCACATTAAAAAAGATCTTTTTTAAGATGAGGACACCTCCTCTACTAAAGTTGATTTGCATGCCTCAATATTCGGTCAATCGATTGTTCCTTGCTACAACTTTTTAATTTCCTAAATGAAATTTGGAAAATGATTAATATAAACGTAATTAATTTTTCTAATCTACAAGGGCGCAATCATAAAAAGAAATTTCGGAGAATCCTTTCAAGCCATTAGGTTTCACTATTAAATTTCATGGATCATTTACGCAACTATTTCCAACTAAAACATGCTAATATACTTTTCGATGACGTTAAATGGCGGGAATTAGTTGCAAATTCTAATTTTGTAGAACGTTGTCATAATATATTCTCCTTTGCATTTTCGCATTTCTAACTGCTCTGTATATTACAGTCGCAAACGTTAAATTGCAAATTACTATTAGATATTTATGTATTTTGACACATTGACGCTTGAGTTGATGTGCTATTTGTGCCAAAGCTGCTACAAGTGAAAGACAACCTTTATTAATATTTAACTATATAATGCATACTAATAAAGGCTTAAAACGTTGGACTTAGTAATTATTTATTTCCTATGCATGAATTATATTATTTTGGCTTAATTAGGTCATGCACTTTCGTTTACATATCATTTAAATGTAAGATAACAATAAAGTTTCTGGCACTGACGGCACTCTGAGTACACTTAGCTACTAACGTAAATAAATGAACATCAATCAATTTTCCTATTCATTTCACATTTACAATCGTATTCAATTTTGTGTTTTTATCGACTTAAATACTTATGTGGTATGATAAACACTGTCAATGTAAACATGTATTGTTTAAAGATATTAGCCTTTGAAATTAGTGAAGCACGTCTTTAAAGTTCTCTACTTTTTTATTTCAATGAAAACTTATTTCGACATCCAATGAAATATGTTGGAATCTTAGTAAGCGCGCTTTTGGTAAAAGGCAATAAACTATTCATCGTACGGTTCTCATAAAAGCATTGACTTTCTTTTTGACAAAATGTCCTACTGACGCGATTAACGATATTTCGAAAACAATAAAAGTACCTTAAGGAAATTTTATGAGTATGAAAGAAAATATCGAATTATTTTTAAACAGTTGGTAGGTTTTAACATTTCGAGCTAAGGAAAATATTATTTTTATTAAGGATAAATAACAGAAGACAAATTTCAACTATGTTTCTTAAATGAAAAAAATGATGGTTCAAATACACGTAAAGTTCATCATCATAATGTTTATAGAAAAATTTCTCTAATAATCATAAATTTTGATTGCAAAAGTGTAATTTAAATAACAAAAACTATATTAAAACTTCTATTATGTTTCTGAATATGGAACGGAACAATTTTCATCAATTTTAATGAACTTTGGATTTCCGTAAAAGAGAGAATTGCATTTTGCATGAAAAGTGCAAAAGCCATATACTCCCGGACGGGAGTACTTAAAAGTGTTTTTCTAAACTTATTAACAAGTCCGTAATCTCGAAGATTGATTTGAACATGATTTGTAGGTAAACAATTCTTACTTTTTGATATAAGAAGACGGCAATAATCTGTCACGAAAAGTGCTCAAATGAAATCCTATTGCTATTGCCTTTTCCTGCCCTGCTTACTGCGTTCGTCCCTCTGGTTGGAACAATTGTAACAAAGTATGTCTCAGATGTTGATTTCTCCTAGGAAAAATCATATCCTGGTAAGGAGATTTTCCACGGCTTACGTATGACATACTTTCGATGTGCCGTATAATAAAATGTTTTTAACTCTTTCAATTTTTGTCACCGTTAAAATGTCAAAATGTCATATGACAATTATCGCATTTGCAACGCGTGTTTAATGGCTATAAAAGAATAAGATCGGCGGTCACATAAATTTAATACTTATGCAGTTGAAAGGGGAGGGTGGAAGAAAAATCAGTGCACGACTCGCATGGGAAAAATAAATCAATATTCTTGGCGTTTTAATCATTTTCAATTCCATTTAAATAGTTTCAAGAAAAATAAAAAAACGTACAGCTCTGCATAAAAAGAAATATGTACTATGTTGATGTACATTACGATATTTACACATGCACATATGCACAAAAGTTGTTCATAACGAACAAACAGACAGAGGATAACGATGCCCAAATTTTAATTCAGCCCCAAAAAATTTCAGGTGCTGTTTGTGAGTTTATAAGTCATATTTGTAGAAACAAACAATGTTCCAAAATTTTTTACTTGAAAATTAATTAGAAATGAACTATTATAAAACTACTACGCATTTATATCTAGACAAAACAAAGGGAGGTTTTGACTGAGACACACCAAAACCATTTCTCACAGCTGTTATCAGACTAGTCATAGTTTCATACACTTGTGTATTGCCGGTAGCGAAAATCGCAAATGAAGTCGAATGTTCTTAAAAGTTAATGAAAATGAAAGGCAGTTTCCGTGATGCGATAAAAAAGTTAGTTACGCTTACCATATGTAGTGGTAAACAAGGAGTTCGATTTATTTCATCAATATTAGACTTTATTAAACGTTAAAAATGATTATGAGAGTTGTTGAACTGAAAAATCACCGCGAAACAATACAAGAAACTTGAAATGTGGGAATGTACTGAAAAACAAATGAAGTTTGACTCAGGCATACTTGTTGTATAATTGCACCTGTATTTGCTATACGAAGCTCCTGAATAAGTCTCTTGATCTACCTAAAATTCCAGATCCATCAACTATTTCCATTATCGTCTGAGGTAACATCCGCTGCTTCAAGAGTTAATATAGAAAGCTCAAAGTTCTTAGACGCATATTCGCAATTGATATGCGAAAGCGATTTTTAAACTCATTCATGTACATGTTAGTGCAAATATTGAACAGGACGACCTAAAATTTCGAAGTGAAAATGCTTTGCAGTAACAAAAAAAAAATTTTTTTAAGAACAGAGGGAAATTATTTTTTAAAAACTGATTAATCTAAAATTAGTCATCCTTTTGAGTTTCAATTCTTCGTTCAGCACTTTTTTGGAGGGAGGGGTACTGTCTCGCCTCCTGTTAACATTGTCCATTCTTGATTATATGATTATTTACATCATTCATTTCACTTTAAAATACATTTCAAGCGAAAAGTTGTAGTTTTGCAACTTCTGGAAGCAAAAGGATAAAGTGAATTTACTAAGAAATGCTATAATTTTTTTATTACTCAAAGTTGACAAAAAAAAGCAAAACGAAAATATTTTGAAAAGTAAAACAAAAATATTTCACTTAATAAAGTCTAAGGAAAATTATGCAAAGTACATGCAAAGAAGAACATTAAAATAAAACTGAAAATTCCCATAACGTATGTGCGTTTGCTTTACATCTCTAATGACATAAGATGCGACAATGAAAGACAAGACAAGACAAGGAAGACGTACATAGGGAAAATTTGCTCAACTTGCACAACATATAGAATTAATGAATAAATCCTGAATATATTAAGAACGCCAAGCTCTGCTTTCACATAAAATTTAAAATTATGTTTATTTTCGATAAGTTTTACAAAAAAGAAAAGGAAAAGAATTTCGCACTCCTCAAAACTAAGATTGAGTCTATTTCTCCACACGAGAACGCGAGCAACTGCCAAGTAAACGTTCACGGTAAAGACATTTGGAAATAACTTAAATTTAGGTTTTATGGAAATCGAAAAGTCCACTGGACTAATATCTTCGGAAAAATTATATTATACCTGCAGGAAATAATATTTTTTTGGACTAGTTTTATTTTCAATTTTGCTTGAAGTCAATTCCGGCATATAACATATCTTTCTACACCAAAACTAAAATATAAAAATCTAAGAAATGAAACTCATCGAAGGGAAGATAAAAAGTTTTTCTTTCTTTTTACGGAAATGTATGTACGTATGTTAATTATTCAGCTTACAATTCACTCAAGTTTTTAAAAAACAAAGAAAAAAATTTAAACAAACATATCTGTCTGCGACAAAAATTTTTTTTTTTCCCACCGCGTTTATCCGAAAAAAAACTGAACAAATCAAACGTCGATACTTTACGGCGTTTGATGGACGTAGATGTTTGTTTCCCATTTACGCAACTTTACTTTTAGATGGTTTATAATTACCCACGCAATGTAGAAACTTTTGTCGTTATATGCGTTGTAATCTTATGAGCAACTAGCAAAAATTCTTTAGATGATTTGGTTCGATTTTAATACCGACCTACCTTCACAAACTATCGATGTTTCCACTAAATATAAAACCGATGTATTAATTTATGTGACCGAGAGTGTTTACCACATACGTCATTTTGGGTGTGATAAACATTTTGACAAAAGGAATACACTACCAATCGCCACTTTCAACAGCGGGAGAGCTAGCTCAACACTTAATTCGTATGTTACTCGTAACATTGGCGATGGCGTTACTACACCAATCTGCTCTGCTACGATTTATAAACTTCAAATATTAAAACACTCACATCAATTCCCCTAACATAATCCTATATTTATTCTCATAATAAAATGACAAAAATTGCACTTCTTTGCAGTGGATGCCCCCTACGCATATAACACGATTACGATAAGAAAGAAGTGAGGAAAGAGTAGGAGACGGGAAGGTGACGGCCACAGTCTTGTGGGCGTATGCGCAATCGGCAAGTGTTATGCTGTTACAAAGTGAGCACTTACTGTAGCTGCAACTAAAGTAAACTCCACCGCAATTGGAAATTGGTGCTGAAGGGAAGGCGGAAAAGAGTGTTGGAATAAAAAGGATTCTGTTCTTTTCGGTCACTTACTCTACTGTATGTGAACAACACTTAACTTTGCCCGCAAATCGTTTTAATGCTTAGAGTATGGGAAAGGCATGGATGATAAGCTTCATTTTCATGTGCTTACGTAAAGCCACGCCTAGGGTGTAGCGATGAATGCCTCTATCGTACACCTTCTTGTCATTTTCGCACTAAGACCGTCGAAACTTCAAAGAAGCAATTCTGCCTTATTACTCTACAAAGTTTGTGCAATCACTTGATGAATATAGGTCGTTAGTAACAACCATGCTTTCATTAAAGGTGCATAGATACTTTCCTTCCAGTAAAATTGATCATTTGGGGAGTGGGCAAGACAAACTATCCGATAGAAAGGTTATACCAACCCGAATTCCAATATCAAGACTATCTTCAATATATTATTAAATTGAAGTAAGCTCAACGTTCCCATCCCTCTTTTAAGGGATTTCCTTTTAGTAAAACTTGGCTAAAGTAAATTCATATACGAGTTTAGGATTCTTTGTTAAATTCTGAATCATAATTATTTTCCAGTGGCTTTGTATATCACTAAATCCAACCTTCGTAGCTCTCGGGTACTATCCCACTATCCCACACTTCAATTAAAACTCTTAATTTTCAATACCTGTTTAGAATGTGTCAGAGCTTTACTGAATAAGTAATTATGCTGACCTCAGTTTGCGAGAAAACATTCGTTCTAATAAAAAGGGTTAGGATGAAGAGGGAAAGAGGGCTTGATTCCTGGTGAAAATCAGCTACAAAAGTTTACGGGTAACAACTTTGACATTTAAACTCAGTACACTCTTCCTAGTTGATTGTAATATCGTTAATTTAAGCTATAATTAAATTTTCTTTAATTTGCGGTATTTATGAAAGTAATTATTTTTATAATTTTAGCTGAAACTAAAAATAAATAAACGTCGAAAAATGCAGGCAAACCACAATCACTGCTGCTCGTGCGTTTATACAAAAGCAAAGTATAATTTTGCTCTGAACGAGCAGAGAATAAATTCTATTTTATTTGGTTGAACAGATATTTATGTGTCCATTGCTTTGTAGTATTTCGGCGATAACCATTTATCAAATTCCGAAGTGACATTACGCGATTTTCGCTTTTTGTATAAATACAATATATGTGTTTGTGGATTGTTTATGCATTGCAGGGATCTCTGCACAGTTATAAAATACGGTTTCTAATTAATTGTGCTTCCATTTATGCAAGTACAACGAATTGAATACTAAATCTCGGACACCATTGAATAAAAATCTCAGACAAAAACCAGATTTGGCTCTTTGCAGCTATCAAATTTTATTTCAATTTGGGTGGATATACCACATGTGAGCATAAGTTTCATCGACATCTTTAGTCAATATCATTGCCAAATTATATTAATGATGCTTTTTTGGAGTGTTTACGAGTAATGATAAAAATTGTTATTGAATGCATAACTTATTGATAACTTATTAGTAATTTTTTTTTTTTTTTTTCAAGATTCAAAATGAATATAAAACTGATCGTTTACGCTTGCAAGAAAAGCAAAGAGTAATATCAGTACGTTAGTGAAACCCGTTTCAAATGTATTACTTACATATCCGGAATTAAAGTTCAATTTAAGGACTAGCAGCGAAACTGAATGCCGTTCATAATTAAAAAGTAAGTAAAAGCGTACGCATTGATATATATGGAATTTTTAATTCAATTTTTATTATTAGACTATTGGTAGTTGAGTGTGTGAAAATCAAACCAAAAGCTTACAAATGAAAGAGGAAATATGAAGAAGTTGCTTGCGAGTTATTACAAAAAAATGAAACACGAAACGAAATGTCAATGTTCCAATGAATTCGTTAAAGAAAATGAAATTTGGTGTACTGTTTAAAGAAAAACATGCAAAGTCCTCAACACAGTTTCTTAAACCAATTTTTTTTTTTAGTTAAATATTAAAGCAACGAATTCGATATAAATAAATTGGTTTCAATATGTCCATGCCATGATATTGACATCGCAAGATTGCATCTCGCCTATAAGAAAAAGTTATGTTAGAGGACCTAATTCCTCTTCTTCTTCGTATATGTGATAGAGTAAACTACATTTTGTCCACTTTTGTGGCATAATATGGTTCCTAATAGTGTAACTATTTTACTTGGCCATGTAAAAAACTTGGTTCATTTCACATGTTTTTGGGTGTACTACCTGCGCAATCTGCAAACATAAAATAAAAACTGGAATAATTGAAAAATGAATAAGCAAAAGTTCAAAGAGCTGTGTGTCCATACATATTCTCCTGTGCGTAATGATATTAAATGTTGTTTTCCGACGATATTTTAACTATTTCCCGTTCTGCCTAATGTGTTCGTTCCTTAATACTGCAATCCAAGAGTGTATATGTAGAGAAGAGCATTGAGAAGTAAAAGAAAAAATAGATTCGAATGAGTCCTATGGGCCTCTTTCTATTGCAGTAGGCACACCAACAACAGTATAGCAGCAGAATATAACCATTCTTAGTTGGAATATGTAAATGTAATTTTTCAAAAATATCTTCATGTGAGCCATGGTGCAAGAGTCATAAGTCATAATGTGTAAAACCTAAGCTCGCTAATATAATTATACATGTACACAGCCTGTCATAAGATAACATAAATAAACATGTTATGTTTGTGACATGCATCTCTTGTGACATGCATCTGAACGTAATTGATAGCTTCTATTGAAATAATTGACTAAAAGTTTCTAGCATTTAGACACCGCTTACCACTCACTTTATCTTATTTTAGTAGACCTCATCCTAAATGCACATATACTGAATGGGTTATTAAACGTCCGCAATGCATAATTCATAATAGCAAATTCATTTTCTAATAAAATTGTTTCCATAACCATCTCTAGCCTGTGCAGTTTTCAAGCTTGCCGAACACCCATAAAATTAAGGAAAAGGTTACTTTTTAAATTTAATTTTATCGAATGGTATTTAGGGTAACTTTTATATTCTTTTATCTAGTCCTAATTAACACAACTTAAAGCATGGGAAGTTTTTCAGAGATGGCAAATAACAAGTGTTAAATTGATAGCACTTAGTTTAATTCTTACAGGCGTCATTGAAATTGTGGGAGTTTGTTGCAAATTAGTCGAAGGATACGTTAAAAAAACATTGGAGAAAAATTCCCACGTAATCTCTATTTGACCAGGCAGTACAAGCTAAAAGATGTAATCCCATTCCTTCGGTCTTCTGGCTAGTCTGGCCATAAAAGATTTGACCACTGCCGAATCCCATTTTCTTACCTAGCCGATCTTCCCGCTTATCGGCGAATGCTACGCCATCCCATCGATTAGAAATGATCGTCATGTGTCTAATTAAGTTAAATAAGTGGTTAATGCAGATAAGGCGACTGAGTTATAAACCAAACCTCCGTACTTGGTGTTTGAATAAATGCAGCAGATCTATCAACAATGGCTATTAATTTTTTTCTCTTCATGTAAAACATCTGAAACACTCAACGTTTTATTTCAAATCAATTTGATTTCAAAAGGGAAGCATCGGTTCCAACGCGCTCAAATGCCACTCATTGTTACATGAAAAACAAGCAAAAAAACAATCTAACATTTTGTTGCCTACAAACTCTTTAATTCATATGACATATCAGGTTCTGTCGTGTTGGCGTAAAACGCTATGGATTTCTCGGTAATAAAACCGTATGCACAGCAACTTGCACGTACACAATTTCAGCACCATCTAAAGTAAAGCTATTGCAAATACGTCCATGCGTATATTTGTATTCAATGGTACACTGCATTGCATTTTTACTGTAAATCGCTGTAAACGGTAAACATAAGCAACACTTATTAAACATGATTTCATGCTTCCACTTATTCTTACTCGGAAGATTCTACTTATAAATATGATTACATATCTACATATAAAACACAGTCATTCAACGTGTTTGCTTTTCATCAATTATTCCTACGGGTTGGAAAGGGTGAAAGAAAATCTTTAACAAATGCAAGACAACGATTCATAAATCCTTGCAGCAAAACATTTTTAGTTCTACGTACGTTGAACACTTAATAAATTTTCAGTTGCTCATATATAATATTGCGTGTGTGTTGCTGAAGAGCATCTGATCTCCTTTATCACATCAAAAATATAAACAAGTACTGAAGTGTGAATTAAGGAGAAGGACTAAGCCTCTACTTTTAGTACTTTTAGTCATCTTATTTCCACAACATTTTTCTGTTTCAACTACTACTACTATTTTATTCTCTGAAAACAACTTTAATTTTCTTTATTTGCTGCGTACATTTTTTAAGAAAATTTACTCCTGAGATAAATGTCAAGAGCAATTAAGGAAATCAGAAAATGAATAATGGATACGTATACTTCATATAGTTTTATGTTTTGCCATATTCTGAACGACGTCGTCTAAAAAAAAATTATCAACTGCTTCCCCTTTTGCGATTTTCCAAGGCAAGTCATACTAAATAGCATTCAACTCGAAGCATATTCTTTCAGGCGAAAACCAGACCACTATGTCAAACTTCCTAAAAAGTTTTAATAATAATAAAAAGATGTCTTAAATTATTGCAAGTAGGTTGCTTTTTTTCTTAATATTTGCTTCCTTCCATAAAAGAGAGGTGGTGTATGCAGCGATTATAGCCATTAATAGTATGTACCGACATTTTAGAAGAATGAAGGGTAATGTTATTTGGTCATTATGTGGCTCTCACATATATACATTATTCTTCAAACATTCGTCCTTATATGTACGTAAGCATATGCTTCAAACGTCAGCTGTCTTTTACCACAACATTGCTGGACATGCAATTTATATGTGCATGTATCCGTGAGGAATATTATTACATAAATAATAACAACATGAGATGGTTCTTGAGTGTGTTATTTGTACGCATATACTATTGCACACTATATGTTGTACACGATTGCCGATAGTTTACTCTGATAATACAATCATACATATACATACGGTATACAATTTGTTTTTCACAAACTCGATTAAGGTTATAAGAGGCAGCTTCTCTTACACAGGTGCTTTAGATTAGGAAGTGTTTACTTATCTACTGCACTTCCAATGTAAATAGATATATTATATATATGTTAACGCAAGCATAACTGTAGTCTATTAAACGTTTATCTTCAATGTAATCTTATTTTTTGGCCATGGACACCTATATAATACAAATTTAAAATGAAACTTCTATAAGAAAACGTTTAAATGAAAATTCTATTGCGTGTGCGCTTAAATATAATTGCTGAAAAAAACGTACGCACAACCGCACACAAGTATTACTGATTTAGCGCGAATACACTCACGCACAAGTCTATTCAAAATGTGACCGTATAGCATACACATGTTCACAGTGTAAGTTTACGCATGCATGTTGTACAAATTTCAATAAATGTTCTCACTTCAGTTCTTTACTCTCTCTCTCTTACGGTCTTTAATATCGTTTGTTTTTATCGGATGACTTGGGCCAAACTTAATAATTTTCCTGCGCAAATGTTGCTAGCGAAATGTCCTATCTCATATATCTCTAATGTTTTTGGCGAAGCATATACCCATAGATATAATAATCTTATATTGAACTATCAATGTATACACACACACCCGCTTCTGTATATACATATAAGCGAACTATCAACACACGCATACTGATCCACGTCTACACATTTTTATACTTACCAGATGCTTAAAACTACCCTTATTTCTTTAAAAGAAGCCACATAGAATTATTAATACGTGTATAGACTGCATTCTCATGTTTATTGTTTGGTCAATCTTTTATACGTATGATTATATGCTTATACCTAACATTCACTTGTTTTTATATACACATGGAATTATTAGCTATTACACCTATATGCTAAAGCAACATATTGAACTTTTCTTATTATTTACTGCTTAACTGTTACACAGTGGTATTTTTTGTTACCTACCCAAAGCATCTATATTAGTAAATTATATACGCATATTTTCTTCTACCTGGAAACTTGCTTAAACACACCCTTGTAAGCAACAAATATACGTTGAATGGGCAATAATGAATTGAGCGTAATTCTTATGCTTATACCCAACCCCAAATGATCATACTTATATCCTCTCGCTAAAACCTAACTGAATAAACTAAACTGTAGCTATAAGAAATCACTTAGTATATTCTTATACTAGTCAATATACACATTATAACACATACGTAGGATAATATGCGTACCAGCATACAGGCGCGAACATAGCTATGACCAATATTGCAACGATATAACAGTGGTGACGGCAACTATAAAAGTGCGATGCACAACACGATCCATATTTCAGTTGTGTTACGGCAATCAAAGCGCTAATTGATAAACTAGATTATTTTTTTGATAATAATTGCTTGGCTAATCTTCCACTTTGGAAACACCCAAAGCAGAATCTTTCTACTTATAGTTACCGAATTTATTCGCACTAAACTGAATTCGTAAAAATTGCACACATAACTATGCAAACCCCGAACTTTCATACGTAAGAAACGAAGTAAACGGGTTGGTAGAGAGCAACAATTGCCGCATAATAATACAATTTTCTTTGAAGTAATATATCGAAATTCATAAGCATTTTGTCGAGTGCTTGAAAGATGGTTTTCACAATATTACACAAAATAAAAATGCAGCATCTTTACTCATCTTTTTACAGTTTTTCAACCCACCTTTAAGTTTTTAAGCAATGCAGAAATTTAAAAAAAACCCTTTTTGACTAACCGTTCTTTATTATTATTAAGACTACGGTCGGTGAAACAATGAGCGAAGAAACAGAAAAGTTTTTTTAACTTATTAAAAAGCACTAAGAAAATAAAGTTGATTTACGACCTACATGCTGCAAAACAACAGTAAACTTGACTATAAAAAAACAGCGCTTTAAATATTAGATTAGAAAAAAGTATTATTACTTATAATAAATTCGACCATGCAAATAAAAATTCCATTCAAGTAATGTCTGTAATTAAAGGGGCCATGTCTGAAATTACTAAAATATTAAATAAACTATTTTTCCCAATAATAGCATAAACGCACTTTTCATGCTTATTTTTGAAAGTGGAAGGATTTACTAAAATTTTTGCTTCAACAGCGTACTTTCGATCAAAATATTGTTTTCTAATATAACAAGATACATTAACTCGTGAACGAATGCCTCCATATCCAATAGAACAAATAAACGAACAAAAATAAAATATTAAATAATAAAAATTTAACTCGAAAATTATTGCTTATGACAGCCGTAATATGTTTTACAGTCCGTTTGCAAAAACAAAAAAAATAGGGTGATAAGAAAAGGGCGAGGAGGAAGAAAAAAGTCGCTTCTGCAATGTATATGTGGTTAAACCTTTTTACAACTGGATTAAATAAGAAAATATACTGACGACTGTCATACATACAGTGAAAAATCTATTTTGAAAAAACTCAGCACTTTCTAAGAATGAATTGACTAATTTATTAAAACTGTTTTCTACCAAGGACCAAAAAGGACTGGTTGCATTCTAAATGCGTAGAAACCAAATATAACATTAACGCCACACGTATTTCTGTAGAAAATACTACCTCTTATACCATTACATTATAACCAGAAAAATATCTGTTTCGCCATAATTAGTATTGCAAACCGTTTTGTAAAATTATATATTTTTATTTCGCATATATACGCACTTGTGCACAGTTAACATAATCTCCCCGTTGTAGGTAAATAATAAAAATTAAAAAAAGCGCTCACCGGGCCAAGTATATATTATAATATAAAAACCCAAAACAACATTCTTGCCCAATATCTTGTACTTGTATGTACGTAAAAGCGACTAACGAAAAACTGCTACTTAAGTGAAATGGTTTAAAAAGGAGAAATAAAAAGTCCAGTTTATTGCGTACATATTTTTTTCACTCAGGACGGAACGCATACATAAACAAAAAAAAAATTAATTCTGCTCTTTCATTAAAACTCCTGTGTTCATTAACTAAATCTGGCATTACAATTCACTTTCTCCTAAATACTTTTGCTTTACGTTTTCTGTTTCATTTTCCCAATTTTTTTTATAATTTCTTTATCGGTTTGTTCTTAAAATTGGTTTCATTTATTTTTAATTCTAGGAACTGTATACGACATGATATAAAAAATTAGAGAGTTTAGCTGTAACCATTCGCCTTTACATAAATGAATTGCATAAGTGCTGGTCGTTATTTACCAATGACGTCGGCAACAAATGCCAAATGCCAAAACTAAGAATCGCAGTGTCGTGAACAAAAATGGAAATCATACATACATTCAGTAGTGGATTATCTGCAGAAAAAAGGTAATGAGTATGAGTATAGACGTTAGAGCATCTATCTTTCAAAAAGCTTCGCCAAACTAAAGCAGAGTAAGCAAAACCATTCTAGTAGAACTTCCACTATAAAAGTTTGATATAACAAAATGACAAGTTTTGAAAAACGGTTATAAACGGGTATTATGGTTCCCTTTTGAGATTAGACTGTTATGAAGGAAAAAACAAGCTTCTCTTTAATAGTTTTTTCCAATAATTTGCTAGCTGACGAAAGCAGGCGTATCGGATTGTATGATGAGAGCCAATTTCCTAATTTGTTTGGTGTAAGAATAGAGATAACCTTTGAAGATTTCCATATTCGCAGGAAGTAACATGACTTGAACGCCGTTTATGATACTTTTTAAAAAATCGAGCCCTTTTTTAGGTAGCTGCTTTAAGCACAAGTTATCAACTTCATCTAGGCCAGGTGGCTTTCTATTTTTCAAAAATTTTATAGTGCCAGTGTTTTTTTTTTGCTCTTAATAGATAGATGGTTGATGGCGTAATAACAACGGGATCAAATTGCCCAGTTACACTTGTTACTTCGTTAAAGGTAACAACATTACTAAGGGATTCAATTAGTTCTAAAACATAAATTATTTCAAGAAAAGGGAATCATTTTTAAGACAAGCTGATAAACAAAATGGTGCGCTCAAATAAAGAAATTTTGTAAAAATTCCTTTCTTGCTTGAAAGGGGATTCTAAAGAGGATTTTTTTATTAATAATTACAAACGATGTTTACGTATTGGCATGTATGCATTGCATAATACAATGTAATATATATATCCGTGTAAGTGGCTGAGAAATTTTTCATGAAGGCATTTCCTTGTGGGTGCGTATGTCTAGATTTTGCAATACAACGGAGTATAAATCATACCACTTATATATTGTTAATTATCCGTTAGGTAGACAGAGTCAATTTTGCACCGTAAGCACTGCGTTGTATAGGGCTACCTAACAAGTGTGTGTGAAAAACCTTCACGGAGAATAAGTTCTATCGATAACATACAAGCCTTTTATACTCGGAGCAAAGATAACTTTAGAAAAATTTTCATGTACACCGACGATAAAAGCCTTATAATTACATGACTTACTAATTTAACATAACATACAGTTAGCAGTTACAATATCCTGTGATTAACATTAAGAGTTGTTAAAAGGTAGCCAAATAGTTTCATTTGCTAACAACGAAGTAGAAAGACTTTCTAATATGTTGGTAGTAACGTTTCAAGTTGCCACAATTTGTTTCTTATCTACTAAATACCTGATTTTCATGGACTAAATATGCGTACAAGAAAGCGTAATATTCCGAACAACAAAACATTTCTTCATTGCCAGAAAGTATAACGCAACAATTTACACATGAACGATCGCAGAGACGCGTACAGTAATTTATTGTAATATTTCTGCGAACGTTTGTGCCGCAGAACAGACTAAAGTGATGCGATCCAAGCAACTTCACGAGTATCACATTTCGCTCTGATGTGTTAGATTATGTTCATTTTTGCTGAACTACCGTGTCAATTTTCTGGTTTTATTTTGTTGCGTGAAAATTTGCACCCGTTTATATTGCTCAGAAAATATCGTGATATACCTTACGCACGTGCAATCTTTAAAATATTTTTTTAATTTAGTTTTTTAATAATTTTTATATATAATAAACAAAACTCCTCCGAATTAATTTAAAACACTCGTCGGAAAAGCGAAGAAGAATTCGGATAAATGATTCCTATACCATTAAAAGTAACCGCATTCACCAGCACAAATGCGCATAGAAGGAATGAATCACCACCGCCTTGTTGTCATCGCTCACACCAAGTCGCCGTCAACAATATCATTAACACAAAAAACCGACAACAGAAGCACATGCCGCAAACCAATGGTTAAACGCCAGCAGCTAAGATAAATAATGCACATCGAGGAGAAAGAAGGTTATGTAAATTTGAACACTTTTTTTCTCTAATATTCTCAATTACTCTAACAAGCTTAAAGCCAAAGACAACGCAAACAGATACGATGCTTTTAACGAAAATGTTTGAAATTTTAAATATTTTTAATATATAATAAGCTCTCGCCTCAAACACTAAACATTTCTTTGCCAAGTTCATATTCCTACAACGATAAGTGGAAGCAAGTGTATTGAAAGGAACTTTCATTACTGCATCCATGCAAACTTAGTAAGCTCGGAATTATTGCTTCGAAATACCCTGTACATCAAAATAAGTACAAGCTAATCGTTGCGTTAGCACAGGATAGGCTGCTTTATTTGCAGTATTCTGAGGAAATTTAATCTTTGGAAAAATTAACTAAGGCGTGCTTTATATACTTGATAGGGCAGAAAGTTACTCTGGTTTATAAAAAGGAACCAGCTTATAGAGCATGTTCTATCTTGAAACATAAGCATGCTCAACTTCTGCAGCAGTTGGACGTGTTTAGTGTGCGCGGCTTCATGCGTTTTGAAAGAAAGAGATAATAAAGAATATTTAATAATATATTTTGTGCTCCGATCTCTTTAGCGTCCCGACGAATTTGTTTCGCCTTAAGAGCTTAGAGCAGCTTTCTTTACAACATCGCTTACATTTTCATACATAAAAAAGGTGAAAGATTTGACATTCAACTTGTTGTGGATGACGTAAAAACAAAATTGTTAAGCCAAAGCCAGTTAGATTTTGAAAGCATCGCGGAAGCTTAACCTATGCCCTGATATATTTCAATGCTACGAACTTACTTATTTATCATATATTTACCTGTGCTTTAGAATTCATTGATGTTTGCTTGTGTGAAGCTGAATAATTGAGACAAAATAACGCCTTGCTTATCTCATTAAGGTATAGTTCAAACTTGTACAATGCATTTGCAATGATTTTTTATAACCACGCTTTGAGCCTTTTGGTCGACGATTAACCACCCTAAGCAACATTCCAGATTCGATTAATTGCTAATTCAATAGAAACAATCCGACCGGAGCGCCTATTGTCTCAATTTTATAATATATGTGTCCAATACAGCGTTGTGTGTATTGTAGAGTCAATATATATCAGTAATTTTTTCCAATAATCTGCCCATGAATTATGTACAACTGCTTTTGAACTAAAAAGCTTACCACAATCAGTGTTTGGCATGACTTCTGGGATGACTTCTACTGCAGTAAACTATTCTTCATCTGAAATTTTTCATTCTTCGCCAAATTATTTCAATTTTCGATCACGACATTGTTATTAGGAATTAAGCTAATAATACAGAAAGTTAAGAATTAAGCTAATAATACAGAAAGTAAGTTAAAGGGTTCTAAGCACAATTTGTCATATTACAAACTTACAAAGTTATCGTATCCTTAATTTGTGCCGGGAGACACAAATTCTTACTGATAAGGATTTATCAATATTATAAATGTTTTTAATCTTAAGTGGAAGTGTATATTTCATAGTTTGTTATAGTAAATTTATTTAATGGAGCATTTACCTTTACGCAAAGCTTTGAGTATACAAGCGTGTCTTTTGCTCTTTTTCATTTGAAAAGTATTGTTCCGTCTGGTAAAAGCAATTTCAAGCAAGATGACAGTGTGAGTTTGAGTGACCACATACACGAACAGGCAGAAATTTATATTTTAGAAAGAGGTCCTTTTTTCATTTTTTAAAAATGCAAGAGCTTAAATTTATGCCATCACTTACGAACATATATTATTAAGAGTTAGAGAACTAGTTAAGCAAAGATTGTAAATAGTAATTATTAATTTAACAAACAAAAGATTCTGTTAACGTACCGTCCGGTCAACAAGTCAATTCGTTTAAATTTGTTGCCTTAGAAAAGTCATCAATCTCGGGTTCACGCAGAACAATATAATACTTTAATGTGAAATTTAATTTTAAAAGTGTTGCCGAAATGGAACGTTAATAAACTATGGTAAGTAATTGTTGTTAAGACTAAAATAAACACCGAAAAATCCAGATGAAGCTGAACCACTCACTAGTAAATGATAGTAATTTGCTACAAAAGCCACATCTACAAACTTTTGACCTTTTCACAACTATAGCGGCGCAATACACAAACAATGAAAGTAAACAACGAGAGCATTAAGTTTGTCATTACCCAACCCTAAGGAAATGCGTTTAGCCAGAACAACTTGAAAAGACAGCGAATTACGTGGAAATGCACAATCACCAAAATATTAGTTAGCAATATGTAGCGAATATTGTAAACGTTATTGGCTGGGGATATCGGTACACATAACATTTACAAATTGTACTTGACGTTTCAAACTGTATATATTCACAACTGACAAAACGCGCACAGATGCTGTTTACAATTGAAAAAAATTGGAATTGAAAAATCTTTAAATACTGACAGTATGCACTCTTAAACGTTAAATCAATATAAAGACTCGTCAAACTTTAAAAAAGGGTATAAATGATTGCTTGTTTTTTTTTAACTAATACAAAATTTTTAATGCAGCTAACAATGATCGCAATATAAACATTATGGGATTGTTATGTGCGTTTGTGGAGAAAAAGAGTTCAGTTATTACTACCAATGGTGGCAATGGCTTACAGCCGTTTTGGATTTACTTGAGAGAAGCAAAATAAAATCGGAACAAGTAAAAAGATTATATTCAGCCGTGACAGAATCTTTTATACCCATTACCGTTATCCTAAAAAAGACAAAACGAGTAAAAGAAATAAAATTTCATATTCTGTAATACGAAGTGGGCGCGTGTGATTTTTTCCATTTTCAAAATAAAAGTGCTTGTCGCGTTGTAAGCATGTCCTTTAAAAAGTTTAGGTCAATTCCAAATTCTTTTGCAAATTTGTAGGCGATATCTTCTGTTTCGCTAACAGGAGAATATTTACTACAAATACTACAAAGTTACGCAAACAGGCAGCTGGACAGGCGAACAAGCAGACATGTTTAGATGCATTCGAAACTTGAAACTGACCAAGAATTTATATATTTTATAGTGTTTTTGAAGCTTAGTTCTGCGCGTTTCTGCGAAAAAGCAATTAAATTTTGATACACTATAACATTGCGTACGCGTGCTCAATTTTTTCATTTTTGTACAGGTACTACAACGTCGCTCATAGAATATGCATCAAATTGTTGTACATTTATCTGCTATAGTTGCGAGTAATGAGCAAAAGATCAATTTTTGATGCCTTTTGAAAAACAGAGTTTACGTGGTGCTACGGGCGTGTCTATTAATACATAGTGAACTTTAATTCAGAGGATTTACAACAAATGCTCTTAAGTGCGCGGTAAATGTCGTGATATTGATGTGTATACCAACAAATGTATTCTCCGCGTTTAGTCCACGCAATTAAAATAATTTGTAAAGTATCTATGAAAGAACACTACAATTGTAAAACGACTTCAAGAGCATATAATGTTTTTTGCTTTCTATTTATATACTTATTCTTCCCGAGTCCGTCCAGAAATAGGTTCGTTAAAATGTTAAATTGTAATGTAAACTTGCACATTGCCTGTCGATTGGAATTGAACGAGATCATTACGACTTCACTCATAGCAAAATAATGTTTGAACTTTTATATTAATTTGAATTTAAGTGACATTCAACGAATATGATAGAATGTCCAAAAGCTTGAAAAATATAAAATAAGCTGAGAGACCTTTGCAACTTGAATACGTACAAGTTACTTTTCCATCTAATATATAATGAAGATATGCATATTGATATTCTAGTGTGAACTACGAATTACTAAACATTCTGCCCGTCGTCTATGAAGACCTTAGGATACTTATAATGGAATGCAGTTATGGAATTCTTCGTATACAGCCATCTAAAAAATGGAACTGTCATATTTAATTTATAGCTTTGCTTGACAAGATAAACAAAATCATTCTGAAAATTGAATCAAAATGAATTACATAAACAACAATGAGAAACACTGCATTATGTTCGTAAAAACAATAATAGTAAAACAACAATGTTACTAATTATCACGAAATGAATGTGCATTTTTCGAGAGAGTGCAGCGTGCATAGTGCAGCATTAAAAATTTCAATTAAATGTAACCATATTAAAAAAAACTTAATCTCATTGTGACGTTAATGGTCCATCACCATCAACCCTCTCCATATGCACCATCCACTATCTAAATAAATATGATAATATGAAGAAGAAACTTTTCTTTATCTATTTAACCTTCATATTATTTAGCCTTTTTATTAAGGAAAAGTAGAGATTTTTTAAGGCATTGTTCTTGCATTCGAATAAATGTGCGATATTCGATAAAATGCCACTTTATGGGACTTAACGTCTGAATTAGTATGTATCGTGGATTTGGCGACATCGCCATGTAAAAGATGTTTGCCTTGTAAAGAATGGTAAGTGGGTGTGTGAGAGACTGCTTGAAAATGTTCTCTTATAGAAATTCGAGTTGAACAGATAAGACAATGAATCCTGTTTCTAATGCACAACCTCTGTTAGCCAAAGTAAATTCGGAAGAGAGACCACTAACTAGTATAAAATGAAAAGCGAGCTTATACGTTCATTTCGATCCTTTATGGCTTTTATTCTAAAAGATTCTTGTATTTATCCGGAAACATTCTTGCGTTTACGTATTAATTGCATTCTTTTCAGCTGTTATTTAATTCGGTTACTAGGAAATGCAATTCGATATTTTTAAAGCCATCCATTTTATTTTATAATTTTGCTTATCTTGATTTTTATTTATGACACACTTCAAGTGGATGGACGAAAAATAAATAAAGCGTTGTACGAGGAGTGGTCAGAAAAGTAGCCGATCCAATCCACTTCCAATAAGGTTCGTGCTCAGACCAAAACAAGGGAATATATTAATTTTCATCAAACTATCTCAAGAATTGCATTATATAGATTGAAGGAAAGAATAAATGCACAGTC
This sequence comes from Glossina austeni, assembly GCA_000688735.1. Classification (NCBI taxonomy): domain Eukaryota; kingdom Metazoa; phylum Arthropoda; class Insecta; order Diptera; family Glossinidae; genus Glossina; species Glossina austeni. The sequence goes on from KK502446.1 coordinate 1,088,703, forward strand.
ATGAGATGGACAGACGGACAGGTAAGATTAGACCGACTCAGAAAATGTGTCTGATTAATTACATTATTTAGCGTTAATTTTGTTAAAGCACAAGCGGGCATTCCTTTATAAGCTTTGAAAAAATTAAGAAATACAGTGGAATTGGCAAGATTGCAGTCGACTGCGATACGTTTTGGAATTACTTACACATTTCTAATAGCGACTAAAATTAATTTCGAGTAACTCGTACAATGCAGAGCATTTATGAAACTTTACAGTTTATTTCAGATTTGAAGCTAAACCTTCAAATAATATATACAGTAAAATTATAATAGAAACTGTTTAATCTGATAATAGAAGCTAAAAAATGTTTATTATGCTTACTTGGCGCAATATTCCCATTATATTTATGTGCATATAGAGTTTTCTTTCCTTCCTTCCTGTGTTTTCCTTTCACAAGGAATACGTATTTTACATACTTGAAAGCTCTTGCGGTGGTTGCTTCTTGCTCACGATAATGTTACATATGTTGACAGAACAACAAAGAGTCTTATAAAATTTAATCACATAAAATACGTAGTTATGCTATGACAAAAGACACTGGTCTCTAACGTCTAGCATTATGAAACGACATTCTTAGTCTTTCTTTTGCTTTTCTTGCATTTCTCTGGTTCCTTCATTTTTGCCAGTTTTGGCTCAACATGATCATCTTCTTTAGGTGTTAACCGTCTAAAGAGGATTAAATGCGTTCTATTCAAGCAAACTTCTAGCGGTGGCTCTAGGGCTCCTTCAGCCACCTGGACAAAGTGATGATTTAAATTCCTCCACTTACGTTGATCATAGGGAACTCTTAATTTGTCCAGCAAAAGAGTGCTTAACGATGGCACCAGTGGTTGCAAGGCAATACCACAAACACGTAAGGTATCCATGGTCATGGCAATAATTGTTTCCAGCTTTAAGCAGTTCTCGTCACATTGCGGCATAGGTAGAGTTAGCCGTTTGTCAATATCAACGTCCGAGATCTTAAGTTTTAGTTCCCAAGGTCGAGAAAACTCAAGGAATCTATTAGCGGCATGTAGCGTTGACATAATAAGGTCAGCGCCCATGTAGAAATTGCCATCATTGAAATGTTGAGTACATTTGGCTTCAATAAGATTGAAAGGAAACCAACCGATCAGGAAGATGAAAAAAAAGGCCAGAGAAAAAACATAATCAAATGAACAGAAACAACATGAAAGTGCTGTTACATAGCTCCTACGGGGGGAGGAGGAGTTTAAGAATGTTAAGCTTTAATATGCGTGCATATTTATAGTACAGAGCAAAATAATAATCTTTTCATAGACTAAGGCTGAAATTATTTCTCATGTGAATAAATATATTTTAAGGCATTTAATGGTCAGCACATAGTATAAATAAATGATGAGATAGTCTATTGTATGTATTATCATGATATCTTAAATGTATCCTTATTTTTATACTATGTTTTCATGGATTTAAAAAAATTGTTCATAAATATCACAACGCAGATGGAAGCTATCTTTCTTTCTTTCTTTCTCTCTCTCTCTCTCTCTCTCTCTCTCTCTCTCTCTCTCTCTCTCTCTCTATTTCTCTCTATTTATGCCTCTCTTTATATCTAACAAAAGATTTTAGCGAGTAAAAGAAATCAAATATTATATTCTATGTCCTTTGAAAAGTTTAGGTCAATTCTAAATTCTTTTGCAAATTTGTAGGCGATATCTTCGGTTTCGCTAACAGGAGAATATTTACTACAAATACTACAAAGTTACGCAAACAGACAAATGGACAGTCGAGCAAGCAGGTATGTTTAGGTGCATTCGAAATTTGAAACTGACCAAGAATTTATATATTTTAAAGTGTTTTTGAAGCTTGTTTGTGCGCATTATAAAGATATTAAAAAAACAATTAAATATTGATACACTATTATCTTGGGTACGCGTACATGTTCATTCGAATTACTTTCATATTCAATCCAAAAATGATTCCGACCGGAACGTCAATGTGTGTTAGAATAAATGGGAAATAACTGAGAAATAAATTGAAAAAAAGTTGCACCTACATTTTTTTCGTTCAGGTGGTTCATGTGGGATCGAAGGTTACGGGTGAGTTACGGACACGTCTGCGAAGCGATCGTGCCCATTTTAAAACCCCATAAATTTAATCGACTTAGGAAATATTGTGGTTATTGGAACTCATAATATAACAGAATTATTATTACAAAAAACAGAGCAAGGCAAAATCAATCAGTGGCATTGCAATAATTACGGCGTAAAGAAAAAAGTAAACAAACCTACCTTCAAATTGTTGTAAAACGTCGCGTAATTGACGACCATTATTTGTCTTTAAGATCTCACGTAATTGCGCTGTGTGAAAACGTGGATAAACTTGTCGTGGATTTAGTGCTTTGGAACAAACGCGCGATAAAAGGTTACCTAAAGTATCAGCAAGTTCAGCGTTTAAAATCCGCATTGCCTTAACGCTGCAATAATCTGAAAATAAAAGATTGGTTTATTAAAAACATTTAATTACTACTTGTCCAAACGCTTAGTCAAAAATTTAATTGAATAGTTGTCTGCTAAAGGATACTTGCACGAAAACTCACCTTCTAATCGATGCCAATAAAAGTGAGAAATTGAATTTTTGATAACAACACTAATTTAGTTTATATTCGACTATTTATACATTAAATATATAATATATTTAAGCTATGGGTTAAAATCTGATCTTTTTGCTTGTAGAATATCTGTAATAGAACCTAGAACACACGTAAAGACTGATCCACAGACAAAGACAGGCAGGGTTAATCGAATACCGCTAAACTTGATTTTTTAAATTTTAAAACTATTTTAACAAAATTCATGCTATGTGTGAAGGAGTTCACTGTCTAATAATTAAGTAACATTGCTTTCACAACTGCTTTCGTGTGTTGGTCTTAATATAAATAATAGGAAAAACTATGTTCAACTGCTTTAAGTGATTGTTACATTATATAAATTTAAATGATTAGTACATTACATAAATAAAGAAAAAAATAATAAGTAAAGGATTTTGTTGTTTGCCTAAAAAAAAGCCTCCCGACATGGAAACGCAAGAAATCTAAAACTTTTAAAACATCACAAATCCAAGCTAAATGTAAACACAATCGGGAGACGTCTTTTTTAATTGTTCCTCAGTAAAGAAAGCAACCGTGTGATGTTAATTATACAAAAACAATAAACAATAAATAAAACATTCATTCAATTGCAACTAAGCGCAAATATTGAATACAGAAAGTAAATGTCGGCCAGTTCTCTCCACTCTATTTCTAGATATGAAAATTATTTAAAACAATAAGCACAAGCATACGTTAGCGTTACGTATTTGATTTAGTACAAGTAGATATATGCGAATTGTTGCAATATTGTATCTTTCTGGGAAATTTCATCGCGTTAAAATACATTTTTAATTCTATCAATTTGTAAATGTCTCGATGTTAAGTTTTTCTGTCATTTGTTTCCTCAACTATGTTAAATAAAAATCGAAAATTTTTAAGACCAACGATTATAATATATAATTAACATAAATATGTTAAACAAGTATAATTTTACGCTCACAGTAATATATGATATTTATATAATATAAAATTGCACGGATATGTTCCGAAGTTGGCTAAATTTTTATTGAAGCATTCATATTCTAAGGGTGTAAAGGAAAAAGGGGCTAAGTGAACGAAATGGCTATCAGAAATAAGCCGGTAACAGGTTTTTGTTGACAATACTGATATTAGGATCTAAAAATGCTTTTGTACCAGGGGTTATCTAAAACATATGTAAATACGAAATTAATAAATTCATTACAAGTTATTCTTTGCTTTAAAATATTACAACTTTTGCATCTTTGCAACTATTGGCAAATACAAGAATCAAAAAAAATTTTAAAAGATTTATGATACCAAAGATATTAAAATGCTTGGTTTTCTTTAAATAAAAAATTAGAAGATGAAATCAAATATATATAAATTTGGAAACATCTGAAAGTAAGTTGAAAGAGCGAATATAAATTTGGAAACATCTGAAAGTAAGTTGAAAGAGCGCATATAAATTTGGAATTTTAAAGCATTCTCTGATTCTCTGATATTGTGGTAATGTATCGACGATAACTTTCCATTGGAAAGTTTTAGTATTAATTCCAGTAAGGACAGATAATTATAAAGAAGGGAGGCATATGCAAAAAAAAACCTAACAATCAATGCTAATCTTTAGGACATCATTTAAGACCATCATGCCGACCACTGACATCTGTGTTGTATCTGGCGTATTCAATTTTTTTCTGTATATACATTTATTTCATACTTACTAGCGTCACTATGCGCGGTTCCTTCGCGTAATAAAAAATAACGTAGACCTTCCATGGTATAAGTTTTAGCTGCTATAGTGGGATCTATTACATTGTTTTTACTTTTTGACATTTTCTGGCCATCAACAGTCCAATGAGAATGGACGTAAAGCTGCCTAGGTGGCTCCATACCTTCAAATGAAAAAATGATTTAATGATTTATATATTAATACTGTATTTCAGAAATAATAAATATGCATAAATGCAATTCTTACCAGCAGCTATTAAAAATGCCGGCCAGTAAATGCCATGAAATTTTAAAATATCTTTACCAATAACTTGCACATTTGGCGCCCAAAACTCAGTGTACTGCAAGTTAATGGAAATTATTTTTGAATAATTATTACTGCGCTTTATTTACCTTCCCGTCTGGATAACCGACTGACGTTAAATAGTTTACTAAAGCATCAAACCACACGTAAATTGTTTGAGTTGGATCATTTGGCACAGGCAGAGCCCAGGATACTCTATTAATTGGGCGCGATATCGAAATATCAAGCAAAGGCTCATTCAACATATCCATTAAAATTTTTTCAAATTTGACCGGTCGTACACGATTGCCCTGTTGCAGCCAATACAAAATATCCGCTTGAAATTTACTTAAACGAAACATGTAATTCTCCTCTTCTGTCCATTCTACAGAGTGTCCAGATTCTAGTGAATACCGGGCACCAGACTGCTCGTCTAAACGCAACTGATTATTTGTAATAAATGTTTCATCAGCCACGCAATACCAGCCATTATATTGATTTAAATAAATAGTATCCCTTTCGAAGAGCGTATTCCAAAAGTGATGAACAGCTTTCTCGTGACGTTGCTCGGTTGTGCGTATAAAATCGCAATGTTGCACCGAAGCTTCACGAAATACTTCAGCGAACAAGTGGGACATTTTCGTACAGTAATCCATCACAGGTGCTTTGCTAGCAGAAGCAGCCCGATCGATCTTTGTACCATGCTCGTCAGTACCCGTAGACAAGCGTGTTATTCCTGAATTCTCAAGACACAACAGTCGTTGATAGCGAGATATAGCATCTGCTAGACAAGCCGAATATAGGTGCCCAATGTGAGGTGCTGAAAATAAACAAAATAAAGTACAAATAATCGAATTTTGCAATAGCTTTGCAATGCTTACCGCCATTCACATAAAAGATAGGTGTAGTTACGTAGAAGTTGCCTGCCAATTTCTTGCTATACGTGCGTAAAGCTATCTTTAGCAACTTTACCTTCTGACCTAACATTATTAAATTAAAATTACGCTTAAATTGCACAAAAATTGGCATTTGTGTAACAGCTGAATGAAATCAGCTGTGCTCAGCATCAGTGCTGAAACACTGCCCCACATGAGTTCACGTGTTGCCAAATTTCACACTTAAATAGTAAACATTTACTTTTATAGAGGGTAGACACAATGAGACGTTATTCCTATTTTGACCCTGGACCTTCAACTTTGCCGAGCACTTGTTTGATTACATATGATTATATACGTACAGATATTTGTATTCACATTTCAAGAGCGAGAGAGAGGGAAATAAAATTCTAATTTCAAGTGGCACCGCAAGCGACTCTGAATAATATAAAGTAAAAACAAACGAAATTCATGCAATATCTGGTGAGATTTTATTTTCACCACTATTCATATTTATTGAAAGCAACTCTGTGATCTCTTCATCCTTCACAGATGGTGAATTTTTTATAAATCACGCAAAGGATTTTGTATAAAACTAGCCGGGTTTTAATCAATCAATCAATTTGCCAAGCTCGCAAAGCACACACAAAATTTTACGAAATTAAAAAAAAAAAGAGAAATTTAAAAAAAAATTGAAGAAAATTTTATTTTTTTGTATTTGTAGGCATTAAATACAGCTTTTTAGAAAAAAAAAAAAGATACGTTGAAGTTTGTTAAGTGTATTAAAACAATTTAATAAAATCATAGTGTAAAATTGGTTTAGTGCATTCAAACAATTTAATAGAATTATAGCGTAAAATTTGTTTAGTGCATTCAAATAATTATTCAATTTTGATTTTAACACTGAGTGGTAAGTAAATTTTACTATTTCATATATTTTATTTATTGATTAGATATCTAAAAAGACCAGTATTTTCAGTTTAACAGCTTTTCAGTACACGGCGCATTCAGCGGATTATTAGTCTCATATATTCTTTTACGTTTTTCAACTTTATTTTTTTTTATAATTAATTTTCTCGGTCATTAATATGCTACAAAATTTAAAAATTAATTTTTATATATGCCTTCACATTATGCCCTGTTTGGAAGAAACATATTTCCGAATTTTTACCTGCGTGATTGGCGGCAAACAACAACAAGTATATGCGCCGCCATACAATGCTACCTCTATAACCTCTATTTTGAATTCTTTGAACATTTGAATTTTACACAACAAGGGTAAGAACTGGTAAACGTATATTAGCGATTTTTGGGTTTTACGCAACAAATTATACACCGAAAAAATGTATAGGTTTGTATTTGGTGGGATTGTTCCGGTATAGTGCTTTACGAATTATTGAAATCTGGGGAAACAGTTACTGCTGACCTGTATTGTCAACAATTACAACGGTTACAGTCCGCACTCATAGAAAAAAGACGAGCTTTAGTAAATAGAAAAGGTGTGATACTCCAACAAGATAATGCCCGCCTTCATACAGCGAAGATTACTCAAGAGAAAATTAAACAGTTAGGCTGGGAACTTCTACCGCACCCTCCACACTTGACGTACTGACGAAAAAACAGGTACACTTATAACAGTAGAAGATGTTAGGATAAAAATGAAAAAAGTTAGAAGGAGCCTAAGGCGATTGGACAACTCGGAGTGTACAGGTTACACGGGTATGTGCGCGCATGCGCGCAACATGACTTCACAAGTAGAGAAGGGGAGAAGTACAGATGGACTCAGATTACGAAGACTTTTTAGGGTCTGAAAAAAAGGACGCAGTGGACAACAGATTTTTCCGGGAGTTAAAAAAACTGCCGGAACAAAGAGAGAGAATCAGGGCGCATACTCCCCTTTAATTTTAAAGTATTATCGCAATTTTGGAGTTATATACTATTGTAAGCAATTTTACCATTTTTTGTTTCTCATTTAATGCAGAAGCATGCGTCTTTCTACCTGGTAGATAATAAATTTTTAAAATATTCAGATATCCCTTATTTCAAAAACGCATTTGTTTAGTAAGAAAATATTTATGAATTGTTTATTTTTGAATAACCTTCAATATACATAAATTAGTAATTTTTACTGGGAGTCCAAATTTTCCTTTTCTTTTTTATATTAAGTAAATGTTTTTCTCTTTTTTTCACAACTGTTTGTAATTTAGTTTTTTAATTTGCTTCTAACCGACTGTACATACATAAATTTTAAGCAATAATATTGAAACATTATTTACGTTTTTTACTGGTGACTTTTAGTTTATATACAAATTTAAATAAATTTTCTTTTTTCATAACTATCAATGAAGTGACCTATTTATTAGATTTGAAGTTTTGCTTGATTTAACTCGAAAACTTCTTTATGATTGGTGAAAAATTCTTGTTTTTCAAGTTTGCTTTAAATGTTTTCACCGAGATAAACTTCTTTTTGGTAAAGTAACATTTAAGTTAACAGATTTTTAATAATTAAAAAAATGTATAAAAGATTATGGTAATATGAACATGGCCCGATCTTTAAAAAAGCCGAAAATATTCATAAAAATTTCAAGACGTTTCATATTCATTTTATGAGAAAAAGAAGAAAGAGTTACTGATTGAATAAAGAAATATCACATAAAATGGTGTATTTCTGTAAATTTTATAAAAGAAAAAGTAATGAATGGCTATCACTCTGCATTTTAAGTTAATTTTAAACACTGCAGGATTTTCGTAAATTAAATAAATTAAATTGTTTAAAATTAAGAGGACAATTGTTTATTATTACAAAAAATATGTTTAATTCATATCTAAAACTCACAACATGCCACTTTTTTATATAAGAAACTTTAATTTTTTAGTATTAAATACGTATTCTCCTCAAGTTTTTTTCTTTTTTTGTTTGATAAGGGAGAGTGGGAAATTTTCAACTTGATACTATTTGCGTTGAGAATTATTTGAAGAAGTTTTTGCAGATGCTTTTGTGCTATTTATTGTAGGCTTCTCAAAATGTTGGGTAAGCGTAGCTACTGCTACCGTTGAAGGTTTTTGTACAGGCCGAGCGACTGTTGAGTTTGTTGTCACTATAGACGCCGCTGCAGGTTTTTTGATGTTATTACTATTAAAAGAGGGCTTAGCTGACAGAGGTTTTGGTTTCTGTATCGTTGCGGCTGGTTTGGCTGTTAGATCTTTTCGTACAGTAGTCGACATTCCTGCGGCATTTTGGCTGCCAGGCAGTGTCGGTTTCTGCGTTAAATTATATAGTTTGCTGAAGTTTTTTACACGAGTTGAGCTGCTGGCCCGATTGCTACTACGTTTCTGTTGCTGTTGATTAGATTGATTTGATTTTCCATTGTTTTGGTTATGTATTCCTGGTGGACCTACCAGTGTGTTGGACGATGACGGTTTAAAACTGGAAAATGCAGTAGAGGGGGAGAAATCTGATTTGGTGGGAGCTATTCGAGCTATTGGTGCGTTTACCGCTGTTGGTCTTAAGTAGGATGTGGCCGGTGGCTGTATTGCATTAACATTCATGCTCGCGGCTTGCTTTTGCTGCTGTTTTTCTTTGGTGTCTTCAAATTCATCGTCTAAGTTTTTGGTGCTCACAAGAGTTGAGGCAGAATATATGGAATCACCACCGTTACGTTTTTCAATTTCATTGACTATTTCACTTAACAAACCCAAGTCATTGCTGCTGACTATACTGCTGCATACACTGCCACCGATCAAATCGCTACGCTTAAGCGTTTGTGCCGCCGGCGGTATTTCATCTATAACCGCATAAATATTATCAGAATCTAGACTTTTTAAATGCAGTGTATTACCTGCCAATTTTAAGGAGTCTTTCATTACTTCACAATCGTCGTAAGCATGTTCTGCAGCAGGGCGTTGACTGCTGGCTACCGGCAGTTGATAACCGGACGAGGTGGTTGAGCTAGTTTTTTTAAGGGGGGGTGGACGTGGTGGTGGACTCTTTGGTCTAACCGTTAAAGAGTTTAGCGAAGCTTGCGAGCATAGGGCACTTTTTGGTCGTCCTACGGGTTGCCGCATGGAACCAAAAGTTTGTATAGTTTTTTTATTAGGAGATCTCATGGATTGAGCCCTTTTAACCAAGTTTTTGGTTTCTTGTTCTTTTGGTGTTAAAGTAGCTTCAGAGTCTGAATTGGATGACTCGCCATGGGGTGGAATTTTATTTGAAACTGGTATAGGTGCTGATATCTCCAAATTTCTTAACTTTTCACGATTAATGTAAGCCTTTTCCTTAACGATTACCTTATCGTCCTTTTTAAGAAATGATGCTATGCGTCTGATGGTGCCATCACGACGTATATTAAGTTTGGGATCGGCGTGCAATGGTACTGGTGGCGGTGGTGCTGGCTTTAAACTGCCAAAGGATTGTGCAGGAACCTGATGCAGTGGCGGTGCTGTGGGTGCTGGTCGACTAGGTTGCAAATCCTTCGCGATATTGACAGATTTTAAGGGTAAATTTAAAGTAGAATTTTCTAACACCGGCATCGAGATAATCGGTCTTGTATTTGATCTCGGATTGGGAGGCGGCAGGGCAGGAGCCGCTCCTCCTACTTGTGAAGCTGCCGATAAAGGAGTTTTACTTGACAATGTACCACTCAATTTAGAATCGTTTTGCTTAACTGGCTGTAGTGGTGCTGCTCTTTGTGGTATCCCTAAAACACTGTTATCTTGAAGAGTCGGTTGAACATAGGCCACATTAGAACCATTAAAATTACCACTTAGTGTTGCTGCATCATTTAATGGCCTCAGAGTAAAGCCTTTAAATTTACCGAACATACCATTTCCTAAAGCGTCACTGGAATCACTCGGTGATTTTAACAAAGCCGAATTCATGTCATCCGTACTGCTGGGTGTAGATTTTGGTAAGCCGTTAGCAATTTGATTACTGCTACTAACGCTAGGATTAGTACGGCTGGCAGCTTGTCTATTACTGGCTGTCTTAATACTGAAAATTAAAATGATGTAAAAACATGTAATTAATGAAATAAATAAAAGTATTTTCTACAAATTAACAAACACGTTATCTTGTTTTGGACTAAATATTATGCATCATTTTAATATATCCTCATGCACAGGACTTCTTTCATTATCTGCACAATAATAACCGACTTTAAATGAAAGTGACAACAACCTTTAAAATGTCGTAAGGCTATGAAAATAAAGAAGTTATTACTGATAGTCTTTCAAAGGAAATAAAAAATATTAAAAATTTTTTGAAAATTACTACTATATCAGATTACATATCCGAAAAGTTAAAGCAACGTTACATTTATATTTAATTTTAAAAATACTTTTTCAATAAAAATTATCTTACAAAAATGTTAAATACTTAATAAGAAGTAAGCGAAACAGAGTGAGCAGGAAAACGACATTACAAAGTATTATACAACACTACATAAAGCAACAGATGCAATTAAAACAAAAAAGTTATTTATATAATGAACATAAAAAGCACAATATACATAGCACGTAATATTAGGGAGTTTTTAAATGTAATAAAAAACAATATTTTTGAGAAATTTATTATCATTACAAAATCATGCTTAAACTATCTGAAGAATCTTGTTGTAAGAAATTATTGGACAAAATCGCCCTGGCTGCGTATTTCGATATTGTTACTTTTCATCGATCAATTTGATTTGATCAGAAGAAAGTACGACTAACTCGATTGCTTCACAATTTAACGAAATTAAGTTTTATACTAATATTGGTGAATCGTTACCTTTGTAAAGACACGATTTTTAAAATTTTCAGTTAATTCCATTTCATAAATGTTTGCATTTTATATATTGAAATGTTAATGTACTACGTCTTGTATATGAAATACGATTTTGTTCAATAATTTCTTTCATATTGTTCCTTTCAGATTTTCGTATTATATTCTTTCATGATTTTCTGATTTTCTTGTAAGTGAAGTAAACTCATGATTTAAATGATAAACGCACCTATTTGTGTCGTCGCTTACAATGTAAGTAGTACCATCAATCAAAGCGTTTGGATTAGTGGTCGAATTTAAGCGGATATCAGTGATTTCTAATTTACGTTTTAACATATTATTGCAGTTGTTTCTATTATTTTTACTATTACCGTTATTATTGTTGTTTGTGATTGTGTTGTTGTGTTTGTTTGGCGTTAAATTTTCAGAATTAAATCTAAAATTAGTGTTATCACCGCTGTTGTTACGTTTATTGGGAGACAATAAAAATGTACAGTTAATATTTGGTGTAGTTGACATGCACTTTGTGATGTTTGTTTTTTTATTTGTTGTTGATGTAGATTTTGTCGGCATACTAATTTCATAATTGCTTTTTGATAAAGATAAATTCAACTTTATTTTATGATTTAAAGGGAAGCGATCACCCGAACTTAGGCTAGTGTTAGCAGTTGAAATTAAATTTGTATTTGCATCGGTTGCAATTAAATTATCGTTAGATACTGTATGTTGAGTATGACGTGCAGTTAATGCAATTGGTGCTGGCGTGGTAGAGGTAGTAACATAAGTGATAATATTGGCAGGCATAGATATAGCAGTAGTAGAAATACACAGAGTTGATGGGGTGCTTGTTACGGTGGCTGTTGCAATTAATTTATGGCGCTCAACGGTAACACTAGTTTTAGGACTAAGAGGTGAGGAGGTACCCGAAGAAGAATTATGAGCGGTTATGGAAGAGGAGGAGGAAGAACTGGGAATATAGTCAGCGCAAAAATTATGAGTTACACTGGTTGTTGTGTGGGAAAAATTGGAACTAGTGCTAAATGATAGGACATTTTTAGGATCTGATGATACATACATATTCTCGGCTAATTTGCCCCCTATAAACAATGTATGGTTGCGGCAATAGTACATAATAAAACAGAACGCAGCAAGAAAAGGTATAACAGCAAAGAATAAAATGTACATGAAACGCTGGAAGGCTTCGTGACCTAAAAAATGGGTAATTTATCACATATTACTTTAAGCGTACTATAAGCCAACTTACTATTAGGATTAGTTGCAGGTCCACTATCCACAGATCCTCCATGACCTAGCATCATGCACGTTGCACCCGTAAAACCTACGTTACAATGGCAATTGCCTGAAGAATGATAAAAATGAGTAATTTTTATACTAATCATTAACCAAAGAGAGATAAGATGTAACATTAGTGCAAAAATAAAAGAGATCTTTTTCTTCTCCAGGAAATATTTTAAATTTGGCTTTGCTTTTATATAATCTATTGAGATATTTCATCAAAAACACCGTCGGCAATGGTACATGGTAGGAAATCTAATGCAAACAGGTCCGTCATCGGATGTTGTTGTCATGTATACACATTGTAATGTGTACATCACCAATTAGTGAATGTAACCATACTGGTCAACAAAAGTCTACTTGACGTAAACAAAAGTCTACACAATCTACAGTGTCTACAAAATAGAGAGAGAAGAGAGTTGGTTTGACTAAATGGCAAAGCATTATCCTTTTTTTTAATCTCCTGTAATCGCTGTTAAATATAAAAATCAGATTGCATAAAAATACACTGAGAGAGAAAAAAGAAAGAGGAAACTGAACAAACGACTCACATGAAAAAAAAATTAAAATCAATACATAAAAAATAAAAGAAAATGAAAATCCAATATATTCTCCATAAAATAGCAAAAAATATAGTAAATTACCCCGGCTGTTGCACACTCCATTTGCATTACAGTCTTGAGGACAGGATTTCCCCATACCAGTAGTACGTAGGTATTCGATGGCTAAGCATTTCTGATCTACACACATTTTTTGATCACCACATTTGGCTCCATTCGGAGCTAAACCAGGATCAGTGCTTTGTAAGCCTAAGTCTACTAAAGCTGTTCGACACGGCACTATATTACTGTCGTGAGTTATAAACGAATGGGACAACACAGCAGCAGACTCCATACCAAATTCCAGGCGCTCATTTAAATGTCGACAATGCAACATGCCGCATGCTACATGTTCTTTTTCGCAAGGTATATAAGTGTTATTTAATCGATTGAAGCCGCAATTACCGCCACGTTTGCCTTCAGTATTCATTTGCAGATAACAAGGCTCCGAATTTTCACCAGTTGGACCCCAAAGTATACGACATTGATGTGAGTGCGAACGACAATTGCCTTCATAACAGTATGCTTGCCCGTTATCACATTCTTCAGTGTCACGTTTGAATACATCTATTGGGCAATATTCCGATTCACCAGTGCAATATTCCGGTAAATCACATTCATTCTCCGCATTACGACAGAGAGTACTAGCTATTTTTGGTCGGCATGTGGTCAAATCACAGCACTCCCCTGTCGCGCAAGAGGCATTACTATGCAACATGCATTTGTGGGGATCACAACAGGTATTTTCGCAGTAAGCAGGTAAGCCACAGTCACATTGCTCGCCTGGCTCTACGAAACCATTACCACATTGTGGTGAATCGAATAGTTTGTGAGGTTTATTCCGCAAACAATAATTCATGCCACGCGAAAAAGCAATATTTAGTTGATCTATACTGCAAGAACTCCAATGAACGGGAACAACCGAGGTGCTGCTTGCCGACATGATGCATTTTTCATCTTGGCACTTACAATCAGGGGAATCATGTTCCATGCCAAAATTATGGCCTAATTCATGTGCCATAGTTGTAGCAACTACTGCTACTATTTGACTGTGTTCCATAGATACGCTACCGGAGTATTCGTGAGTGCATATGGGTCCTTTAAGAGCTTTTCCTATTAAGGTAAACAAATAAATTTTCAACTAATCTTATTCAATTATTTGTTAGGTAGATATAAGAAGACTTACCCACCACACCCTTTTCAAATTTCACCTTTGTGAGAAGTTGCGCGTTGTCGTTAGCATGCTCCAACACTAACTTCGTGCGCCGATAGATAAGAAAGTTTCTTAAAGTAACATCGGCGTCCGGCGTAATTTCAATTTCGTTCGACTCATTCCATATCACCACACCCACCAAAGCGATAAATATATTTAAAGGAACATACAACTAAAAGGGAAATGGAAATGCTCTCACTTTCATCCAAATTTTTCAAATAAATAAACGCCGCCATACCGCGTTTATTATGTTAGCCAAATCTTTACAATGTTGATGCACTTTCTTCATATTTTCACCGAAGGACTTATAAGCTTTATTATCGACGACCATAACCAGCTCAACATACGAGGAGTGTTTATTGGAATTAAATGGGCCACGTATTACATGGTTGTCATCATAGGAACGTTTGTACTGAAATTATATAAATGTTTATAAAATTCATATGAAAGAAGCAATTAAAATCTGCACCGAACAGAAAAAACTTACTCTCAGTATGCGATTAAATTCTGAGCCACCAATGCGATTTAGTGTTATTGCATCAACGCGACCAGCAGCGTTCTTTAGAAATGCCTGCTTTTCATCATAATGATCGTGATCGTAACCACATGAAGTATTTTTATTTAAAAAATCACTTTGACTGAAACATTTTTCCAAATTGTTAATACATATATGAAACTTTTTAGCAAGCAAAAAATACGTTTCTTCTTTTTTATATATATTTGCATTTCAAATTAAGGTTTAAAATAAATATTTGAGATTGTTTGCTGTTTTCATCCACCCTAAGTCACAAAGCAACCTTTTCTGGATTGGTGAAGTAACAGAAATTCTTTTCATAGAGTTCAACCATATGTTTGATTAATTTTAGGGCTTTATAATGAACTTTAAATATGTGTGATCATATAATCAT
Organism: Glossina austeni; assembly: GCA_000688735.1. Classification (NCBI taxonomy): domain Eukaryota; kingdom Metazoa; phylum Arthropoda; class Insecta; order Diptera; family Glossinidae; genus Glossina; species Glossina austeni. The sequence goes on from KK502446.1 coordinate 1,103,977, forward strand.
AACGAACGTCCGCAAGTCTGCATATACACTACTTTAAGATAAAGAGATGCGCTAAAAATTGAAAAATGTGTCGCGGATCTTAACACAAAACAAGAAGAAATGCGCTAAGGTTTCTCAAAAAGCAAAAGTCGCTCAGAAAATCCCGCAAAGTGGGCCAATTATAAAAAATTTGATGTGTTTCACCACGTCAATTGATAGTATAGCATCCCGCTTCAATCTATTCTTCCTCAAAAAAACAACAAAATGTTATGAAATTTTATATAACTTTCATATGAGTGCAAATTAAAAGCACAACACGGAACCTCTTACTCGAGTTTAAATTAACTAATTAACGCCTATCACTTGCTTCTGTTAAAACAGAAAATATGTTCTTCAGACCGACAGGGCTCCGTTTTGAAATGCATCTAAATCTACATAAGTTTGAAAGTAAATCTAACACTTCAATAGTTGTGCAACATATAAAGGAACTTTTACTCATTGTAGCTAACTGCTTAGCATATTTAAATTTATATACTTTTTTGTTGATTTCCGTAAATATTTTAAAACAAACCAGAATGCTTTTCTTTAGCGATTTCTTCCCATTAAGACGGATTTAACTTTCATAAAAGAGCGATGGCTATCAGCGAGGAGTCTACAGATTTCATTAGTGGTGCATTTGCCACTTCTTGAAAACCGTAAAGTCCGAAATCACTTTTTTCTGGATCTAATAGAATTAGCAAATTTTCCAAAGTGTGATTTTCATTGAGAGCACGCAATTGTACCGGCTGCTGCGTGTATGCTAAATACACGATATTTGAACTCAGGCTTAGTTTAACTGATTAACTAATAAGAATAATTGTTAATGTAAAAATAGAAAAAGTACAGTTCTTAATTTAAAAAAAAGAAAAATAAGCCAACATTCTATAAATGTCACACAAATGTTCATTCATTCTTTTTCTGCTCTTCACTACACTACCTACACTTGTATTGACCTTTGAAGAACTTGTGAATTTTACATTGTGCTATGAATAAAGAAATAAATAAATAAATAATTGTTCAAGTGCTAATTCAGACTCGCTCGTTTTAATTGTTATTTTTACTCTCGGATGCGTCCAAATTCAGAGTCGCACTTGTAATCAAACAAGTGCAACAAGCGCTAAAAAAAGGGCATATCTCCTATATATATTTTTTTTGTTTGTGTTCTATGGCACGTGTTTCATCCTGCTGTAAATGTCAGTTCGATCAACAAAAACAAAAATCCTTGCCGTATATATGTGTAGAATGAAAATTTGTACGAAAACTTACCGAAATAATAAATGTTGATCGTGTAACTGTCCATCATTGCCCGAGTGTATGAAATACGTGTCAATGCCATCGAAAACGATTCCATTTATGCCACCATTACATGTGGAGACGGCAACGTAACTTTGGGGCTTCTCACGTATGGAGCCCTTTTTTCGTTTGAACATCAACAACAATTACAATGGACGCCATAATGTTGTACAAAACGCAGAATAATGGAAAATATGTAACGAGGCAGGAAAATATTGACCAAAAAAGGAAAAAACAAACAAAAGAAGACTGAATATGTAACAGCTACCTGATAGTGACATAATGCAATTTCAGTCTTTGTAAAGTTTTTCACAACGACAACGTTACGACCTTGCGTGGAATTTGAGTTTTGATAACGTAAAAAATGCTTATCGGGCAGTAAATTATCGTTGCGTTTCAGGTCCATCAGTATGTGTTGACCTTGATGATTATATGTTAATACTATATGTGGAATATGCTGGCCATCCTGTAGCGGGGTTGAGAAAAAGGGGAAAAATAATGGAAAAGTGTTATTAACATGCGGATACAATTATGGTATGGTATAATAATGGGACAGAAGTGGTGTCGTTGTAGATTCACGTGAGTTATTATTTAGCATGGTGAATTTTATGAGTGTGATTATAATGGTTTCTGAAGTCAGATACCAAGTAATTAAAGAAAAAAACTTTACGAAAAATGAGGGAAAAAACATTTTCTTATTGATCCTTATAATTTGCGTTCTCTTCGGTTAAAATATTTCAACTGTTATGATAAATTATATGCTGGAGTTGTTCTTTAATTTGACGCGGTACGGTCCGCAGTTATTTATATATTGACTTTTCCTAATAAGGCATTATATGGGAAGTAGTCGAAAAATTTGACCGATCCTAACAACAGCGTTGGTCTTTTGGTCAAAACACCTCAATTTTCATCAATATATGGCAACAATTGCGGCCTGTAGGTTGAATACAAAAAAACAAGGCAGACAGACAAATTTAGAAATTGAAAATAATTCTGAATTGATCGATATAATAAAACGTGGGTCTATCTTAGGTCCTTCTGAATATCCCATACATCTGAACAAACTTAATATACTCCTATATCACAAGCGTAGGGTATAAGAATTTCAATTATTGTTCCATACAAATACAAGCTTTGTTTTTAAATTAGGCCTCAATGTTCACGAATTAGTAATTGTTGATTACAATGAAAAAGAGAAGTTTTTACAACATTTTCCTATTGCGCTACTTACCACATCTAGTGTACTATGAATGGCTCTTTTATGTTTAGAGTGATGTAATTGCGGTTTTATCACAGAGTACTTTAAAAAATCATCAAGAGCGGGAAAAATGTAATTAGCACCCGTATTGATACTATATTGGTGATGTGTTGAAGACGTTGATGCTGCGTTACCTACAACGATAAACAAAGCATAAAGTACGTAAGTGTCATATATGCGCATATATATATATATGAAGATTATATAACATACACCATACACTAAGTGCGTAAGTGTACGTGTTTTAATACAATTGTTATAGTTAAGTTTCTTTATATTTAAGTAGAAATGCTACTATGATAACAAGAGGTAAATGCATATGTATTAAGATTATGCAGGAAGGGAAATCAACTAACACTTTACATTTATTTAAGATGGCTATGGCTAAATAAATTAAGATGTGTGTTGGCTAAATGCCAACAAACATGTAACACGCACATTGGATTAACTGATTTCAGTAACCGTCTTTACAGGAATTCGTCAAGAACACCACAAGCAATATTATCAAACTAGTTGTGACAAGAGATTACTAGAATTGAAAGCAATGCAGCGAACAATCATAACCTTTATTCTGAAGTGAAACGCTTTTTTATAACTACTGCCGAAGCAGTAGCTGTAGGCGACCATTTGGGCTCAGGAGCGTAATGATGGACTCATGCTTCGTCCATTGTCGTATATTTATTTAAACATCCAAGCAGCACTATGTAGCAGTAACCTGAAGTGCTTTTCTCATGGAAATCAACTTCGAATCTCATGCTGAGCAAAACTACATTCGATCTGCGGTTTATATTTTCGACTGTTATAAACTTAATGACAAACTTTATATAATGCTTCATGCATTGATGACGATTCTCGTGTTTCTGCAAATAGTTTTTGTTATAATTTTTTTACTCCTACAGTAATAATATTAAATGTAAATAGCACATCGTTACGTTCGAAGTTATTCATAATAACATTTAACGGATGGAATATCTTGCAAGACAATTTCAAAGTTAATATCAACAAGTGACAACAATACATGCTACTTCCACCGGTTACCACGAATATAATTTAAGGGCTTATATATTCCATTGCATTACAATGCAAGTGTTAGGACAACACTTGACTGCAACTATAATCGATATCAACCATGACTTCTTGTTTCACTTTGTATATTGATGCTTTATGATGATTGATGTTTTTTTTAATTCTATTGATTTTTTACGGTTAGTTGTTAAATATTTTAAGAACTCCTCGACTCACGTTAGAACGTAAAATAAAGGCGCCAATAAGATTACACAGGTACGCATAATACAAAATTATATGTCAGAGTTTGTTTTGTGCTCGTTTTCACATGTCATGTACTTAATGGTGATATTTAACCACCATATTAAAGAGGATTTCAAACTCACCTAAAAACTTGGAACTTAACTTGCCTGTCACACTGTAAACGAATAAGTCCTTACTAACAACTGAAATCAAAGGTGAAGATTCAAATGAGTAATAATTTTAGAGATTTTGTTTATTTTGCTTTCTTCGTAAAGAGAAATATGATATTTAGAAGCAAACATGTACGTCAAAGGGGTTAATGGTACCTCCTCTTCTGTACGTTCATACAAACTCTACATGTACGACTATATAATATTATACATGTACGTAGGTGCAAATGTAACGTATGTTATTTCTGAGTAAAAGTCGGTGACCTCAGTCTCAGTCTTAGTAGAATTTATGCATGCATTAATACGGTGTTAAGAAATTTGGTTGTATGCAATTTAAATTTGGCTTTCTTGTTAACTTATGAATAATTCAACTAATGTAATATACAAGCCTTTTCCTTTCCTTTCCTTTCCTTACCTTTTTATTGCTATATTTATAAGATGAACGATGGATATATAAGGCCTTATAACATATGCTCTTGCTAGCAAGTTTTGCTAACAGGACGGGTTTGTTGACGATACATCAAGCAACAGAAATATTTACATGTTCATATGTAGTCTTTAAGGCGGCCTTTTTTGAAGGCCTTTGAAAAGCATTGGATAACATCAAATTATTATAAAATGTCAATGTTTCTGCGCATTTGATATTTTTTTTTTTTTTTGGAATTGTTTTGGTGTGATTGGCGATTTTTTGCTATCGAAAAATTAGATCGAGGAATCTGTAAGTGCTCCTATTCTCTTCAGAGTACTCTCCCCCCCGTTTTTCCAATTCTCCAAAGAGTCCGAGACGCCTTTTTCTAAAATGGCTTTAAATACTTTCCTCCTTTCGAGTAGAAAAGGTTACTCGGGGAGGTCTTTTAAACTTCTTGAATAGTCAAAACTCGGATGATGCTAAATCATGCGAATACGGTGGTTGTGGAACGATGTGGCAGAATCTTCTCGAAAAACTAACGCTTTTTTGTTTGGAGCAATATAGTTATTCAATATATTACTTCATTAAAAGTACTAAGCTCAATATCTAATTTGCTTTTCGTAAATAGAGCCGATACCCCGCGTTACTAGTGCTCAATTCGTTTTTATTGTAGTCTAAGAATTTATTTCACTAGTCCAAAAAGTTTCTACTAAGAATAATAATAATAACGAATTCTATTCATATAATTAAGAGACGAATATATTAAAATCGCTTTCGTTTGGTTTATTTGAGCGAACAAAAAATAAAAATAAGGCCGCAAAAATAAAAAAAGAAATTAGCGTAAAAAGGAAACTTAGAGAACGTCTGTAAAAATTAGTTTTTTTAATGTCGCTTAACAAAAAAATACAAAAACGCAGATGGATATAATACATATAAAATGCCGTTGCATGTCATTTCATTAGAGTTTGCGCTGGTATGGATTTTATAGCATTATGTTCAGTGCTCTACTTACGGAAATAAATATCTAAAAAAATGTAACAGACAGACAGATTTCGGGAAGGGGAGGTAGACGGCGCGTGTTAAGCGTTAACGTTTTTGCTCCTTTGCAATCTCTTTATTACTCTTTTTTGTGCAGTGCTGCTGCTGTGGTGTGTGTCATAAAGATCATCATTGTATCCATAAGAAGACCAAGAGAGTAAAAAATCAAACCGAAATATTGTTGAGGAATATTCTTTGAAAACGAGAGGGAACTCTCAATGCAATATCTTTTACATATATAACATATAACAGTATGTGGTAAAATTAAAAGCGCGAGCAACGACCCCTAAGGCATGGCACGTAGGCTAGAACAGTTCTTCTATTGGAAACGGAAGGAGTAGATAAAAAACTGAATGTTTATTTATATTGTGCCTTTCGCTGCATGCTCTACAAATACATTCAACGCAGTTCAAAAGTAGAAAACATACACATTGCATTTGTTGGAATGAAAGAAAACGAATACCGAATGCCCTGCAGATACAAATTCACAATATTCTCCTCGTATAGAAGGTATGCAAAGAGAATAAGTTTTCAAGTTTTTACGTTCAAGTTCAAGATAAAATTGTCTTTTTGTAATAAGTTTATCATCAAGCGTTAGGTTATGTGAATGTTTCTCCTTAAGCCAAGACAAGTTATTCTACCAAATTGCGCCGAATGATTTATGTTTCAAGTTTCACATGATTCCGTCACAGTAAAAAATGTAAGCCGTATGTTCTATATGTTTAGTATATTGCATCTATACAGTGATACAGGATACAGGAAGCTAATATTTGGCACAAACATTCCCTGGCCGATTAAAGATGTGAAGTTAAAAAATGAGTGAGATTTGTTCACAGACATGCCTATAATGCAGAAGAAACTAAAACAACCTCCGAGAACGCCGACACTTTTCCATATTTTCATCTACAACTTTTGATCCTGCGAATATATTTCTGAAAAACTGCTACATAAGTATTCGCCAGAATCGCTTGCGTGTTCCGCGCAAAAATTGTCCCGATCGATTTACTAATATGTGCAAAAATTTTAATTCTAACATTTTTCTTATTTATTTCCCATTTATTTTAACGCAGGTTGGACTGAGTTTTATTGTTAACTGCGGATGTGTTGGTAAGGCGGTCGCAACGATTCTCGAACTGAACGTGAAGCTGAACATAATGAAGATCTAGATAACAGATTTTCTAGCTTTACGTGATCGAAACTTACCCCCGAAAATGTGAAAAAAATAGTAATTGGGTGGAGAAAACGGCAGTGTGTTGTTACAAAATTACATAAGTTAGTTTATGCTGGAGTCATTGCTTTTCCACGTACAGAGCGTATTCACATAACAATTTCTTATTACTTAAAGAAGCGCAAGTCTAAAACATTTCCCTTTCTTTAGTTTTAACGGTATTTAAAATTTATTCGTTTTCTATAAATATAACTTTAAAATATTTTCCTTTAAAGTATTTTAATGTGAAGAAAAACTTCTAACTCGCTTAGCGCCAAAAAAAAAAAAAATGAAAGCCGATATTTGCGACGTCTACACGTTCGGGTTTTGAATCATGCATAACAACGTCTACTCTATTAGCAGCAACGTCGACATCGTCATCATGATTAATAACGACAACGTTCGTTTATAGAGATTTAAGTGACGCGTTCTTTAAAGCCAGATATATAGATGTTAACCGCAGATGCAATTTCTAGTATTGCGACCGACCGCTGCTACCGACATCATCCTTATCATCACAATCACTAAGGTGGTTAGTGCGTATGTAACGCGTTTATCGTTGCGTTAAATTGCTATAAAAGGAAGTAAATGCCGGTTCTGTGATGCTAAAGAAGGAAGTAACCATTTCCTTCATAACGACTTGCTAATAATTTCTTATTTTGCTGTTAATTAATTTTTTTTGCTAATTTTAATTGTTAGTTATAGTGCATGAATAAAGAGTTCATTCAATTCTTTGATATTTAATGCGTTGGTGCAATCATGTGCAAAACAAGTCATGCACTCTAACCTGCGTGCGCATGTCCAAATGTGCGTTTGCCTTTAAGAAACAGTAATAAAATTTATTGTCCGCAACGGTTTGAAAATTCTCATTTAAGGAGTTAAAAGGAACTTATTACGTAATATCGGGAGAAAGCAAATCACAACAAAATCTTAATCTCAGAACTATCAAAGTCGTCATCATACATAAGCTTTGTGCTTACTTGTGTCAAAATCTGTCAATCCAACATTCTTTTCTGCGGAAGCGGTGCAGTTGCAAAAATTAAGATATCAACTCAAGATCTTTATCTCATGTATTTCTGATCGCATTTAGAGAATTATGTCAAACAAAAACCCCAACTAACTTTAAAAAAGAAAGTTTACGTATGTTTTCATAAAGCTCACTTACAATTTTCGTCCTAACATTGTTTTGATGGACTTCTTAACGCGTCTACAGCTGCAAAAAAAAAAACATTTCGATGCGGCCACAATTTTTTGGATTCCATTCACATCGAGCCTATTTCAAATTGCAGCTTAGGTTACTTATTATTCTAGGAAAACTCGAACACTACTATTGTTACAGTTATCCAAACATTATGATTCTTTAGCCGCCCATACATAACAGTATAAACATATCTTCGATTTAAGTGCACTTTATAATGAGCACGAATGCGTTCAAAATGATCAAAGCTGATATTATCCGAATTGAAAGTTTTTATATGTGTTCGCTTGCGGGTGATATCACATAAGCAGATGTCTTACCATGTTCGTTAAGAAAATATAAATTGAAGTATTAAATATTCTTGTATTTTTTATTAATATTAATAAATTTTATTTCTTTGGATAGCGAACTACGCTCCAATGTGTTGGTTACTTTACTTTTTCTTTTCTTAAACAATTTGATGCAATGGCGTGCTAAATTCATAATAAAATAAAGGTGAAAAGTTCCAAATTTTTTTACAAATTTGAAGGCGCTTTTTATGCTGCCCCATCTACACAAACATGTAATTAGATGCAATTTAAAAATGTCGTTTCAGAATAATTTACATAGTGGCGCCGTCTATTTTGACAGGTAACTTAAGTGCAGTGTTTGTTTAACATATCAATCAATTTAAGTAAGTTATTATTTCCACGCAGTGTGAGTTGAAAGCTTTAGTCTTTTTTCAAATGCTTTCCCACAAAAAGATATGTCACTTTCACATAAGCAAAGATCTCCCTCTATATTCAAGGCATAGTCCCATGCTAATCAATTCGTATTCTTTAATCGCCGCAAATCATTTGTGCCATGCATACCTATTTAAGTATATGCATACGAATTCATGTGAATATTTTGGAGACATTTGATGGTTATCGGACAATTTGTTGCAGTGCATTTCAATTAAAATTGGTTGCGTTATCACAAGAACAATGTAAAGAAAATGAATCTCAATATTATTTAAAAGCCTAGCTCAACTGACAGCAGGTAAGAGTGGTGGAGAAAAACTTCCGAACTGCAAGCATCTTAAAAGTCTTTCGTGACACTTTTAAATGCAATATGAGCGCACGTAATGGGACTTTCCATTCTTTTAAGCAAAGGTTCACTGAAAGCGATAACGTGACCGTAACAAAACGAACGGTCTAGGTCATTAGGCACGATTTTCTATATATTCAAACCTATGTATAATTGACAAATGGACTTTCCATACACACAGTTAATTAGCTCCCTTGAGCAATTTGCATATTAATCTTCAAAATGCAGTTAATCATTGCACGAGTAATCATTTCTTTGTATTAATATATCACCTAATATTTTCTATTGCTCACAAATTTCTTATCAATATTTATTCGACAATGGAGGAGATTTTTAAAAAGGTTAAAAAATTAAAAAGTAACAATGCATTTGTAGCTTAAGTGTCGTAGTTGCTTAGTTGCTGTATTTAACCTTTTTTATATCCTCTCTCTGAGTAAATTCTAAACCCAAGAATTTCATTATCACTGTGATTATTATGATTTCGTCGCTTCTTATTTCTGCACAACAAACAAAAGAAGAAATCGTAGGCGTAGCAAATGCTTTGTTTCCGGTTATCATGAGCGGCTTTTATAAACTTCCGACGTCTTCACATTGAACACACAGCAAAGCACCAACTAACACACACGTATTTGTACATCTGCGCAAACATTATTTCAGAAACGTGCGAAAGAAACAATTAATATATTTCAGTGACCTTTAGTCTGGCCAAAAGAGTACGTTCTTGTCTTGTTGATTACGGGCTTAATTAAGCCAGTTTCTCTTCCTTCAGCGCCATATTTGAATAATTATAGACACTTTTCTTTTCTCATTCTTCCAAAGTTGAAGAAAAAAAGAAAATAACAAGAATACTATCTTTGTGTAACTCGCACTATTTACTCAAGTTGGTATGTTTGAATTCATTTACATTTATGCATAAACTCATTACGTAAAAACACTATATAATCAGTACATAGCGATATAAATTGGGTCATGTAAGTTTATAGTAGAAGTTTATGGTAATTAAAACCGTCTTGATCACACTATACTTGGAAATCGAAAAATTTAAATTGCTTAACTTCACGTCAAGTTTCTAAATATAACAAGCAGTCATCTTTCATGAATCTTAATAGTTTTCCTGTCGCTGTTTTTTAAAGAAAAGCGAATATTCCTTTTCCTGATGAAAAAAAAACGCGGCCACGATCACTCTTAATTTTTGATGCCCTTCATCTTAAACTCTGTTTTAACTTTGAACATATCTTTTCGGCACCATCTGCATTTGAACTTTTAAAGGATTTCAATAAGTATTAAGTTCTTACTTTACCATTTTTCCGTTTCTGAAAATAAAGATGTTGTCAGTTTATGTTGGATTGTTGGATGGTTTGCGTCCACTTAGCCCAGATTTGGCCCATTTTTAATGTCTTTAATACACTTTACAAGTTCCGACAAGCTTCTTTCCGGGTGTTGCAAACGGCTTGGCAAAGTAAATATACAACAATAATAACTTACAAAGAGATGTGAGGCATTTGTGGTCAGACTGCTCAAGCTTTCAATATAATAAATGAATAATAAATCAACTTACCACATAGTTGCAGTTGAGTTCTTGTTAGCATAAACTTTAACAACAGACTGATCTTAGTTATTGGAGAAGATACAAGAAATCTTAGGTACTTTTAATCTCTCAAGGTTTGCTGTATGCACGAATATGATTGATAATAATTGACTCTAAATAAAATTAATTGTTTCTTTGATAAGCACGTGTGCAGCGCGATCAGGCAGTTGCCATTTCTCGAAATCTCGAAATCTTTTGGTGCAAAAGTAAATAAAAGTAATAAGAACATTGTAATCTTGCAAGCCTGATTCTTTAATATCCCAATTCGCTTAACAGCGTTCTTCACTTATATAAAATACCATAAGCTATCCTCTTCTTCCTTGTAAACGCTTACACTCAGGATTCTTTGTCGAGAAATTTTGGATGTTGCAAATTCTCAAAAATATTGCCCCATGCAATCATTGTTCAACATTGTTCGAATTAGGATAAAAAGTCCTCAATGTGCCATATTTTGTCAAAATATCGAGTCTCAAAAATTGCGGCATCTAGGTTGAACACATCAAACGGACTTACAGACCAACAAGGTTAATTCTTAAATTCATACAATAAAAACGTAACATATCCTGTACCACAAGCGGCGTAACGTACAAGTACCACAATATAGTGATATACAGTGATATTGAGCACCCACATGTTCTTTTGTGACATATTTGCAATCCCTTTGGAACATGTGTGACGAATTTTATTAATTAAATACAAGAAACCGTTTATCCGTCATTCGTTACTTTCACTTGAAATTAATTTATATAAATTTAATTAAAAATATACGCTCGCATATGCAAATTTAAGCGCACATCTACTTGCTTATCGGTGTGAGATATATGCTAATAAGTTTTGTCATTAAACGAACCGATATATTTATTATGACATATAACCGACTTCAAACATACATGGCGCAAGTAAAAATGCAATAACAGCAGCAACAACAGCTACTCGTACTGGAAAAAGTAATCGGATATTTAAGTGGTTTGTTATCGTTGCAATTACTGTATAACATTACACAAAGCTACGGTTATTGTAGAGAAAATGTATGATACAGTAATACAAACTATGTAACGTGACATGTGCCCACGTTGCTAATACAGAAATTCGTGAAATCTTATTATTTCGCTCAAGGCCGTGTAGCGTACGCGACATTACATAATTTAAATATTTTCTGTTTTGAGCAAAGTAAATGACAAGTGGCATTATTAACACTATATGTTATTAATATGTTACTTTCTTTTTAAGGGAAATACCTTTATTCCTAGTCTTGTGATTCAGCTGTTGCAGTGTTAAGTCCGCTCTATAGGTCGTTGCTTAACCCGCAAAAGGTTACACAATCGAGATAATGTAAGAATGCATGGAAAAGTATTAAAAATAAAAGAGCGCGAAGGAATGACCAAAATGAAAGCCTTTAGGTTATCTTTTTAATTGCTTGTAGTCTCCCCAACCGATAATACAAAAAATTTCTGCTTATCATTAAGTTTTAAGATTTTTATCTGAATGTAAGACAGACCCTAAAAAATATAGCGAGCGAAATTATGTGCATATCTTCCGGTTTTAAATTTTCGTGAATTAAAGAGCTTTCTTTTCCGACCAACCCAAAGGTCGGTATAATTTTTTTAGTGCAACCCCAAACCTAGAAGAACTCTAATGCTTACTTTTTTTTATAATAAATCGAATGTTTCAATGAGACACGTTCATAATTCCGATGAATCATCTCAAGTTCTAGGAAAAGCATATAGTCAATTAGATGTGTCATCATGTGTAACCGAGCTGCAAGTAAGTTGAACGATTGTTTTTGTAGAGATATTTTTAAGAATTTAAGATTTAGCTGCACACAGAGAGACATGCCTGCGTCAACATGACTAAATCTAAACGACTTGTTGACCTAATTCAATAAATTGAGAGAAAAATTACGATTTTCTAATCCAATTTAAATTTCAACTCACCACGTGATATATTTTTTGGGATAATTAACTACCCCGCAACTCGAGGCTTGTCGAGGTTTAATGTGTAAAAAATATGTATGGGCAGAAGTGAGTTCAAAAACCAAGTGATTTAAACAATTTACAATTTATCTAAAACAATGATAACGTCCTTCTGTTCTTTGTTCTTTGTATTCTGAACGAAACGTAATTAAAACAATGTTCTAATTAAAACTGTGTGTAGAAGCATATGTCGGTTACAAGTTTCATTTCATTTCATTTTTTGGAAAATCAAACTTTGGTTTCAACTTTGATTATTGTATTATATAGTAGCTGCGTTGTCAAAACACTTGAATTTACTTGAATTTCCTTTTTTTTTGTTTTTTTTTTTTTTGTCTATATATTTTTTGTTTCTTAATGTGTTTTCTAAATTCCCAGTTACAGGTTCTTTATTACACCGTCAGTTGTGTATGATTTATTTCTACATAGTTAGTTCTACACATGAACGCGTATATTCAAGTAAGCGACTCTTTGTTTTTAAACTTAGATGACCCAATTATATGAGAAGTACACAAAACCAAGAACAAAGGCACAAACAAAAACGACAAGATCATATGTGTATAATTTATGAGTTCATGTTCTTTGTATTGTAAGTGTTGTAGCAGAATACTAGTTTTAATTGCTGTTACCTCTTCACTCTGCACACATTACGTACGAATCTATAAATACTGCTCTTGCAGTTGCTTTCTGCGTAGTAGCAAAGTTTGTGAGGCTCAATTAAAAGGAAATGCTCGCAAATTTGCAAACACCGTGTTAAGTTTAACCAACACCAACGGAATCATAGGACTAAACTAAACGTACCTTATGGTGGAAAATAACTAAAAGTTTTTAACCGTTATAAAATTTTAAATGACTCGAAATTGTTTATGATAAACAGTATGTTTCACAAACAACTATAACAATATTCCAATGATTGTCGACAACAAAGAAAATTAAAACTTTAGGCATTTTTCGAGAAGGAGAGAAAAAAAAATATTTTTGCAATAACTTAGATAAAAAAAAAACCTCTTCTAAATACGTCTCAGCTTCGGAAGTCCAGGGCGACATCCATTAATAACAGATTCGAAACATTTGTTAAGCCGTTGCCCAATTTTATTTTAATATCACTAGAAATCTTCCATTGCAGATCAACAAGATATTAACAGCAGCTTACTTTCTCTTAAGTCTTTTGTTCAATACAGGACGTCGGCATTTCTTCTTTCTTTGGCCACTATGTTTAATGTTCAGCCGTCTCCATTACCGTCAAGTATCTTTGTTTTATTAGTGCTCATCCCAAAAACATTCCTCCCTATAGACAAAAAAAAAACCAAGCAAGCAAAATAAAAACCAAAAATTGTCAAAACACGCCAATTAATATCCTCTTCACCTTAAGAGAGCCCTTTGACCAACATATGGATCGCTGACCGACTTCGATGTGTTCATGTGACACATACTTAAGGTGGCTACAAAAATGCCTCTAAAGATTGAAGCTAGACCAAGAAAAACCAGATTCATCCCCTATTATCGTTTAAAGAGATTTGATTGTACAGAAGAACGTCACATTATTTATAAGGTAAACTGGTAAGTCGAACACGAAATGATGACGCATTTTAGTATGGAATATGAGATATTTATAACACAGCGCTACCTGCCCTGGAGAAGTTCACAGCAAGTAAATTCGCAATTCAAAACATCAGAATTAAAATTACTTTCAATATCATAAATGTATTATTTTTCTATTTCTTTTAACCGCTCGCAAAGAATATTTCCCCACATAAAAAAGAGTGAACCGCATTTTCATTGCCTAGAATGAGAATTTATAAATAAATATAACATAATCAGATCAGAGCCGTGTCATAAATAACAATAATTATATTAATGAATAACAAAATAGGAATACATGCTAGTTAAGTGGTGAGACAAGGTGGTTGGATAGACAAATAATGATCAGGAGTCTATTATTTGCCACCTTTTTTTTTGGAGATATTGAAGGTTTACTAGAACAACAACAACAAAAACAAAGATATTTCATTCAAAGAGCGGATAATCTTCAGCTTTTATTTTTCAACCATTCAATGTAAGGATTCATGTTTGAACATTGTCATAAGAATAGAAGCACTGTTCAGATATCGGATAACTCGTCGACTGAAACAGCGCTCAGCTCCACTACTTATAGTCGGCTTTATCTTCAACGTTCATTGGTTGGATGCTCCACATTTTGGATTTTTACTTTCGGATTAATATAACATGGACGGACAGTTTTTAATACCCATCGTGATTCAACAATATTCCGCTTTGCGTTAAACAGGGAAAGTAATGCATTTCGCCAACAACTACCTTTTACAAAAAAGGCGACGTAGCCAAAGTTTAGAAAAATTGCTTTGTATGCACTTCTTATGCTGTAAAGACAAGGCAAGACAAATATGCAGTATCATACAGTATTCGACACAGCAAATTATATACACGTGTATCTCATTATGGTCCATCATCAATGGGGGAATGCTATGGTATACCATTCTGTTGTACCATTCTTTTGATATCCTTCGTAAGTTCGTATTTCGTTAACATACTAAAAATTACCTTACATGGGCCATTCCGCAATGGAATTGTATAGGAGGAAATTCAAAACGTAAACTGACTTGAACCAAATATAGCGCAATTTGTTTGCTTTTCAAAGATGTTATTCGCCTTCACCACCTATTCATCATAAATCACTAAATCTTAAACTTCGTTGCCATATGAAGACTTATTTTAGTTTTAACGAGGAACCTTACACATAGTGAGTGAGGCCAAAAACATTGACCTATGTGGTCCAAATTTGATACAGTTATTTGTTATGTCGAAACATTAAATTATTGGTCAATTTTACCATAGGTATGCTTATTTTACGTAGGAAGGATTACAGTGGGGGGAATTCGAGTCGATTTATTTAGAAACGTTTCGCAATTTGCGAGATATTTTAATGCAACTTGGTACACCAACATATTTTGGACCAAGGACGGCCACTGTTGACAATGCTTTGGGTCGAATCATTTCTTTGACCACTTCGCATGTAACACTTTATTTTGAAAAGTCATTATATGAATAACCGTATCAAGCGAAGCGGGGTAGGGCGTTTAATGGTGTTCGGTGTCGCACTGTAGTGTTTTACTTCTTTCGTTATTTAATTCGCATTAAAGTGAAAGAGTAAAAAATAGATAGAGAGAGAAAGAGAGAGAAAAACAGAACGAGACCAACCTGTCTACATCCGAAAGCGAAAATGTCCATATCTCCCAAAATGCTTAAACTAAATGAAATGGATATTTATGATACTAAAGTATGCGCACATAGTATGTGAGCTAAAATTTAAGGAATGGTAACTGAGAGTAGCAAATATTTAAAGAGGATTGAGAATGCTTAAAAAGGTCACATACATCTCCCTATCTAGCTATTCAGTTCGGTATTATTAAGGGCGTGCTTATCACTTAATATGACGGTGCTCTAGGAATACTAGCGCAGCCACAATCTCCACTGGAGTAAAAAAAAAAATCCGTTCTACACAACCCTATACTTTTCACCTTTTCCCTACGTTGCAGCCAAAGTTTATAAAACTAGATTGCCTTTTATTTCGCATAGCGAAAAATAGGAAAATATATAAATATGATGTACAATAAAAATGCAAAACACTGCATATAAAAAATACTTTTACTAAATGAATTAAAACTACAAAAAAAATGTAGCAATAATACTTTTTAAGTTTCAAAAACAAATAGTGCATTGTACAAGATACATAATTGTTAAGCAAAATCTGACCGAAGACGTTCCAAAAACTAAATATCTAAACCAATACGACGATAGGTTCAATGCGTATACTTTTAGCTGATGTTTTTTTGTTTTTAGGAATGTATATTAATATAAGTGCTAAAGTAAATACAGTCTTTCTCTCCGGCGGATAAATGTATGTCAGTAACCACGGCTTAGCAGTTTTTTACACGCTCATTGACGACAGAAAATTGATATGCATGGAAGAAAGCGCATAACTATTTGCTTGTATGTATTTCATCGTTCGATTAGAAGAGAAGCAAAAACCTCCGCCGCGGGCTTTCAAAAAGAAATATGTAGAAGGAATGTGAAACGGAAAATGGTCGTGAAACGAGTGTTGAACACATTTTGATTAAACAAAAGCTTGATTAAGAATAGAAGTTAGCCACAACATTGTCCGAACAATATTGTCTTGTTCAAGCATTTACAAGCGTTTGGTGATGTTAACTACCGTTGTTTTCATAACAAATTTATGCATATTGTTATAATAAGCACAAGCTCAATATTTTATTTACAAGAAGTTATGCAGCCTAATGCTTTAAGCGTATGCTTATGCAATGAAATCGCACCTCGCAACGCCTATGCGTTCACGACAATCTTAAAAGTAGAAAATATTTGAAATATAAATGTTTGCAAAACATCAACGATACTTAAGCCAAGCCGCTTTAAACAATTATGGATAAGATGGCAAAGTAATAGGAAAGAAAAATGCATTTTAAATATTTTATTTTATAAATATTGTTACTTTATTAAGATAAATTAAATAAAAATAAAGTTCATTAATTGAGCCCAATATGACGATGAAGTCATTTAATTCATGGATGCATATTTATGTGTATACATACATACATATATATATATACCTAATATATTTAAAAAAAAAAAGTGAATGCGTTATATGTGTCACATTTCCGGTGGAAATATAAACTTCCATGACAATAGTTTATGGTCATGGCAAATAAATTTTCAAATTTTTCTTTTTTTAATTATGGCTACGTACACGAGATAGATTAGGACCAGAATTTGTATGGTAGTAGTAAATAATATTGAATGAATTGAATGACAGATTGGTGGATAAAACAAATTATTTACATACATGCTTAGCCAATCGCTTTTGATTACGGAAATTCACACAAAGTCTCATTCAAGTTTCCGCTTTTTGTACCCGCAACATGCAGTGCATTAGATTTGCCAAATGGTTTGATACTCATATCTGCCCAATAACCGATCCATTATTTTAAATTACATAGTGTTTATGTGTTTGCTTCTCTCAAATATTCTCACTGTAATGTATTTATTCTTTTTTTGTGAAGTAAAAGGGATATAGAAGCAAAGAAAGAAAATAGGAAGGTGATCTGAAAAGTGTCCGACTTGAAAATGGCAATGGCAGCGTTGTCATCAAAAGTTGGAAAATATGTTTCGTAATTGATAAGCACTTACCAAAATTTCGACAAATTTTAGGGCACGATTGTTTTGTGACAATCACGTAAGTAAGTCGATGTGAATGTTTTTATGGAAATGGAAAATAGTGGATATCGCGGATTCTCATTAAGCTTCTGTGTTCGACAGCGAATTTTGGATATTTGAATTAAAAATAGTAGCAGCAATACCAGCTTAGATAACGATGAGTAATCGAACCGATAAAAAACTTTGACCACTGGCGAAACCATTGCTAAATTTCACCGAATGGTGCTGAACAAGCATCGAGTTTAAGGTTATACAGATAGCGTGGATCAAGAACAGGTATAAAGAACGTCTTTTCATATTAAATCAAAATTTACCCACGAGAAAGCTGATGGCACGTTGGATGCCACGTTTGCTCTCAAAGGGGCAACTACACGGGGTCACAAGCTGAAAGCTACAACAGCAAAATTGCATGAGTTTGTTGCTCCATCCAACATATTCCGCGGAACTAACCCTGTTGACATATCTCAAAAGAATACTCCAGGGAAAAAAGAAGGTTTCGAAATAATGAAGACCCGTTAGCCTGATTGTATCATTCTTGGTAGAAATTACCTTGATTGTTAGAGTCAAATTTTGCACAAACAAAGGAAAACTTCGCTTTTAGTTAATTCAGGGACGTTTCAGACCATACTCGTATACACATACACATATACCTATACTATTATCAATCAATTGTTTGTTAAAGTTTTATTGAACGATCTAATGTTTATTCTCTTTTTTTTGTATTTTATTTTCTCTTTTTATTTTTATTTAAATATCTCACATTTAATTTTAAGTCCTAGTGTGTCATCTGTGTCTAGACTGTGGACAACTGATTTTGCTGCGTAACGAGCGAAGCATAGTAATTGTCAAGAATGTGTGCAATATACGGTTACGTGCCTTAGATGAACTTTCAATTGCATGTATATGTTTCTCTTTCTTTTTCTTTTTCATTAGGGACAAATTTTAGATTATGAATAAAGCGCTTGTCGCAATTATTAATTAATGCTTTGTTTTGTATCGGGCTTACATATTGCACTACACGTCCGGTGTATGTTTTGCGTTTGTGATATTAATTTTTCAAAGAGAATTCATTGTCAAACGTTTTCAGAGAACGTTGCTGATTTGATTTTTAATTCAGACAAGCACTTATAGGATAGCTGGAATCGTTGGCTTCTTTAAAAATTATTTTCGCCAAAGTTCGGATTTCAGAATGTTAAGTTTTTCAAATGATCTTGAAATTCCTTTTATAATACAATATACAAAAAATTTCTTATTATTTAATTATCATTACAATTTAATTTATAAATTGTTATAATATTTCACCTAAAAAAACACATGTACTTCTTTAGCGCATGTTAAAAGAATTATTAAGCATAAATTATAGGAATAAGCCCAGCATAATTTAAAAAGCAATGAAACTCGCAGTCGAATTAAATCGTTAACCCAAAATTTATATAACTTGGTGCAACTTTCATGCTACGAATCATATGAAGCTCCGCAATCTTTGGCACCCACGTAACATAGCGTTAATATTATTTCTGAAAAAACGTACTCTTCCAATAGATAACATCAGACTATACATAATATATATATTGGGTCACGTAAACAGACTGCTCTTTCTTTCGTCTCTCATAGGGTAACGCTCAGCTCAACATTCTCTCAAACGAACATGTGCTTAAATGGTGACATTTCAGCTCACACAGATAGTTTTCTAATTCTTTCAAATCAAGGCATAAATATCGCCGAACATTTGGTTCACTTTAGGCAAGATCACTTTTGTTTTGTCGTTTCTAAATTTTATATATTTTTGCATTAAAAATTAGATCAATATCTTCTACAGAGTTTATGTCGCAAATGCCTGCGGAATGCCTGCGTTTTCGAATTTGACTCTGTACATAAGACGTCGACATTTGCGATCATGAGCATGGGAAAGTTGACAGAAAGCTATCAAATGGACAGAGGGACATATCTACATTAACTTTAAATTGCCTAGCGGTCACGATCTTATGTTATATAGTTATAGCATAACCACACTATCATTTGTGGCATAATCTATGTATGCAAAAGCTCACTCGCATGGACAATCAAAGCTTACGGTGTCTTTACCATACTGCCGTATAAAATAAAATAAAATGTTAACTCAACCACGAATTTTGTCTCATTTTTTGCATCTTCGATATTGCCCGATTTTTCGCCATCGCATTCATGAACAGCACTCGCTTGTAAAACAGATATTTAGTTTTAGACCTGCAAACTTATTGGAACAATAAGAACATTTTCTTCGATTTTATAGTTATGAAAACAACATTATTTGTCGTTCTTTGGCAAACTTGCATCAACATCTGACAATGTTTTGGAGTAAATTGCTAAAGTCCAATATTTTTTGAATCAAGGTTTTTGTAGCGGCGATTCTATAAGCATACAGACGCTATTGCATTTTTATACAACAATTTTTGTTAATGTTTTACATTATCTTTGCACCATGAACTGTACAAAGAACGACAACAATAACAACAATCTAAGAAAAAAATAATCTAAATAAAAAACGAAGTTATTGTAATACAAGCAGACACAATATGCTGCCTGTTCTCACAAAAAAAATTAAAAAGGGAGAGCAATTGTGATCTCTGTCTGTTTGTTCAAAGGCAAGACTGCCCGTGCGCCCCTCACGAAACCATTTTCTTTTTCATCTTTTAAATATTTATCAATTAAGAAATGATTTCGACTCTATAGGGAATGACGTTGTGTTTAGCATTTCACAACGTCGCAAGTCGTGGCAGTTAAAAAAGAAAAGTAAAGGAAACAATATATGCTTATTTGAAAGAACGCTGTGTTGTAAAATAAATAAATACATAAAAAGGTCTGATTTCGTGACTTCGCTTCCTTCTTTTATGTTTCTTTAATTCTTAAGACTTTAAAAAGGTTTCAATTAAAAATTGATAAATTCACAAATTCGAGAAAAAGTTGCCTCAATTTGTGGAAATCCTGCGAGAGAATGTTTATATGAGAAGAAATCGTACGTATTTTTTCTCACGAAATCATATGTATTTTTTCTCATACACATTCTGAGTGGTTTTTCTTCATTTTTATAGTCTATAAATTTGATTTTTACAAATTTGAGAAAAAGTGACAGCAAATTTTTGGAAATTCCGCGAGAGAAAATCTATCGCACTTGAGATTCGAACCCGTAAACACTGGCTTCCCAGTCGCGGTTCTTACTTACTCGGTTACTCAAGCGGATAATATGAATCAACATTATTTTTATATTTGTCAACTGCCACATAGAAAATTAAATT
Source organism: Glossina austeni (assembly GCA_000688735.1). Classification (NCBI taxonomy): domain Eukaryota; kingdom Metazoa; phylum Arthropoda; class Insecta; order Diptera; family Glossinidae; genus Glossina; species Glossina austeni. Next base: position 1,124,964 of record KK502446.1, read on the forward strand.
TCGATCATCCTTCTCACCCCTCCAAGACTTGCAAATTTGAATTATTTCACGAATATTTTACTTTTTAAAGTATCTTTAATTAAATAATCATAACAAAGTAAGCTACGTTTACACTTAGCAAGTAGACTATTCAAAATTGATTGACACAGTTCAAAATAATTGAGAACTGTCCGTAAGCGAATTAGCACTGAATGGATAAAAGTCTACTTAAAAAGACAAGTTTTTCTAAAGCAGAATAAATTGCTAAATTAGTCGAGCGCAATTAGTATAAGAAACTGTACAAAAAAATATGTTTGCGATTAAAAGTAATAAAATAATAAAAAAAATCATTTCCTGGATACATGAACAGAGGTTTAAAGTAAATGAAATGAATGAAGTCTGTAACAATAAGACGAAAATGATTAAAAGAGAAGGGCTACGATTCTTTGTATATTATTTTTTATAAGTAAAAATCATTTAATAATACCGTTAAATAGTAATAAAAGTGTAAACATATATGAAAGTGATATTCATGTCTCACCGAATATTTGCATTATTATCTAAATGAGATGTTCAGAAGAGCTTTCGTTTTAATACCTCAGACACCTATTAAATTTCCCCCGTTTCCTTCTAACTTGCCCTATTCTTCCACAGTTAGCGAATCAGGCGTTAGCGTCAAAAGTATGTACGCCAGTATTCACATATCTATCGTTTGTTTGGCCATCGAAACATATCCATTGACTGGAAGGACAATTCTAACCTATCTCGATGTATTATATTGGTCATAATATCATAAACACACATTTATTATAAATGGAAATTTCTGTATTTTACAGAGGATTGATCTATCTTTTGTAAACCAATCCGCGTGTTTGTGTACGATATGTCTAGATATGCATATGTGCGCTTAGTTGAATACTATAATGTACTAGGAGCATAAGTGTTATGTGACATAAGTATTATGTGAAAAGTTTGCGAACAATTATTTTTCCTTTATAATATGCAATGCTGTCATATGTTTCTCTACGACTTTTTTTCTGTTAGTTGTAAAATTTTCCCGTTAAAAAAGAAAAGAAATGGGAATTAAGTATTATATTCATTCCATTATTGCTATAAGCTTTGCATTTAAATTAATGAACTAATTGCGTATTTTTTTAACTGCTCAATTATATATAATTGATACATTGTTGTTTAACAAAGCGGGATGATATAAAATGTACTATAAATTTATTTTCGATCGTTACGTTAAAAGCTAAAATATTTTCAAAAATACTCTCCTTTAACGTTCAAGAGAGAAATTATTACTATTATAATTGATTTAGGGATAAGTTTTAAGACTAAGATTTTAAAGCACTAGCATTCTAAGACTATCGGCTTTATTGAAAACTCTACCATACTTGAGATTTTAACCTACGACCATTAAGTCGCGACAGACGAAGTACTTTGCCTGCTAGGCAAAGGGCTTCCTCGGTACCTCGGTATGCAATCACCCATTTTTTTATAGTATCTAATTTTTTAGAACATACTCAATTTATTGCACTTCAAAAGTCCTACGTGTTCGACGTTTTTAATAACATGTATATTAATTCTTTTCTTTTAATCATTTTTCTCCTTAAAATTTCTGTTCATTGATTAATCCCAAGAATATGATAAACGCATTCTAACAAGGACCTAAGCTTAGTTCGTTTACATATTATCCATTTCCTGAAAGTATGCATAAAAACTGTTCGCGTATGGTTTCCAAATAGCAAATCAGATGACAAACGTAAGTAATATTAAGCATACGAATCTGAATTTACTCACCTTTTGACTGTGTATCCGCTGCGGCAGCAAATGTTAATATGGATGTACAACGAAGCATTGGCAGACATATGTAGATCAGCAACAACAAACAACAACACGCCCAAATGCGATGTTGTAAATATGAGTGTTGATGACGAACACAGTTACGACTTTGAGGATGTTGCTGTGTTACCACAAACATATTGAAAATGTATTCACTGCAACTTAAATCAAAATGGACAGGAATATAAAATAAAGGAAGAATACTGTACAAATAATTGTAAGATTTACTATCGAACAACGAAGAGTTATATTATTAACTTTATAGCACAATAAAATGCTTGCACGACATCACTTCCTCTTAAGGCTATCACACGAAGAATTCTGAGTAGTGGTTGAAAAGGTGTTTGTTTTTGCTTTCTACGATTTCTTACTTAATACTTCAAGGACATGACATGTCTTTGTAAATCTACTGCAAATTTCATTGCGCATACAAATTTACTTTAAAATTTGAGGGTATTTTATCGTTTGTGGCATAATTTTTGTTATACACCATTTTTTGTACAGTAAACAAGCACTTCAAACAAATCGAGGGGTGTGGTTGGCTAGTGTAGTTTTCGATTGTTTTTTGTCGCGTTTTCTCGATTTGTTGACGAATTTATGCAGAAAACATAAAAGAATAGAAATATTATCCATAGTCTCGAGTCGGATATTAATTTCTCTTTCTTATATGCTGCCGTTAAAAATGTATATGTACGTTAATATTGTTTTATTCCTTACTTTTTTAGTGAATAAGAGAAAGAAGATAACATGTTTCTCTTTTCATATTTTTCACCCATTACTGTTAACTGGCTTATTTACACATGCACAAATTTTGTACTCTTTACCTTTCTCTACTTTTTGCATAGTTTTCTTTTTCGCAATAATAACCATTTCGTATTATGTTTTACTTAACAATTTAATTAACTTTTCTTATTGACAACGTATTCTGAACATTAAAGCATAAATAGACTACAATTTAGAGCACTAGCGTAACACACACTCAACGATTATTATTATTGAATATAAATTCAACTTTTTTCCATTTATTCTTTTAAATTATTGATATCTTGTCTACCAGAGAAGTCTCTGGTTCCAATCAGTTTCGATAAAAGAAGCTTTGAGAACGCCATTTGCATAATTAATTAAGAAATACTTGAAGCAAACTGTGTGGCTACTTCTACGTATATTATATTATCGCATAAATGGAAATTTACTAAATTTACACGCACAACACACTTCCAAACATTCACACTTTTGACGAAATTTAATTTTTATAGAAATGGGAACAAAAGACTTCAAGCTGAACCCAAAATGATGCTTTATTCTTATTTTATTTATTTATTTACAATATCAGTAATATTATACACATTTTAATTAGTCAATTATATGCAAAAGTGTTTATTGTATATTTTCTCAGTATTAATATATACATATATTACTCGCGCGAAGCTCATCTCGTTCAAGATTCGAAATTACACTAAAAACAAAGAAAGGAGAACGGTTGAAATGGATATAATCAAAAAAATCACAATATTTTACAATAACAATGGTACAATAACAATGATGCCATTTTTCTTATTGCTGGTTTGTTCGAAAAAGTGAAAAAACAAGAAGTGTGGCAAAGTGGTGTTATAATAGTCGCTTTGATGTTCGTATAAATGCATATCCACATGATTTGTCCATTCCTACAACCGTCAAAAACGTTCAAAAAGGTGAATTAACATCCAAAAAATTGAAGTGAAGCGGCTATCTGTAGCAGACATTTAGTTTACAATTTTTTCATAAATTGGGGATAAATCTAATTTTTAAATGTTTCTATATATTCTATATATTGTATAAATTAATGTCTTCCCTAAGCCCGAGATATAAGTGAAGCTGCGTTGTGTCACCATGTATGCTTTATGGGATTTGCCAATTCCCATAAAGAATCACAAAAAGGCTGCAAAGTTGAAGTCCCATCCCTAAAAAAGGAATGTTTTTTGTGCGAAACCAAACAATTACTCACAGATGCTTCTAAATTCAGAGTCGCCATTGTAATTGTAAAACGTTTAGTTGTGTCTTCTTCATAAAAGCAAGAAAACACCTTTCGATTTCCGTATGATTTTTCGATGAGTACTAGTAAAGTATTAGGGGAAAATAATTCGTTTTTATTTTGTACTTCCCGATGCCCATGGAGTACTGCATCAAATGAAATGGAATTCGGATTTCTAACGCACCGGTGGGACCGATCTTAATATCTATTTTTCTTTAGTTTGTGCTGTGACGCATTCGCATTCAACGTTACTGCTTGCATTGTGCGTAATGTGTGCAAAGTGCAGAGCAGAGTTGCTTGTAATAAGTAAGAAAAATATGAGAAATATTTGAGAAAAAATGGCAACGTCAGATAATAAATTCTGGCTAATCTGTAAAAAACTGGCTTCTCTGTTAAAAAAGATAATAAATTCTGGCTAATCTGTAAAAAACGGGCTTCTCTGTTAAAAAAGATAATAAATTCTGGCTAATCTGTAAAAAACTGGCATACCCGTAATTTTACTGAAAAAAAAGTCATGTCGCACATTAGACACAAGATTTTTAATTGAAAAACTGGCATGCTTAAACTCGTACTAGGCTTACGAAATTTGGGCACTATGTAAGGCAATATTATGAAGGAAATTCAGTTAAGTACATTTTTTATTTAATCAATTAAGAAATATAAATAAGTTAAAGTTCGCTCTCACGCACTTCTGGAGGTTAGATATTTTTTTGCATCATATAATTAGCTTTTATCGTGAAGCATGCGATAGATGTTAAATTCGACGACTTACGTAATTATATTTTACCAAAGCTTTCGAGACCTTTGCAATTTCATAACATTTTAGTTGGTTACAGCCGTGTAAAGTTTACATTCTTCCCTTTTCACACTCTTAAAGTAGAACAAATTCTTCAGTTTCGCTATAATCATCATTTGTTGCTGCTTGCATTGTGGTCGTATTAGCTAATACAGTATCGTCCATTTCAGCCTGAATTTCTTGCAATGGTTTTTGCAATGGTCTATAAAGGGAATCATTCATTATATTTATTTCGTTTTGTAAACATCTTCCACGTGAGAAACTAAATAATGAATAATTCATTTCTGCATACTGCATGGAAGTGTTGCTTGGTTGCACTTTGCACTTTCAAGTAAAATTAGGAACAGCAAATATAAATAAGAACGAAGAGCACAATCTTCACTCTCTTGCCGCAAAGAGATATAGAGTATGTGAAGAGAATGTTTTTCTGAATAAACAGAGTTACCAACTTTACGTATTTCTTTAGGTATTGCCATCAACCCGACCAGAACGTACGGCCGAATTTTGCACTCATCCAACACAGTAAATAAATTTACTACAGTTCTATAGAAATCATCATAATTTCCACCGAAAGGCGAAACTATCTACTATCCAGAATCTGCAATCTATCCAGTTAGTAAATTATTTTCTAGTAAGTAACACATTTTGTACTCTTACAGTACTTACAATACTTTTATTTATAAAATTAATTCTTATCATTTTATAGTTATTTACAATTTATTAAACGTATATGTATACATACATTTAGTCATTTATACAGTGAAGAAGTTTGCGTGCACAGTATTCATCATTGAATTGTTAATTCAACGACCACTATTTGATGTATGTATGTATGTTATGTAAGAATAGTCGCAGCCAATATATAGTTACAAAATTGTCTTCGAAAAATCAAATTTTAAAAATTTTTCCGCGCCCACAAACAGTGTTTTATTTCATGTTCGACATTTTAAGTCAAAAAAATTAGTTTCCCCTTATGTGACTCAGACACCTGCGAAAAATTAGTTTCAATGCTGCTATCAAAGCATAATATAAATATAAAAAAACATCATCAACCTTAATTTGAAAGAAGACACTGAAATAAACTTAGAAAATTTCCATAAAAATCCAAAACTTTCACATAAGCTTCCAATGCACTTATTTTAAGATAAAACGAACATTTTTTCCAATTTTCGTGATGACATTGATACGGATAGTGATCAAGAGACTGAAACGGAATTTAAACATGAGCGTGATTCTAAAATAGTTAAGGCTAAAGTTAATTCTCTAAGGGCTGATCTGGTTTTCAAGGCCGGTTTGAATGTGGCCAGAAAGCAAGTATTTCACTAATATAATCGTAATAAAAAGCTAACCAAAAATGTTTTTTTTGTTTTATTTACAGCAAAATAGAAACGCTTTTTTATGAAAGTAAAATTCGTGTTAGTGGGAAGAAATTGCTAAAGAAAAGCATTCTGGTTTGTTTTAAAATGTTTACGGAAATCAACAAAAAAGTATATAAATTTAAATATGCTTTCTTTCTATCTATCACACAATGACAACAAAATGAATTTGGTGCCATGAGAGAAAAAAAACAAATTCAAAAAATGATTTGTTATTATTTATTGAACGCAGCTCTGTGCTCTCTCCACAGTCTTTTTTTTCATCTTGAAAAGAAAAAAATTATCCTAGGCTTTCTGTAGAAACAAACACACATTTTTACTAGTTGATGAAGAAGTTCATACTATTTGGATTTAACAATAAAGTTAAAAAAACAAAGAAAGTCGCCAATATTATTTATTTATTTATATATATTTTTTGTTTGTTTGTACAGTTTTGCTATATTTTTCATTTATTTACATATAATTTTTGTTTTGTTTGTTTTGCTCAGATGCTTTCTGTTTTACAACCGGAATAGTTCCCATATTTCTGTTTGACAAGCGGAATAGTTTCTACATTACAAGCGGAATAGTTTCCACATTTCTGTTTTACAAGCGGAATAGTTTCCACATTTCTGTTTTACAAGCGGAATAGTTTCCACCTTTCTATTTTACAAGCGGAATAGTTTCTACAATAGAAAAGAGCAAACAATTGGCTGAGGAAATCTAATTGGTTATTTCACTCAAAAAAGTTCATACAATGAATGCGACAATAAACAAAAGGCAAAAACATTTTCTATTTTCTTCTCAGTTGAATTTCAAGGAATCAAGGAAGCAGATAGACATTGTTTTTAACTTAAAAAGTTATAATTTTGTCCAATAAAAAAAGAAGTAAAAACATGCTTCTTACTACCGATTTTTTTTAAATTTTTTTATATACGCATTGGCGTTAAAGAATTCGAGTAAACAATTAATTGTGCGAGAGTGAAAAAACAAATTTCTAAGTTCTAAAGTTCTAAAAGGCATTTTAGGGTTACTCTTTGATAAATAAATTCGAATTTTCATATCGGGCAAACATTTGAAAGTGAGAAGAGGTTAAATTTCTTGATTTCTCTTCCAACTGAGTTCGTTTCAAATTTACTAAGAATACCAAAAAGAGATTTTGAACAGCTGCTTATATACTCGAATTCATTTATTAAAATAAAGTAGTAAGTTCGAAGAGCGACTATAAACTTGGAAACATCTGAGAGTAATGTAAAGATTCCGCCTGAAAAAGTAATTCAAAGGGTCAGACTGAAAAAGTAATGCACAAAGTTCGCCTGAAAAAGTAATTCAAAGAGTCCACCTGAAAGTATTATATTATAATAAGTAACAACAATTATCTTTTTATTGCATTTAGATACTACCATTAATACATTTTATATTCTCTCAGTTCCGCCCGGTCTTTTTTTTTCTGTGTTTTGAAAGAGTAAAGGAGTTATTTGTGTTCGTTCTGCAATTTTGATAATTAATTTAACTTTTTTTATTGTTTGCCATTAACAGATGTTTGGAAACATGACATTGCCATTTTATGTTTTTTGCAATTTAAAAATAATGCAATTTTTTTTATTCTCAGAGAGAATGTTATGTGAGTTTTTGACTGATAAAAAGTGCCCGCAATTTTTAGAAATTCTCAAAGAGTTTTTGACTGATGCAAAGTGCCAGCAATTTTTAGAAATTCTCAGAGAGTTTTTGATTGATGAAAAGTGCCCGCAAAACTATCGTTGTCTTGTTCATATTCCAAGTCTTTTGAAACGCACTCGTTCGGCAAAGTTAAAATACGCAATTTTCTACGATAATTTGACATTTTTTCACTCTTTCATTGCAATTTGTAACAACAGTATAAAAAGAGAATTGTTCAAGTGCAAATTCAGACTCGCTCATTTAATTGTTATTTTTAACCTCAGATGCGTCCAAATTCAGAGTCGCACATGTAATCAAACAAGTGCAACAAGTGCTAGAAAAAGAGGATATCTCCTATACATTTTTATTTGTTTATGTTCTATGGCACGTGATTCATCCTTCTGTATGAAATCTTTTACTAAAAACTCAGATATATGAATGGATGCATATTTATATTTACGTTTCATTTTCATTCATTTTCTCTACTATAATTTTCTATTAATACACTTTTATAACGACGCAAATTAGCCCTGAAGCCTTCGTCGCCACATTATACTATGAATAAAGAAATAAATAAATAATCGCTTCGGTCACGTCTCCGTACCTACAAGGCCGTCCGCCTAACTGTCTGCTGAAATCACAGTTACAAGTCAAAAGAACACTTTGTAAGAACCTTGGATCGGAGGCGGCATGTACGGAAACTCCGAAAGCACATTTCTACGTACTTAAAGCATGGACACTCTTTAGAGAAACTCCCGTAGCTCTACGGCAGTTTTCTTATATTTGTAGACGATACTAGCGGACACCCCGCAAAAATCTTGTTGTTGCTGTACGCGCCACTTGACCACCAAAACAACGAAAATCAAACCCACTTTAAAGGCGTTCAATAGAAGCAACTATGAAAAAAAAAATCGTTTAATTTTGTGTTATTAATACATATCCTGACATGGTACTAAGGCAATATTTTCTCATTTATCCGCAAGATTAAATCCAAAAGTAATAATAAAATAAGTAAAAACTTATACTACTCTTGTAGATCCATGCTATGGACTAAACATTATTTTCTCAATATATTTGATAAAGAAGCAGCAGTTTTCCGTGGATTTCGGTTGATCTCCCGGAAGTTTTCATAATGTGATGACGGCTTTGAGTTGTTTAATGATTACATATGGCTTGACCCTTTTTGAAGACAAGGTTCAACTTGTAATATAATATGTCGGTAATGGATAATATTATGCCTTCCCCTTATGCCTAAGTCCTTAATATACGTTAACTCATTGAAATGTAAGTATGTTTTCCAGCTTGGAACGCATGCGGTAAGGATAAAAGCATTACTTTCCTTGCTCAACTTTCAGAGAGATTAAGGTGTTTGAAGATGAGTGGCAAAAAAGGGAGATGACAAAATAACCAAAACAAAAGAAAATGCGAACCGTTGGTAAATCCAAACACTGGTAATGTTCCAATATCGCCGAGTCAATGACGTGCAGATTTTTTGTAAATGATTGCGATTTGGTGATTGTATTCAATATTCAAAAATCGAAGCTAGTGCCACCACATTATATTTACCGAATGTTGGGAATCGTTGTGAAAAAGCGTTGGTAAATTGAGAATCGTTGTGAAAAAGCGTTGGTAGAGACTTGTTCGATTAACTTATTTCTTTCGAGTCTTATGAGAGCACAAAACACGCGTCCTTTTCCTTAGAAGTTGACTTACCGTTTCGCCATATGGCTAGTAGTCTGCTTCTTCCCATTTTGTCAATAGTACCATAAAGTTTGCCAGCGATTCTCATAATCTTAAAATCTCAAATTTTTTCAATGTTTTCCAATCACAATTTTTTTTAATAAATATATTGATTATATGAAAACAACCGAAACAAAAAACAAGGACAAACTCATGCACAAATAATTTACGAACTGAATATTAAAAAAAAAAAGCAAGACCTTAACGAATCGTTCAAATTACATATTTCAAATTTTTCATTTTTCATAAAAAAAACTTGCTAAGACAGATTTCAAATTTTTCAATTATAAATAGATCCGCAATAGATGGTTTGGTAGCACTTGAGCTTTACATAAAGGACACTTACGACTGAACTCGATCGCCTGACGGATACAACTTTGACAAAATATATGGCCGCAACGTGTGGACGTAGGCTGCCGCTGCACAGTGGATTCCATGCATATTGGGCACATGAAAGGCGTGCGAGCACCTGGCGAAGTTGACACTACGGTTGACAGTAACGAATATTCATTAGAGGACGACTTATCTATAGCCTTTTTGGGCTTGCTTGTGTTGCGAATGACAATTGATTGTTGGGAACGGCTTGGGCGGTTGGAGAAACGTCTGCGATGTTGATTATTTGAGGTTATGGGTCGTATAGGCGCTCCCGAAATATTGTGCTCTAATGGGGTTGGATTTAGGCATAGAACACGACTTGAGACTTGTTGTGTCGAATTAGTGGGCGTGGATAAATCAATCACTTCATTACTACGAGATGAAACTATGATAATGTCCCCATCTTCATAATTATTGCGTCTACGATCACCGTGCCACTCCCCCTCCGCTAACCTGTATCTTAAAGATTCTGGTGGTTGCGATTGCGTCAAATCGATAACTTGTTCCCCTGCATTGGCGTGGCAGGCGCTAGGCTTTCGACTTGAGAGTTGTGCCGAACTAGTGGGCGTGGATAAATCAATCACTTCATTACTACGAGATGAAACTATAACAATGTCCCCATCTTCATAATTATTGCGTCTATGATCATCGTGCCCCTCCCCCTCCGCTAACCTGTATCTTGAAGATTCTGGTGTTTGCAATCGTGTGAAGTCGATAATTTGTTCAACTGCATTGGCATGGCTGGCGCTAGGTTTTCGGCCACTGCTAATAGTGCTAGAATTCCCTATGGAAATTCCTACAGAACGTAGATTATGATCTGGGGTCCCGTACAAGCGATTAACTGTAAATGAAACAGTTATAATACTAAGGACCACTTAGTCATTCACCGTTGTTTTTTACACACCTCGAACAGTTTCAACAGCAAATTCAGGATGGGAACTGGATTCTAAAGTTCTATGACGTCTACAAACGTTTGGACTATTTGAGGTAACTATCGCTCTATTCAAAGCTCTAACTGGCGACGACCGCGGAGGCGACAGAGATGTCGATCTAGATGACGAATTTAAAATTTGTGGCACCGAATTGAGTTCAGGTATGCTAAATGATCGAATATTCAAATCACGGTAAATCCCTTCAATAAAATTGTTAATATTATCAAGCATATCATCCACTGCCTCTAAATCTGCAAACTTAAAAAAAACACCGGTCAAGTGCAAAAGAACAGAGACAAATCGAGCAAATGTGAGAGGCTTTTAAACTACTTACTTCTTTCTTTCGAGTACGTTTATCAGCCATTTTGGCTTTTGCTTTGATGGCTTTTGGCTAATTATAATTTGTGATCCTTTTCACGTATTTTTTTGTTTTGCATGTGTTTTTTTTTTAAATAAACTTCTACTTAATTCACCAAAAACAATTTTATGTAAGTTTATCGCCAGTAGACAATCTTATTTATAAGGCTTTAAAAAAAATACCGAAATGCGCTAAAAATTTCTATCAGAGTTGCCGAGCTTCAAATTTTTTGTTTTTTAAATTGAAGTGTGTTTGTTTATATAGAGTAAGTTTACTGTCGAGAGGAGAGAAATAAAAAAGAAATAAAACTCAGAGTCCATCATGCAGAATATAAAATGGGAAGTCTTTATGAAAAAACTCATCGAAAAGTTTTAAACGAATTTATAAATAAATAAAATAAGTAAATTTGTTAGCTCATACATAATGTTGCTGTGAGTTTGATGCGGTTCCATTTTCTCAAATTATGCTACTTATATTGAAAATGTGGCATTCTTAATTTATTATCGTAGGTATTTTCATTGTTTGGTATATCGATTTCTTGCCAGCGCCAATTTCGATAACAAAACAGAAAAATTTATCGAAAGTTTCAAGTTGTGTCACAAATTGCTAAAAAATACTTTCTTAAAACAATTAAAATTTAAAAATAAAATATTTAAAAGTAAACATAAAATAAACACTTAAAAAATTATTAAAAAATTTTGTAGACGAAAATTGAGAAAATAAAGGTAAAAACAAAAAAATACTGCTTCCAAAAAAAGAAAATATATACAAGGGCAAATTAGAAGAATTATTAGTTCGATGACTAGACAGCGGTGATAACATATGGTTGACATTCTAATTGGGTAACGCATAGATTCTGTTCCAGCGCAATCCCTCAATCCCTTAATCGACGCACTTGCTGATATTTTTTAACTTTCACCCTTAGTGACGCATTTTTCGTTTCTCTGTAAAAGTTTTATTATAGTTAAAATTCTTGATCGAAGGAAAGCAAGCATCTTTCAACTGCATTATCGATAAGGCAAAGATCGCTTGTGAGGCAGGGATCCCACTTTTTTTATGCGTAATGGGAGTCGCCGAGATTTAGGTCCTCTTCCTTTAGCGGTAAATGTTTTTTGCTTACAATTATTATTATTATCTTTAAAGACTATTCCTTTCGTATCGTTTCAGTATCGTCAAATTTGTAGAAAAGTAAGTAAAAAATGACGCTTGACTATAAAAACGGAAAATATATATCATACGACACACTTCCTTCGAACTCAACGATATGTCAAGTGAGAGCTTTCTTTTCTCAGTATGCTAAACTAATTTGAGCAGGTGGTATCAAAGTTATGTTTCGTAACATTCATATAAAGAGTGTTTCAAAAAATTTCTATGATTACATTAGTTTTGCTTGGTCGGGGTGTATATTGATAATTTTCATTTACGAATACCCGTATTTTTAGCCTAGTCCATCTTTTTATTTTAACTTTTTCGACATTTAGTCCTCCCAAGAGAAACTGATCTAAATGATGTGTAGGGACGTCGCGCTTCCGTAGCTCATTCCAGGATGACTTTCATGTTTATTAGCATATTCTAGTTTAGAAATCATTAGAAATCACTTTATCCACAGTAACCGCGCAATTTTAACGTAAATGGATTTTGATTTTTTTCTAGATCTCTTACTAATCGAGAATTATTCCTTAAATGAATGATTTGTGGATTTATTAATTAAAAAATTGTTACTGTTTGTTTAACAAAGCTTTTGCTTGTATCGTCTAAAATGCGTCTAATCTTTTATGTCTTTATTTGTTAATGAGTGTTTTTCATTCTTTCAGTCAGTAATCATGTTTTGCTTTTTATATTTGTTGCCAGCATGTCCTTCTGTCCTTATCTCGTGCTGGGTTTATTAATGTTCTCATTCTATTTGCAAAATCAAAAAATTTATAAGTAATACTTAGTGTTTACTAACCATTCTTCCATCTGCGGTGCAGCGAAGGTAATAAAAGTGGAAAATTAAAAGTTAATGATATTGATTGGAGGTAAGGTACCAGAACTGAGTCATAATCTTTATTTTCCGTTGTGAGAAATGAGAAAATTGTTCTCAAGTGAGCATCTTGAATTTGCATATTGGCCATTGAACGAGCGAATTATCATCTACTACATTTGCTATCTTCCGAGAACAAACATCTAATTCTGTGCTATCCTAGAGTTACTTGCCAGTTACTTGCCATTTTCCGACACGTCGTGCTAAAGCTTAACGGAAACTGTAATTGCAAGTTCATCTAAAGAACGTCCTTGTTTTTGCGATACTATAAGTAATTATCTGCATTTAGACTACGTTATCATTATTGATCTATTCGTGATTTGTGTTACGGATGAGGATGAATTTAATTGTTTCTAACTTTTTTGAAAATGCATTGTTACAGTAAAACCCTCTTTCATGTCGATGCGCTTTCTTAAATGTTTTTAATCCGTCGCACATGTATGAGTTACGAAAGTTCCGATTTCAATTGAACACCTTTTCATGGTCGCGCCTTGTGTGCATCAGGGAAAGTAGATAACTTTATTCAACTACCAAATAATGAGGACCCATTATGCTTGCTTTTTCGTTTGCAACACCAAAGTAGATAACTATGTCAAGTATCAAATAATTAGGACTCGTCCTCCATTCAACATCAATTTTTATTGACTTTAAATGCAATAGGCAAACAAGCATATGGACTTGACTTAGTCAAATCGGTAACCTTGAAGTGGAATAACAAAATTAGTGTATACCTTAGTCACTCAATGGTAACCTAAATTGAGAAATTGAATGTCTCTGTCAAATATATTAAATTATATTTCAGTTGCCTACATTTTTCAATGTTCTAAAAATTGTCAATGAGGCTAGAAATGCTTTATAAAAAAGTAGGTTCTGTAAGTAACTAAATGCCTGTACAAAAGCAAATCAATATTTAATAATAATTACACAAAAGGACAGAGGGACAGGATTAAATAGATTCAGATGTTCACTGCGGTCAAAAAGCTGTTAAAATTTGCGATAACTTCGTGCGCTCCCCTTGGTAGAAAAAGCAGGTATATTGCAAGCCTATTTAATCATTTCTTACCACCTCCTTGTATACTTGTGAAATGGCTTTAACTAATTGAATTGCATTGAGTTGAATTTTGGTTAAAACGGCTAAATCCCGTTATCCGGGTTTTTCCCTTTGCAAGGTCTATAAAAACCCACACTTTTGTTTACAATGGAGAGAGCACAGAGTTGTTTTCCATAAATGTGCAATTTATGATATTAATTTGACATGAATGAATTCAAACAAAATCCATTCGTTTTGCGACGAATTTAAACAAAATCGATACGTTTTGTGATTAATTCAAACAAAATCCATTCGTTATGCGATTAATTCAAACAAAATCCATTCGTTATGCGATGATTTTAAACAAAATCCGCACGTTTTGCGATTAATTTAAACAAAATCCATTCGTTTTGCGAGTAATTCAAACAAAATCCATGCGTTTTGCGAAGAATTTATTATTATATATTTGCAACGATTCACATCTAGCATGGGTTGGGCGTATTATGTTTGTAAGTAGACGTTCTTAAGAGATTTGCTTTACGATTTGGAATTTATTACTGACGCATTTGTTTCGACAAAATACGTAGAGCACTACACAATGTGTTTCCATATAGCGAAATCAAAAGAAGGTACAGCGAATTCAGGGAGGTATAACGAATTCAAAAGGAGGTGTAGCGAATTCAAAAGAAAACATCAAAAATTTTTTCCTTCAAGATTTTTACAAAATTTTTTTAAAAATTGAAAAAGTGAAAGTGAGGAAAAGGAAGAGTAATCGAGACAATTTTATTGGATATATATATATACACTTCACCAAATGCAGGTCCCTTGTTATTTTGACACTAATCAAGCCATCGGTAGCGAAGATTGTTGTTAATACGGATCAGGATCAGGACATTCGCCTTCAAATTTTTACAAAAAATAGGTGTCTTGGCAATATACATATATATATATATATATATAGCTTAGACCGACAATAAATGTTTTATGCTACGTTTTGTACTTCTGCGTATGCAAAGTGAATATGTGTATGATAACACACCAGCTAAGTTGTTCGTGTCATTTCTTGTTTCATTTTAGTTCTTCCTTTTAGTACTTCATTTTTTTTCTATATCTGTTAGTCATGCTCCTTTTTATTAGCCTTTTTATAGGTTTTGTTTTGGTTCCAATTTGGCACACAATGCTCCCAATGAGATAATTTTTCTTTTTGTTGTTGCTCAATGAGTGATTTGTTTTGCGATTTTTTACTTTTCGAGCCATTTGTTGGCAAGTTGTAATGCCAAGCATGTTTCCTGTCCGTGTGTGTACATAAACATTTTTTTATCGAAAAAAGTATCATTTGTTGAGTATAGAGAGAGAATAGAGTTGCTTTCAAAAAATGGCTTCGTTATGAAGAAAAATAAATCTATATCCAATCTCTTAAAAATATAAAAACCTATCCAATTACTGTTAAAAATATAAACGTCTCTGGTTAAAAAAAATTAAAAAACATTATATTAAAAATTTTACATTATTTTCTTTATTATTATATGTTTTCCACTGAATTTTTAGTTTTGAACATTCTTAAGAACAGTAGGTAATTGACAAGTTCCTCACGATCATCAACGTCCAACCCGTAGTTGGGGTTCTTTTAATCTGTTGACTTAGAGGAAGTATAATAAACTAAAGCTGGCGACTTAATTTTTTGCCTTGCTCCTAAGTGCTCTCCGTTTTTTGTTAGACATTGTATGACGTAGCTTAACATTTAAATTTCTTTCCTTGTTCTGTATACTTACGAGGTGACCATAATAAAAGTAATGCCACTAAGTAATAACACTAAACTTTGACAAATGTTTGGCATTAATAATATAGTGGCGCGTTGATTAATTTCAATCGCATTGCAATAGTATCTGCCTTAGTTGTTTCATTCAACATTTGTGAATGTGATCGAAAAGAAAACGATCTAATCTAAACACAATCTAATGCTTCTCTGTTCATTTTATATATTTGCAGTTTCTTTTTCCTACCTTTAATTTTTCGTTTGAGCGGTGACATTTTCTCTCTGCCTCTGTTATTGCATGCCTTAAATTATGCAAACAAATTTTCTTAAATTCTCCAATTTTGTACACATATAGTATATCTATATGTACGGGATACACGTGAGAACTTTTACTGCAGATGTTGCGCGAGTGAAATTTTTGTTTGACTTTGAAAGCAGAAGTGCCTTCACTTCACGTTGTACAGTGGGACATTTATTTTTTCAATACCAAGTTCCTTGCATGAAATAAAAGATGGGAAACAATTTTTTCGCAGAATTACTTTTATTTGGCTATATATAAAAATTACCGTTGTTAATAATGAAATACTAATTGTCCCATCGGAGCCTACATCGCCTATTGATTTGCTTGATTTAAATCAGCCAACAATAAATCCGTATTCAGAATATTAAGAAATTTTTTCTGTAGTTTTTTAAAAAGCTGTTCAAGTACACAAATTATGCAGATAATTTCCATACCTTGTTAGTTAATAATCGTACCGTGTTTCGTTTTTAGAACTTGGAAATTATTATCATGCGTCAATTGTAACTTATATGTAATAAACAAAAAGCCTAGAAAGCACTATAGGTGTGTCCTTCGTGCAACAACGTCTACTATTTCTGGCACACTTAATATCGATCTCTTCATTTTTGAGAACGGAAGAATCTCACAGATATTGCGCGGTTGGGCGGGCAGACATGCTTAGATGGATTCCGATTTTGGGCTGGGAAGAAGTATATATACCTTTTACCTTCTTTGAAAAGCTAATGACCGTAATGCAATAGCGGCTTGTACTAAGTAGCCCAGCTCTTTTGAAGCCGCCTCACTTACCACCCGTATTAACCGCATAGTCTCGGCATGAAACTCAAGTGAATCATGGGATAAATTCAAACGTGAAGTCCGAATAATTCATTATTTCATTACGTGAAATATAATAGCAGAGAAAGACACATTAAGCATATACGCACGGTTTTCCACACCACCCTTGCGATACCGTGATAGGTGCGTTGCCAATGGTTTTGAATTGCCGGCCCCCTTTAGACCTACGGCATTATAGACTAAACTTAAATTCACTGTTGGTGTGCTGATATCTGCAAAAAAAAAGGCTGTGGTTACTGAATTTTGTATATAAAGATGGTCACAAACTTACCATTGGCCAATAGAAGTATCGCATGCGTATGCTTGTGTGATATTCAAACAATCTTGCGCAATGAGGCGGCAATGGGCGGCATTTAATTGGGACGGCAGTCAAAGGCTTACACTTGGCTTTTTATTTAAAATTAAGTGTAAAATAGAGTTAAACACAAATAGGGATAAACACAAACTTACCGTTGGAGGAGAGCGAATCAGTTTCCTGATGGTGAGGCGGTGACCGAATAGGTGGACTTGATTATTATTCTAATTTAAATAGAATAATAATAAGCAATTTATACCTATATAATACACATAATATTATAATTGTTTTTTAATCTAAAAATGAAATAAAAAAGCTTGCGGCGTTCAGAAAACAAATGGACAACTTACAATATGCGCCGCGGCCGCTTATGTATTCTTGGGCGTCAAATAGGAAATAACAGTAAAAAACGTATCGTATCCAAGTTGGACATGATATGAAAATTTGTGTCTCCAAATGAATACATTGATTAAAAATCGACGTAAACTATAGCAAAGTAGTTTTTTTTTTAGACGAAGTTTAAAGGTTACAATATTAGTACACTCTGACGGTTGGCCTAAGACGATAACCCTTAGCCCTTTCGATAAATTTTATTAATCGCCGTAAGAAGGCGTTTGCGCTCCTCCCAGTGGGAGCAGATGCAGCAAATTAAGCGCTTGTTTTTGTTTACTAATACTTTACCATTAATTATATTGCGATCGTGCAAGATTTAAAAGCAAGTTTTTATATTCCCTCAAAAGAATTCGGGCATACCAATGCTGTCATTCTGTTTGTAACACCTGGAAATATGCGTCAGAAACCTCGTCGCGTCTGTATACTGTTCCAAGTTTAAGATTTTGAATCAATTTAGTCATGCTTACTCTTCTATCCTCTATCAGAATAACTTCCGGCCTTAGAAAAATTGACTTGAGCAAAGTACAACTTTCACATACACTACAAATTGGTGCTCACGAAACAAATTTTGAGATCTTTTAAGCGTTTAGCTAATACAGTGCGAGAAAAAACCATCTCTTATTGCTATGGAAACTGAAAAAGCATTCGTCAAAAAATTAGAAAATTTTCAAAACCTTCTACTCATAAATGCAACGTTTAAAAGGAAGGAAAATAAAGAACAAAACTGGAGCCGGAAAAATTAATGTTCAGGTAGCATACAAATGTTTTCATTCCTTTTTTGATTTCTCTTTTAACATATTACACATTGACTTGCATCATGCGTTGTCCTTTTTATGCTAGCTCTTCTCAATTTCTTCCAGACTTTTGAATAACAGTTTTACTAACTTAGAAATTATCTGAAAGAAGAGAATCCTTAAAAAGTTTTATATTTCTTATATGATATACGATAAATAAAAACTTTTGTCGTGAATTAAATTCGTCTATTTTGCAAGCCGGCACGAACGTATTCGTAAGAGAACATTTTATTAAAGGAACGGGTATCTAAGATTCGTTTTAAATGAATCTCGCACAATTGCTCTCTTTTTCTTCTTGCATTCCTATGCATATATTGCACCATATTTCTTTGCAAGATAACAATGACGGACCCCTTTTTGCAGTGTAGTTCATTTAACGACGTGCTTTTACAGCAATGCTGAAAATAGATAAAATACTCGAAAATAAAAATTTGTTATTCAAACTAGGCGTTGTCATCGGTACGTGTAGTCAAGCAAGAATGAGCATTTTGGAAGAGTATATAGTAGCAAAATTTTAACCTCATAATAACAGAGAAAATATAAAAACTTTATAGAAATTGGGAAAAATATTTTCAACCTTTACTGCAAAAACTAAACCGCTGTTTGCGTAGAGAAACAAAGCAAAATTTAATTTTTTCTTTCATGCTCATCCTCAGATTTTGCTTTGTAAAACGACATTGTTGTTTATATGTTTATACTTATACTTATGTTTACAAAAATATATTAAGTTGTATGGTTAGCCAAAAAGTACTGTATTTGCTTTGATTTATAGCGAAAAAGTCCATGGTATGAAGATTTTGCTCTTCTTTTGAAAATTTTTCTTTTTTTATTTTAAAAAAATAAGGAAAGGCGCGGGTGTTGATATAAGTCAAAAAAAGTTTATTGCAATAATTCGGCAACTATGTCATCTCATACCGGGTTTCGAATCAACCAACTGTTGAAATTGAAAATCATCGGACCAAACACCGACAATTTGAAGATGCGTTTGGTTGACATGATTAACGTCCGCACACGCATACGCTTATTGCACTCTGAACATTCACGCTCAAATGGTCAGAAAATTTATAAATATTTTTGAAATTCATAACAATAGTAATCGTCATATTTTTGTTCGTACGATAATGATGAAAAAGCTGAGTTGTTTATAATAACAATATTCGACTAATCATTCAGTTCATTAACTGACCGGTACTCTATTTTTCGTATTTATCAAAAATCAAAAACAAATATTTAACTTAAGTAAGCTGAACCTTGCACAATTATCGTCAAGATTCTAAATTCAGGGCAGAAAATTCGAACTTGAATTTGTGTAATTTTGTTGCGTATATTTGTTCCAGGGACACCAGCACGACACCGATAAACTTTTGTTTTCGATGGAGAAATGTTTGCGAGGAATGTTTTTAGTCAATAATCCAAAATGCGCCTTTTTTGATTCTTTAAATATAGCAAACGTGACGTTACCGCAAGTTTCATGTCTTTTCTTAGGGACGAAACTTATGCGTCAATACAGTGCAATAAAGTTAATAAAAATAAAGCAAGAATATAATCCGGGTGCTATGAAGCGCAAAATAAAATCCTTCAAAATTCAAGTATACAGCGATTCAAAAATCAATAGACGTTGGTTTGAATTATGTAAAAGACTCTTTGGCGGCTGGTTAGCTGTTATCAATCGCACGATGTTGATTGATTTCTGACGTTTAATGCCTTCTGAGACAGTATCTTATATCTTTAAAGCAAATTTAATCAGCGTGCATTGTACCACATATATATGATCATGTGCTTAACCATGCCATGCCGACTAAAAAACGAATATTTCAATTTTAATATAACCCGGAAAACTTTCTTTAACTAGATTCTTTTGTATTAATTTAGCGAGACAGAAAACGCCATTATTGGTATTTTCCGATGTGTTCATTCTTTAAAATAATAATTTGCACTGCAGTTGCGGACTGTGTGACCATATTAACCTACGGGCAAGGAGGATTTATTTACGTAAAACAAAGAAAAATCTTAGTAAAAGCAAAAGCAAGCGGGGAGATTTCTGCAATGCGGAAAATAACAATGACAACAAAATTAATCATATATAAAATCTACGTTAAGGCTTTACTATGGCGTAAAATCGAGGACATGGAAACACAATTGTGGAGAAGATTGTAGGCTTTTTATAGTTAATTTTTAGATAGTAGGTTTTTGCTTTTACGCTCTTTTGGTTCCAAACTAGTCAACGCGATTACTAACATCCTATTTTCAAATCGCTAAACTTGGAAGTCGCCTTTGCATTTCTATTTTTTTGCCTTTCTTTTGAATACATAAGCACATCCCAAGAATTTCCCGGAAGATAATAAAGGAGAACCTTTTAGAACGTGTAAATGTAGATATAATGCATACATCATCGAACTGTCAATAAAAGGAAGTCAAATATACAGTCTACCAGCATTCAACATCTATCAGAAAATCCACTGTCGACTTGACGTGAAATTGTATTTGAAGTAAGCGGTAATTGTTTACCTATGTCGTAATGTCGCATGTAATGAGATGTATAAGCGATTTTAAAAGCGAAAATCTCATCTTACATTTTTAAATTAGTCACCTTTACTTGCACGAAAACATGATTTGGATGTAAACAAAGCCAAAAATTCGACTTTATGCAGGTAAGCAGCCAATCTAGTCAGTTAATTAAACTCCCAAAACAAAGCATCTTTACGTATAGTTTTGCAAGACAATTTACCTCTCTCCGAGTTCAATTGTTGAATATTATTACCGATTGCGCTCCTTTTCACGCCATTGGTTTTTCCTTTTTACATTTTTATTTATCATACTTATGTTTTCCAGTTTTTTATTTTATCGAAAAATAATTCTTTATCAGTTTTCATGTACTCCTCAGGTTCCTTCATGCAAACTAATCTGAGGTACTCTTCGGGGGAATGAAATTAAATTGATTTATATATTATAGTGCCAAAATATCTTAAATTTCTGGCTTGCGTCAAATCGTCCTTTTACGCTTTTATATTCAATTCTCACAATATCAAGTTTCTTATATTCATTTCTCTCAAATTCACGTAACACGCATTGATTTGCAAACTTTCTGTAGCTGTTTTTCTCTCAAATTCACGTAACACGCATTGATTTGCAAACATTCTGTAGCTGTTTTTCTCTCAAATTCACGTAACACGCATTGATTTGTAAGCATTCTGTAGCTGTTTTTCTCTCTTAATTAGTTACGCAAATTCTTCTTTGTGGGTAAAGTTTCACTCTTTACTTAAACTTACGCTCTCTCTTTCGCGCTTCGAACACTGAATCTTTTTTTTTATTTTGCCTAGTCTCATTGTTCACTTTTCTTTGTCCAATAAAATTTCCTGTTAATTTTCTCTATTGGGTATGTATATATACTAAAGAGACTTTGGCATGCATACAAACAAGAACATACAAAAACATTTTTAGTCGATTTAAAATACTTTTATTCCCTACACCACTTGAAGTGCCAAGGTGTATTAAGTTTGTGCGGACGTTTGCCACTTGCGTTAGACCTATCTTTTATTGTACCGATTGTATCGAGCTTGTCTGTCTGTCCGTCCGCCCGTTTCATTTTTGCGATATTTTGACGAATTTTGGTACAATGTTGCGTTTCGACCCAAGGACGAATGTTATTGGAAATGAGTTCACTTTTGAAAAGTCGTTTTATAATGCCCATATAATGCCATATAATGGCAGTCTAATGCCTTAATTTGAAAAGTTATAGAATCAACTGCAGGTTGATATAGGGTATTTAACTGTGAGTCATGGCCCATTATAGCGGCCCATTAGCGATATATAGATCATTGGTTTTCAAAAAAAAAGAATAAAAAGTTGCTGAATGCATTTGTTCAAAATCACCCATATGTCCAAACCGTGTGGAGATGTAATTCAAAAATTATTCAACTTTTTTTTAGTTCCCAGCGCTAATTTATGTTGAAAGAGACTGCCTCTTCAATGAATTATAATTATGTCGAGAAATGCCATGTGTATGGCGATATTTCATTAAAGATACGATATGCGAATATACGATATTTTCTATGTTACTTCCACACAATTTTCCAACACATTTGTGGTTGTACAAGGCAACAGAAAGAAAAAATTGTGGGCGGAATACCATACGTGTGTATTGCAATATGAGATTACATAATTTCACGTGATAAATTTATACATTTATACACTTCTTCGTCAGAAATTTTCCTACATATGTTCCGAACTATTTTTCCGTAAATTCCTAAATATACTGCTAAAATTTTACCGTATTTTTCTTACTCTTAAATGTTTCCAAATTTATATTCGCTTTTTGTACTTACTCTTAAATGTAACCAATATTTTGACAGTAAGTAAGTTTTCAGACTGGCTCTTTCAACTACTACTCTCACGATTTTCATATAGCCAACGGCTTTCAGTGAAAAAGAATCAGAATCAATTTGCCAAGCTCAAAAAGCACACACAAATTGACTGAAAATGAAAAAAAATTGAAAAAAATTAGATTAAACTTAACATTGATTCATGGTTATATTATTTATATATTATTTATTTCATGGACGTGGATGTTGATGTAGAGCACATACTCCATCATACGCATGAGTAAAAAGATAAAAGATAAGAGCTTCATAAAAATATTCAAAAAATGTCCATTTATTTTAAAAGACAACTTAAGCTGTATGCAAAAAGTTTTAAAATGTTTAAGTAAAATTGTGTTCTTCTGTACAAGTTATCACATCGCAGTTTAATCACATCATCACAATTAGTGCCTCCAATGAATAATATCTAAACAGATTTATTTAGTGATTCAATTATAATTAATGAAATTCCAGATGTTTGCCTCTTTATTTCTTGCACCGATATAATGCCGGGACATTTCTGAATGACAACAATTTCTTTCGGGTGAGAAGTTTGAGGAAAATTAAATAATGTCATGTATGCATTTCAGAAAAATAATCGAGAAAAAAAAATTGAAATAATACTTATTTCGTTTTACATCAAAAAAAAATTTTAGTGGTAGTCATTTTATTTTCTTTACTTTCTCTTGCTATTTGTAATTTGCTTCGGAAATCGCATTGATAGATGTGAGAAGAAATTCTCTTCATTTTCTTTGTTTTATAAAAATTTTATTACAAACTTTAAGCGCTACTATAAAGAGAGAAATTTATTTGAGAGGTTACTCTCTATGTATATAAAATCGCCACTTTACTCTTGCGAAAGTTTTTTAACTCGCTTATCTTAGGCAGAGAATAGAAGTCCGTAGGGTGTTATAACTCAACTAAAACATCAATTTAAAGAAAATATTTTTATTTGATTAGAATTCAAATGGGAAAATATTTACTGTCATTTTTTTAAAATTATGCGTATTAGAAAAATAGTATTTTATAGAAAAACATTTTGCGACAATATCTCCGATATAAATTTTGCATTAATGCTTTGTTTGTTTTTCCTTGTGGTGAATTCGCAAGTTTTTTTTTTTATTTTTCACATCTAAGGCGCAGTTTGTTTAGTCGCTTACAATGTGATGCTCGCAGCATTGGCGCACATATGAAAATTGTCTGTCTGTTAACTTTCCTTCTAGACAAGCAGCCATATATCCATAAAAATTTTTACGCACATGTGTACTCACATTCGCACAAAATTGTTCAGTGTTAATACCCGATAAATGTGTGCAAATGTGCAATTGTCGTATCAAGACATTTTTTACTCTCCATTTTAGCATACTCTTCATTTTAGCATACTGACGCATATTAAGTGTTTCATATTGAATGGCGTATTTCGACAATAAATTCGAGCAAAATAAAATACTCAAGTAATCGTTTTCATGGTTCATTTTCATATATATGATGAAGGGAAACATAACGTTTTTCCCTAAAGATACTTTTTAATGTTTTACGGAGTTTACCAATTGATTCCATACAAATTTTTTTTGCATTCTTGTGTTCCAAGTTCCAGCTAGTAGCTTTTCATTGTCTTCTATTCGAATTAAATATATCACTACCATATATTAACAACGTAGTGCATTAACAATAACACTTCCTCGTTTTTTTCTAGCCATTATAATGTTTTTTTTTTCCGCTTTTAGTTTTTTAAGTTTTTCACGTTTTTCTTATGATTCTTATGTAAACGCTTATTTGTTCTCTCAGACATAGCGATTGTTGAAATTCACCACGTCATCATAAAGCAACTATGACTACTCTCTTACTCGTTCAACCTTTTCTCCTTTTATTTTTATTGAATTTTTTAAAAGTAATTTACTTCTCTCACTATGATTGCATTTTCTGCATTCTCCATGTTGTTTGCCTTCACAAGCTCAACCACAATCAGGTTTTTTTCTATGGTTTTTTATTGGTCTTTCAATATGGTTTCTTTTTATCAATTATCATTTGTACATGTATGAAGTTATGTACATGTACACGTTGTGTTTGCTTCAATTGTGTGCGATACTTTTTCTTAAGGTGGACTTTGTATTTCTCCAAAAAAATATTAGTGTAATTTTGTTATTTTCTCAGTCGCTTTCTTTGCTTTTTTCTTAGGCGTATACGAAAAATTTTTTGTTTGATCGCATGCAGTTGTTTTGTTTTTTCGTATATTGAAATTTAAACTTTGTTTTATATTTTTTTTAATTGAGGCCATCCGATCTTGCATGACTTTTTTACTTTTTTGTTTATCACGAATTTGAACACATAAAACTCTTTTTATAAGGAAAAATATGGTCCTCTAATTACTTGCAATTTCGAAGAAAATCTGTGAACAATGACGGTAAATGGATAGTAATAGAATTGTCATTAATGGCTTCCTTAATTGTTTTTTTAGCAGTGAAGGCCTTTTTTATACAAAAAGCATATCAGAGGATACATTTTTGTATCGTACTTTACTTATGCCATTTTGGTGTCGCCTACGTTTTCTTCCGCGAACAATTTTATGTAAAGTAACGAAAGGATAGGAAGATAGAAGATATAATTAGTCTAAAGAAATGCGATTACCCAAACTATGCTATTGTTTACAACAAGAAATCTGTCGCCTAGATATTTGCGACGAAACTCTATTGAGGTATATACAGGTGCCGAAAATAATGTTAAACAGGTTTTTCAAATAAAAAGAAGTTTTGTTTAAATTGAATATAACACCTACCTAAATCATTTCATATAACTTTAGAGTGCAGACTTTAGTGACTTATTGTATTTTTATCAAAATAATGGTTTATTTCATTTAAAAACCGAGAGTAGCGTGTTACTTACATATCTACATAGAAATACGTTGTATTAATATAGAACATATGTGCATACTTATACCATTTACCATATAACTTGTGATTAATTATTTTTTTGCGTACATATATTCAATGGCATGTGTGTTTGTGTGCTACGTTTTCTGTGGTGGATTTCGTAACAAAAGCGGAATGATGTTAAAACTAATCTTTACTAAAATGTGTTAAAAAAGAGCAAAACGCTTGCTCTGTAAATTGAGTGAAATTTTTTCACCATACCGTAACACTGCTCATTTATTTTAGCAAATTGTGGTGAATTCCACACGGTCTTTGTGTATAATTCTGACAAAATAGCTCTTACACAAGCGAATGTGCATCAAATGAACGAGCCAAAAAGTTTTCTTACGATTTTTCAATTTTAGTATAAAACTTGTGCTTGGAGACTTCACAATATTTTGGAAGGATCAAATCCACGTTCAGATTTTGGTTGTTTTTCTTAGTATTATAAAAGAGCAGTAAATAATAAATCACATCAAAAATAATTACCAACTAAATAAAACTTTGAATAGCTTACATAAGACAATGCAAAAAATATCAGCTCTTTCACAGTTGAAAGTGTAAAAGTAGAAGAGCAGAAAAAAATCTCAAAAAGAAATTAAAAGGTTAGGCCACACAGAGAATTAAATAAAAACAGAATTTTCTAAAAAGAGTAATCAATATAACTAGAAAAGGTTTTTTCTAATATCCAATTTTTCAAAATCAAAAGTGAAAAGCAGAAACAATTTGAAGAAAGAAATTTCGGTTAACAAAATTTTTTTTATTATTGTATTTTCAAGACGAGTACGTCAAATGATGAATCAGAGTTTTGAGTAGTGTAAGAAAGGATAATTTGTCTTGGAGTGTTTAACTGAGAGCCAGATTTAAAGTGTAACAAAAATTGCGATAAATATTGAGTGCAATCGCGTTAAAGAAGTTCCGAAGATTTAAAAGTATAGTTGCATTAAAGAATAAAAAAAAAAACACGAATTTTATTAAAAAAAGTGACAAAAGTAAAGAAATATACGACAGAATAGAAAATGAAAATCGAAGTTCACTACAAAAAAATTTTTTTTCTTTAATTGTAGAAAAAATTTTTCGTGTTAAAAGATTTAAGAAAATTAATAATAAAAAAAAAATTGGGGATACCTCGCTAACACTGTGATTATTGGGATTAATACAGTTTAAATACAACGGCAACAACTAGTAGTAAGTACTCAAAACCTGTGCACTAAGCAAAAAAGAACTCTTCCTTTTTTGGTTAAGCAGCTCTTTCATCAGCCATTTTTTCTAGATTTGTGTTGACTTTACTGTAAGCGTACAAGAAATGAAAAGTAATATAAAAAATACCCGACGTAATATAAAGTCTACCATTTTGTGTTATATTTGCAGTTCAGGTCTCCTACGTTTTATGCGGTGCATACATAAACACACTTTGTGTCCATTATGTAGTAGTGTTCATACATTTGTCATGTACAAGCTTACTAAAAATGTGTATCATTAAAAAAAAAATTCCAAAAAAAGTGTTAACCTAGCGAAAGGAGTGCACAACCAACAAATACATACTGTGTTCATAATGTATAACTACGTCATTCAAAAATTTTTGATAGTTTTTAATTAGCGTAATTAACATTACGTACGAGTTTATATTTTCACATATTTAAGATATGACGAAATTTTAGATTTCCTCAGAATTTATCTCTCTGTTTTTCGGCCTTTCCCTCTCATTCTCTTTTTTTGCACCATACTCCGTTAAACCAAGGTAATATAATTTGCCCAAGCTCAGAAAATCACTTCTACACGCTCGCATTATGAAAAAGCAGTGATGCGCAAAAGTCTACGAATTTTTAAAAAGTCGCCTCTTAGCAAGTTTTTTTCAAAATAATTTTAAATTAAATTATTAGCAGCAATTTTTTTGACCGCGCAGTAATATTAACTTTTTTTTTTGCGTACGGCTACACTTTAACTCATGGATTGAAGATGTTGTATACCTATAATAACTAAAAATACATATTTTGAAGCTTACTAGGTGTTTTCCCCTGTTAAGACTTCTTGTCGACGGAATTCTTTGGGATGTGTAGACTTCGCTTATAAAGTTGAAATTCCCAAAATTGTAATATTTCACCAACAAAGGAGAGCAGTATGTTCGCAAATACAACAGAACTTAATGTTTGTAGATTTTCTGCAAGACGTAACAGTTAATAAGTGAACGCAATTTTTTGCCTTTGCCTGTATTTTTTCATTTATACCATCATCAGATTCAATACGCTCATGTCTCTGCTTTCAGTTCCGTGTAGAATTTTAAAATCTTTTCTCGTCTCTCTCTCTAATAATTCTATTTGCGATAAGAAGACAAATTTCTTTGTCGTTGAATGGTAAGAGGGAAATGGAAATTTTACAGATATAAAATCTCTTAAAAATTTGCATAGAGAAAATCGAAGCAAAAACGTTCTCTTCTGATACCTTGAAGATTAATGAAAGGTAAACTATGAATAGCGGAAAGAAATCAAAGCTAATTGCTAGTATTATTTTTGTCTTTAGTTTTGAAATGATCAATATCTATTATTATTTCTTTTTATTATTCACTCATATTTCGCAACAATTTTTACAAAAATAAAATAACTTTGTGGTGAATTTTTTTGAACATACTGCAACTCTCTTCTTCATTTTCTCTTAAACACGGCATTTGCAATCTACTTTGTATTTTGTTTTGCCTTAACAATTTATGCATTTTTTGCTAAGATCATTGTAAATCTCTTATAATGGTTGCAAAGTGAATTTATGGATAAATAACGATTAGGCAAAATTATGCAGTTCAGAACGAGAGCACTATACACAGAACTGTTACAAAAGAGCAGTGTCTGGCTTAAGTTGTCTTTTTCTCACTCGTTTTATTTTCTTTTTATTCGTATTTTTATCTGAGAAAGAAAGTGTTGCTGGTACACTTCGAAAAATGCCTTAAAAGCTTCACTTAATTCAATATTTTATTTTATCTAAGATAAATATTCGTTATTTATTTGTGTTTTTATACATTTACTTTCAAAAGATTTTCTCGTAATTTTTCCTGCTTCTTAGTTTTGTCTGCACATGTAATAAGAAGGGTGTAGGCCATTCAACACGTTGTTGTAAATTGTTCATAGAGAAGAGTTGTATATATACATATATAAACGTTACAAAAAAATGTTTAATGTAAACATGATAATCATAATTGCTTATCACCGTTGAATTAAATTTTTTCTATACGGCTTAACAATGTCTTAAAGCAGTTTGTGTTTAGTTGGCATTAATGTAAATGTTTGTTTTATTTTCGTTTATTTCTTAAATTGGAACTTTTCAGTTGTTCAATATTAACACTTATTGCGTAGTTTTTGAAATAAATTGAAAACATTTTTCACTTTTCTTCGAGGGCACCAATATATTTTTAGAATGATTGGGTCTAACATAAATGTAAGAAATTCATTTAAATAAGTTGTTTGATTGTGCTCTTTTAACATATATATATATGTATATATATATATATATATATATAGTCTGGTATATATATATATATATATGTATATATTTAATTTTTATAAAACTTTCCAGTTACTGACCTA
>KK502446.1:1154381-1174125 GCA_000688735.1 Glossina austeni
TATATATGTATATATATATATACGTATATATATATATACATATATACATTCTATAGAGTTTTAGTGTTTACATCATATGGATGTATATCAGTCGAACAATTTTTTTGCGTATGTCGCATTCGGAAATTACTTAAAATGTATAATGAATCCAACAGTTTAGCCAGACTATGCGGCCGGTGCGCTGTTGAAGTTTTCAAAGCAACGAGAGTTTATACTAAAATTTAATATACGTATATATATGTACATTTTCGAGTTATCATTGCATCTGGAAAAGACTTGACACTTACCATATGTAGTATTAATCAAAAATATCTTTTCGTTGGTTATAACTATCGCAGGGGAGATATTAGAGTTGTCGAATAATTTCTAAAGTATGAAAATGCACATTATGGCCCACCTTAAATGGTACATATATATATATATATATATATATATATATATATATCAGCTCGAATATTTATGGCGATTTAAATGTATCTGTTTGTCGTTTGAATGTTTGATACACGGTTGGCAAGATTATCGTTACGTTCGAAAATTGGTTAAGTTGGCCAAGTCGTTATTTTCGCAAAACTGGTTAGAAATGATTCAACTGAAAATACAACTTGTATGCAGAAGAAGACTTCAGATGCCTAAAATATATATACTCTTAATGAACATCGAATTCTGAATCGATCTAGGCATGTCTGCTTAACTGTGTAATATCCGTGGTGAATGTTCTCCCTATCGCAAAATTACGATATCAGCTTGAAATTTGGCAAAACTTTGCAAGATTGATTTTTTGTTTCAGTAGCAATGAAGGTGGGTGTGGTTTTACGACAGCTTTCTTAATTTACTTTTCACTGAGCTAATGACGTAAAATGATTAATTTTAAGTTTCATTCAATTAAATTATTATCAAAGCATGTATTCTTTGTGTTTATAGTAAAAGCATCCTTTTTTTTTAACATTTCGATGATCTGGTCGTACACCCATAGGGTAGGGAAGTTTTGCTTTTGTTAGAATTGCTTAACTCACAGACTTCAACAATTTGAGAAGCCGAGCTCTTCTCAAATTTTTTCGGCGATTGGGGTGTGTTTGTGGGTAAATGAGGCTCATTTCCAAACTTCGTTTGTTGTCATCAAAGAAACGCTCACGGCATCTTTGTATTTTAATTTTTGCAAACGTCAGTGTGAAAAAATAAGAAAGGTAGACAGAACCAAGCTTAAGTCGGCCAAGAATCTTACATTGATCAAAACACACTTTTAAGTTTTGTGGGATTACTGAGAAGATTTGCGAAGCTTATAAACCGTTAGAGAAGTCTGCTGTACGTCTATTCATCGGCGGTGTGAACAAAACTCTACTCTAATTAAAATTTTGGAGATTGAAACATTCTAGTATCTAGTTCAAGGCTCTCCTTTTATTTCTAACTTCCTTTCTACAAAACTTCCTCGCTCCTATCGGTTTTTTTAAGTAAGTAGAACTCAACTTTACTTACCCTTTATGAATGTCTTCCTTGAGCCTTGGAGTCATTTTGCACTTTTTTAAAAATGATATGGACTTAACTGCGCACGGTTTGAGCCCATTATGGTATCTTTTCACTATACACTCAAAGATATATGTGCAGATGTATTCACGAATTTTTCAATATTATAAATGGAGCAGTCTATTGAGGACTTTGTGGACATATTAAAAATATACTTTCTCTATCACCTCAGCCTAAACATGGAGGATTTTTCCTTGTAGACAGTCGAAGCACGACATAAATACATTTTCACGAATGTAATTTGCTGCATTTGCATCCCAGTGTATTAGAGCTTCTTTCGCCTTTGGCCTTTGGCCTTTGGCTGCTAAGTGTAGTGATAGTGGTAGTGAGGCTTGCTATCAAGATCCCAAAAATCATTTGTATCCATAATAATACGTCCCAAAAAATGTTCTAACAGAATTAACTTTGCCCTAATGTGTCATTTCGGTCATCCAATTTTGTTTCACACTAGCCGGTAAGTTCTTCCATTCATCATCGTGATATATCTCCGAAAGAAGCGACCGCATTAGCAGTGTATATACTTTTAAGGAATATTCTTCATTAGTTGCTTTATAGTATCGACAAAAGTTCTATGTATGCAATGTTTGGAATTTTATTTTCATTGTGTTGAAAATAATAAACTTTGCACTTTTTGCGGTATGAATAAAACCTCCACCATTTATTTTTGCGGTATGAATAAAACCTCCATCACTTATTTATTAGGAAAACACAACAAATTTGTACTTTTTGCGGTATGAATAAAACCTCCACCACTTATTTATTAGACTGGCTTGTTGGATAGCTCGTCAGACGAAGCCCTTTATTACATATTTCTGGTGTCGCAATATTAATATTTCTTTCTGAGCTCTCCATATTTTTGGGACATCTGTTGTTGATTGAAGTAATCTTTAAAAGGCTCACTGCTAGTAAGTTTGCTACTAAATCGCATTAATCGGGAAAATTTAATTTATTTCATTTTAGAATATTAAAAATTGCTACGCCGACATTCATTCTTTTGGCAACGCTTTCCAATCTGGGCAGAGGGTGTTAAATATGTAAGAAGGAAAATTTGAATTACACGCGCATTAAGTGCATTAAGTGCATTTTCGCATTTATTTTTCGCGAAGCCAAGAATAAGCACATTACCCTCTCTTGAAGCAGTCAACTCGTCTAATCGTTCAGTTGGGTCATCACGATGATGACGGTATATGAATCTACTATGTGTTAATCCATTATTTTAACACACAAGAAAATTTGAAACAGAAAAGTTTATGAAATACTAAAAAATACGCCCATGCCATGTCGGCTGTTGAGTTATCTTTCAACTTTTTTACTTCTCTATGGAGAAAAGCAAAACGTTGGTATAGACACGCAGTCAGACAAACGAACGAACAAACAAATAAACAAAAAAAAAAAACATAGAGTCATCGTTCGTATATTTTGCTATGCAGTACTCCACCTTGAGAGTAACTTGGAAATTCTCTTTTATCGAGCGTACATAAATACAGATAAGTGCATATGTAGGTATAGGTTAATGTAGTACACTCATATCGATTGTATATAAAATTCTCTTTCTTGTGAGCAAGACTGTTTTGCCTTTTATGTGTAGCACATCTTGTAGTTGTGTGCGTATATATGTATATGTATCTATATGTTATGTTAAAATATAAAAATATAAAATTTTTCGGTATAATCTTCCTCGCTTTACTTCTTACCCGTATTGAGATCGTGTTTGCCTTTTGTTTTTCTTTGTGGCGTTAATCAATTCATGGTTACACATTTCGATGTAGCATTTTTGTTTTCGTTTACCAACTCTTATAGACTTTTCACGCATACAGCTTTACGTACACGTATGCATTTACTATAAATTATGTGAAATATATAGACAATATGAGAGTAGTAGTAGTAATAGTATTTGTTTTGAATATATATATGCTTATGACTTCATAGTGTGGTGTACCCAAGTGCATGTGGATGTATTTATACACAATAGCTCTATATATTGCGTATATGCGTATGTGCTATATAATAATTCCCACATATGTACTCCAATTGAAGAACAAAGCAAGGTCAATATCCTTAAAGTGGGGTTGTTTGTTGATTTATTATTTCACGCTTATTATTATCGTAGTTCTTATTAGTAAATTTAAAGTATTTATATCATGCCCTATGATATGAATTATTTTACGATGGCCAGCAATTAGTAGGCTCTTTATTCAGCATTCTCGCATATATAAAGTAATTTTTCATAATTATTTTTATTTATATTACTTTCGGCAAAAAACTGTGTAGTGTTTTAATTTTAGCAACTCCCAACATATTGGCAGAAAAGGAGGTAAGTGCAGGGAATGTTGAGCTCCCAGAAGGCTACAGCTTTGTGGAATTTTTCATAGTATCGTTGAGGAACCATAATTTATTGAAATTGGGATTTGTTCACATTTAATACATGTTTCTCCGCCCGCCTTTTTATGCTAAGCATTTTGCCGGTCGCGAAAACAAAAAATCGGCTTCAAATATGGTAATAAGATGGCTAGTCTTTGGTCGCAGGCTTACGAAAATGCCTACGAAATGCCGAACAGGAGATATCTACAGTACAACTTAAACCAAGGAAACCAAAGGATGTTTAGGATTCTTATACTACAGCGCTTACAACACAACAAACATTTCTACGTTTATGCATTGGACGATCCTACAATGCCCGTGCAAAAATGAAAAGAGTCGGTATCACCCGCCTAATAATACATTGTATCGAATTTAATTTTTCAAGCTTTTTTTTTTTTTTTAAATAAAGGGAGGGTATAAAATATTCGCGCACATCCGCATATAATCTTCTACTTCTACTTCTACTTCTTTTATTTCTTTAGGGTGCTAAGAAAAATAAAAAAGTTGCGCGTATTTGGATTGGATATAAATCTGAATCCCTTTTACCAAACAGCATACATATGTAGGAACTAATTGTTATTTTTTAATTGCGACCATATAAATATATCGAGCGGCATTGAAAATTGAATAAAATGAAGTGTTTGCCTTGGACAAACCTAATCTCTGCCAGCTCAGTTTATTGGGTCTTCTGTGGAATGTTAATAATGGTCATTACTACAGTCGCGCTCAAATAAAATGTTTGGTTATATGTTATACTTAAATTTTTGACGTTTTTCCTCCTTCCAAAGAAGCAATAAAAATTAAGAATTTGTGAAGAGGATGAAAACCTTTTTCTAAAAAAAATTGTTGACTAATCGTTATAATTAAACTGATATCATAGAGAATATTGCACAAGAAAGTGTATGTTACCATCAATATCTGTGTACAGGTGAATGCATAGAAAAAGCAGACGAAGACGCATTCATAAATAAATCTCCTTCATTTATTTTCTGCCATCAATCTTTTGAACTTGTGTATGTATATCTATACATATATATAGGTATGACTACAAATACCTAAATAATATTTATTTACGCGCACATGTAAGTATGCCGCAAAATCAACACAAATAAATTGCTTAAAGTAAGAAACCTCTGCTCTGAGAGCAAATTTTACTCAATACGCCCTATCAACGGTTGGGTGTGTGCTAAATTTATAAATCCTTTTGTCAGCAAGTAAAATCCATTCGGATCGATCGAGCTTTAGAAGCTCGTCCCGTTGTGAATTTCCATAAACCTTATTATATATTCCGAGCAGGTGAACTGGAATAAACGATGACGATGTCAATAACAGTAACAACGCATCAAATGTATTTTATATAAAAATTGCTTTAATGTAAAGATTGACCCTATAGAGGTGTTATAAAAATTCTGTGTTCATTCATAGTTAATTCGCTCACAGAAAGCAACCATTTATGTGTATTTGGTTATAATTAGTACGCCATGTTGTTCTTTATAATACTGGTATAATTTCAAAAACTTATGGAACCCAAGTCAGTGCCGATGCAGATCACGTCTTTGCGTCAACATGTGCATCAGGGAAAGACGCGTAGAAATAGAAAGGTAGAGAGAACAGGAGTTGTTGCCGCAAGCGTCAAACTAAAATTACCCAATACGAATTTGTGCAGTGTTATATAACAACTTTGGGTTGTAGAAATCTGTTCCGATAGCAGAGAAACTCCAAGTTTGAATAAGAAACTATTCTAGATAGTTGATTTCTGCTATGACGGGAAAATAAATTCTACTACTGTAATGGTAGACTTTTTACTGCAACGTTTGCTAGTATTATATATACGTCATAATCTACGTTTTTTAGTTTTATATATACTTCTTAATTCAACAAAAAAAAAAAAAACAAATTTATTAGGTTTTTTTTTTCGCCTGCATTAAAACGGCATATAGTTTGTAATTGTTTCCAACTATTTCATAAATTCGTGTTTTTAAATAAATGCGAACCGCAACGGCTTAATAAATACAAATTAGTAAAAAAGTAGAATTCGATTGAATTAAGCGAAGTGTCCTTCCAAAAAGTTAAGAATTGCACAACTTTGCAAACAACGATATTAATAACGTTAACTGTCTTCGCAACATCCAAGACTTTTTTCAGATTGTACGCTTCACTCATGACTTCAATAAGATTTACCAATTGACCAAGTGTATATACTATATAGTGGACCCGTCGCAATGTTTAGATGCATTATAAACATTAGAAACACCTCGTGGAAGGTGCGTGTAAATAGGCACTTGTCGCTATTACAAATCACTATATTTAAGACAAACAGCAGAAGCAGGCATTTAAGACGGGAATGAATGAATCTTTTTACGAATTTTAACATATCTTTTGCATCTGATTGTGTGTTCATTTATATTCTTATTAATGATCAAACGGTTGAACAAAACAGGATAGCCTATGTTTATGCTATAGATGATGCCATAAGCTTTACCTCTTTCTTCCACGTACAAACATAACGTAAGCACATACGTGCACATAATGGAGAGGCGAAGCTATAATAAAAGAAAAACAAACTGTTTTTTTTAAACGACATATCTAAAGTCACAGACATATTGAAGGCCGTTGTAAAGGCTTATGACACAAGATACCGTTTACACAAACACACATGTGCTTGTATTTCTTTCTCAATTATTTGCATACGATTGTTCTCCTTCAGGCCATTTCCTTAGTTTATTGTATACACGGAGATGTGTTAAGAAATATTAAAGTAAAATTATTAAAAGCAGTGAAAATATTTTCGGTTAAGTAGACGCGGAAACATATTTTTATGATATAGTTAACTGCTAGTTTCGTTTTAGTAGTTTCCCGTGTGCGCACCACGCGGCGTTTTTTATGAATGGGTTCAATGTGGACAGACATACACACCCATAATCGAACGCGATGTCGCCACCATATGTTTTTGTGCGTAAGCAGGGACATGCTTTGTTAAATTTTAAGGAGCAAAGGAATTATATCTGGCTTGAAGTCGAAGCTATTAATATCCATCACTCATTAATGCACGTTACTTAGACAGAAATATAATGCAGTTCCAATCACCCGACATATCGCACGCCAATCGTGCCGTGCATGCCGTGTCTACCGCATATCTTTCTTGCCACATTTGTTTACAATCTGCCAGTATTCCATGAAGAATTGTGCACAGCAATTGCCCAGGTAATCAATGTGCATTTTGCATGCTAATTTTGAGTGGGCCCCGTGGATCGATTTTTATGATTTGCTGGTCTAATCCGAACGCTTCGTTTCTGTTTACAGCCTAAGGTACGCCTTTTGTCTTTTTTTTTTTTTTGAGATAAGAACAATAGTTCGAGGAAGTTACTAAAGATACACTCCAGTATTAAAAAAAACAATTTATGGAAAATAGCGCCACGCATTTTTAATTTAGGGGGGCCTACGGAAGTCAGAGCAGATGATCAGAGCTGAATTTAATCACTTGTAACTTTGTGTAGGCATGGCGGCAGTTGTGCATTTTTGCACGTAAAGAGCAAATTTATTCGTAAAGTAAATGTGGAAAAGTTCTAGTTTTTATAATTTTCGAGTAACGAGCAAAATTCCAAAAATTTTTGTTAAACAAAACTATCTGACCAATTTTCAATACCAACCTGCGTGCAGAAGCTTCCAAAGTTTCTACTGAATTTGAAGTCGATGCCTTCATTTCTGCGACCAGAAGAGTGCCAACAACACACACCACACAAATTCAAAGACGAACAGACATGGCTACATCAACTCAGAATTTCAAAACAACAAAATGATTGTACGCCCACGTTACAGTATAAAAATATAGATTTCTGTTCGGTTGGCAAGCCTTTGAATAGAAACTTTCAATTTCGTCAGTTATTTTTTATTCAGCCTAATTGTTTATATAGGACTGAACTAATTCCAACCTAAAAGTAAATTAAAATGAAATTGAAGATTAGTAGTACTAAGTCGCTGGTAATTCTAATGTACTAATAAGATCAAAAAAGCCTACGCTTTAACAATGTTGTTAAAACTCGAAAATCGAAAATCTTCTAACACTTTCACTTCAAAATCTTATTTGAAAGGAAAAACTCAAAAGACAGAGAGAATTTATGCCGCGTTTGATGCATATGTCGGAGATAGAATTGCACCGTTTGATGTTGAATACTTTCTAAATTCGCAGCTTACGTTTTCTTCGACAGTCGTGTACTTCCACCATTAAATTTTAACCTAGCAATTGAGCGCATAAAGCTGTTACCTCGCGTTAAGAAAATCTGGAGTGTGGGGTGATAGAAAAAGGTAAATGAGAAGTCTAAGTTTAAGGCAGTCTTCAAAAGAGAAATTTTAGAAAATTTCAGCATAATGGCATCTCTCAGACGGACGTTGTAGATAGAGCGCATGATTTTCTGTGGCATTAAAAAGAATTGGGGGAGTTGGTGTTGTTTGATAGGTAAACATTTAGATCATGGAATTTTTGCAAACTTAGACAAAACGTTTACGTTAATATTATCTATGTGCCAAGACATCGCTAAGACTCCATGAATTCAGGATGCATATCAAATATCTTAATATTAAGACTGACATCATTGGATATATGGCGGTTGAAAATTATTTATTTTTGCTAGACATTTATTTACTTTGCTAGAGTTATGTGTCCGTAAGCAAAGCAATCTCATCAAAAACAACAATCAAATTAAAGTTTTGTTAATTGTATGACCGATAACGAGCTTGTCTACGAATAGTGCGAGCAAGCGTTGTTTGGAAGCTCGACGGGTTTACATGAAGTATGATCAGGTGACAACCACTTACATAAACTTGTATCGATGCACAGGAAACGTAATATCTATTTGATAACACTTCAATAATTCTGCAATCAGTCGGGCACAGTTAAAAAAGCTTTCAATTGGCTAATAACATTAGCACATAGGTATCGTGGACAGCAAAACTAAAGACACATATAACACCGTTACTTGAATTTTAGTCATGCGTACCCTCAGCATTTGCCGACTGGAGGTCCGGTTTTCCTGATACGGCTAACTTGTGTCACACGAACGAAAATCACGTGCAACAAATCGATGTATTCTTTTCTTTGACTTTGTGCACCTGAAACTAAATTCTTTTACATTAATTTTTCAGCCATGTACACATACGTACGTGCATTTCTTTCCCTGCCAGCTGGTGTAACTTTTGCAACCAGCGAAAAAAGGCAAACGCAAATAAATGCAGAGAGGAGTAGTCAATGTAGAAAATCAAATAAGCAAAACAAAAAACCAAACAATTTTTGTTTCATATATTGAATTGAAACACGTCAAAGTGTGTTGCAAATAAATGATCACAACTTTGTGCGGAATGTAAAGCTTTCCATATGGCAATGGTCGTGCCAATACAAAACGGCGGCTCAAAAGGACCTTTTTGCAGAAAACTATGCCGGCAATTTATATAAGAAAGATGAAGAAAAAACCAAAGCCGTATTAAACCAAATTTAAAAAGTTCAAACAAATGTATCATTGTTTATAAACATTTTTTTTCAGTTTTCTTAATGACCAAACCAAGTTTTTTTATTTGAAAAACAGTTTTGAATTTTGATTCCTTGCATTTTTGTAGATCGTCTTTTAACGTGTCTTAACGTTCCTATTGATAGTTATTGTGCCTTTCCGTTTTTCCAATTACTTTTCACACATTTTACGTTTCCATGGCCCAATAATCACATTGGCGTCTCTTATAATACTCGTTCTGTCTCCCGTTATATTTATTGAAGAAATTGACTGTCTTCGTAGTTTTTGGCAATCCTTAAGTTCTACATTTAATTATCAAAAAATTTGCTATTAATTCGTTCTTTATAAAATCTATTTATTTTATCAACAATCATAAGTATATTTTCCAACGTTATAGAATGTTCGATGTAAACGAGAATTTAAGGTCGGATGTGAGAGACTATAACTTTTTTATCTCTATTCATTTTATCAAACATGTGTTTGCTTTTTTTAGCTTTTCCTCTTTGAATATGTTACTGGACAGAAATTTTCCATCGACACACCAACAAGTGCTATGAATCTAACATCCATTACAAATTCGCGGACATCGAACACAACTATCAAAATTAAAAATTATGATCGACTTTACTCGGCATCGATCCCTGCTTTTACTCCTTCTGCCATAAATATATTTGAAAAAATACTCATCTGAGAGAAGAAAGTCAGACCATTCCTGTGGTGAAAAACATTTATTTTATATAAAAAATATCTTCGTCACAATTTGTTCATTTGCTAAGGATAGCTGCGCAACAACCATGTTGCTTCCAAATCTCTGAATGACCTTTATAGAAGGGATGATCAGCTTTCCATTTTCTATTTGTTTATTTTTTTCTACTTCTTCTACCCGTTTTTACGAAAATTTCCAAAACTGGTTCAAAGATTAGAATAATTTTACACGTTTTATCTATAAGCTAGACGACCTTCACTTATCTTTCCACTTTTGCTATTCCATTCACAAATGCAATTTTTTAAAGGCACACATACAAGCGATTGTGCGTATGCAATAAATTGCGGCAGTTCTTCTCAACACTTAGAGTTTGACATGGAGGTTTGTATTAAAATATGTATGTATTCGAGCAATGCATGCTACCTGTATGGGTGTGCCTTTACTAGTATATTTTCTATTGCGTAAGTACAATAAAATTTTTCGTCTTTCGGCTCTGTAATGAGGCAGTAGACACACATGCTTATATTGACATATTTCAACTGTAATAAGTTGACGGTATGTATGCATGTATAGTAGCTCAATAAAATCTACATACAACACGAAAATTTAAGATTTTCCGCATTAAAAACCCCATTTATGAACTGAGGGCCAAACAGTATATTTCTTAACTTTTAATGTATTAAATAACATTTCATTATTTTTTTTGACTTGAGATAAAGTTGTAAACAAGAAATATATGATACTTCAATTCCAAAAAAATATCAGACAAAGTGTACTTACAGTTTATTTCACAGGTAGTTCAATATACTATTTGTGAATAAATTAAAAAAACGAATATTTTTTTAGATCACCTTTAACATCAACTACTGTTTGTCTATGTTTTGTTCAATTCTCCAATTACATTTTTTTGTCAAGGAGGAAGTCATTCAGTACTGAATATTTATTCGGTTCACAAAAGTTGGAAAACGTAGATTCGTTCATCGTTCGTTCGTTGTTCTATTCGAACAACGATTACGTTTTAATTTGCACATTAAGCTCTCTTTAA
Organism: Glossina austeni; assembly: GCA_000688735.1. Lineage (NCBI taxonomy): Eukaryota > Metazoa > Arthropoda > Insecta > Diptera > Glossinidae > Glossina > Glossina austeni. Next base: position 1,165,516 of record KK502446.1, read on the forward strand.
GTAGAGATAGTTCTGCGCTAGATTTTATTAAGATATCATCCGTATATTTTACAGGTCCTTACATTACAAATGGCTTTACATGTGCTTAGTTACACCAATGCTTGAGTATTGTGATCTGTTGTGGGGTATCTTTAATGTAGGTGTTATCAGCTACAATCAATTATAGCCGTTCAAAAGCAATTCTTGGTGTTTGCCCTTAGGAATTTGTTTTGAGGGAACCCTCTTTTCTCTCTGTCTCCTTATGCTTTTGTTAGCCTTGTCATCTTCACCTTAACATTACTTGAGAAACATAGATTTATTGTTGTTGTTTCCTTCTTAATTAAGTTAATAAGCGGTACTATCGCCCACATTACTTGGTGAGATAAAGTTTAATCTGCCCAATCGCTCCTCTAGGAACTTTATCTTTATTAATCTTATTCAATGTAAATATAATTCAGAGGTGTCCAATCAGTTCAGAGTTGGTTGCAACCTGGTTTCTATCACTTAATCTCAATATCGGACTCTTTAAAGCCTATCAAAACAACTATGCTTAATACCCGCGACGTCGCATTTAAACTAACTTGCAATCTTAACATCTTATTATGATTCGAAAATTAACTGATTTTGTTTACTGTTGTCAGTTGCCAAACTTTTGGATGTTTGCTATGGCTTAGCGGTTCACCCAAAAGTTCACCGATCGTGCCTATGTATATGGTTTTTTTCTTTTTTTTCGTTCTTCCTTATTTATATATACATGAAATATTTTGTTTTTTTACTTCTAACAGTCAACTGAATTCTGTTATTAATTTATTTTAGAGTTTCATATGCAATAAATTAATAAATAAAATTATTAGTTTTTACTTCTTAAGAAATAAATTTCTTAACCTTGAACTCATAAAGGCAATCTTTAATAAGAGAAACCTTAATTTTTCGCACTGTATGTGTATTTTATGTGGCTACTGTATATCTGTATTGGTGTCCATATTGGTTATTGTAAAAAGTTTTGGGACCAGGAAAGCAAAATGCACTTAAGAAAAATTGTTTCATTTATATTATAGACCCATAACGAATTTGTCTTTCCTTTATCATCACAAGATTCTAATTAGCTTTAACTGGTTGTAAGTATTGAGATGAAAAGCATGCAAATTAACAAGATGTTTAGGATTTCAGGTCAACTTCGAACGATGAAGAGCACTTTTCATAAATAATAGCATTTCTTAACAAAATGTATAAAAGCAAACCTGCAAACACGCTGTAGCGATAACCAAGGGCCCGTATCGTATTTTCTGTAATATTCATAGGTCTAAAACACCCTACAAATATGTGGTAAACTTTCAATGTAAAAATATCGTCGGTCAATAAACTGACGCCTCCGCAATTAGCAAATTACTTGGTTTGAGGTGGTGAGCATCAATATTTACTACAAGTCCAAAGAACAGAAATAAGACTCATAAAAAAAATTAATAAAGAATTTCCAACAATTTATATTTTCTCGAACACATGTATGTATATCTATATATAAGGTATTTGCAAAAATTTTGATCACTTTTTCACTTGAAAAAGGTATTGTGAAAAATTGGTACAATATGTATTAATCAAAATAGTTATATAATTTTCTACGATATTTTACCATATTTTTGGCAACATGGCGATATCATCTCGAAGGAACTTATATTGGTTTGGCAGCGATCACCCACCCACCCCTCTTCGCTCTTGGCCAAAAAGTGACATTTTCGGTCAATCCTGGTCGCCACGATCGACAATTAGGTTATGATGGAGCACCATCTTCATAAGTCTCTGAACGTGTTTGATGGGCTTCGCCAGCAGATTTTTTCAAACAAACAACAAAAGTAGTGGATTTGAAAGAAGAAGAATAGTGAGAGCTAGGCATACCTTGAATAAATCAATAATATTAAATGGAAAAGTATTATTTTATATAGAGGAGGTCATTTATATATAGAGGAATTCTACCGTTATGCACCCACATATTTTCCATTCATTTATCACTTTTACCTGCAGAAGTCGGTGATCAAAATTTTCTATCTATGGTAAACTTAAAACAAACGGGAACAATTCGATCGGGATATCGTTTGGAAGTACTCACCTTCGGTTTTCTTTGAAAGATCAAACTAAAATTTCCTTAACTTAAAAAACTGTCAACAGGTATTTCCTCAACGCTTAAATTAATGGATTGGCCTATTTTTTGTTGAAAGTGTACAGCGCTAAGGATTGTTATTATACGTTTCGTCAAAAATTATTGATGGTAAAGAAAGTATTGTTAAGTAAAAATTTTAATGGCATCATAAACAGTAAACAGTCCTTAGTACCTTCAGTTTTCGCGAATGCGTTCGCCTACGAATGAAAGAAAATATTAGTGCTTCTCGAAAGTAATAAATAGTATTTATATCTATGAATTTTTAAAGAACAATGCGATGCATATAATATTGTGAAGATATATCAGTGTAAATAAAATTAAAATATTTAATAGCTTTTTTAAATTATTTGGTTTATAGATATTATAAGTTTTTATTATAATAAATGCAACGCTTGTTACTGTTATTCTTAATGTCCTTTAAATGAGATTAACAATAATTAATAATAATTAATAAAGCAGTTAAAAGATTTCATAAGAATTCTATTATTCTTCAAAAGGTTTCAAAAAGAATTGAAAATCCAAAATGGCATCTCTTTCATTTTATATATGTGTCCTAAAAATTCATACACAAAAATGTTTATTATTCAAATATGGTTTAAATTGTGAACTTTTGTCTGTCCTAAGGAATAATCTTGTCTATACTAAAAGAAATGGCCAGGAACTTTCGAAACGGCGTGATTTTTGGAAGGAAACTAAGCCAAGCACAGTATCAACACTAAGATGGGTAGAAATTTTAATTGTGTTGCTTTTTGACTATTATTATCTACCGGAGTATTTATCGCTGGCCAATGTCACCATAGTCAGTGAAACTATGTGCACTAATCTGAGTCTACCGAACGCATTAGAAAGTATAGATATATAAAATACAGATATATATGTAGAGCACATACACTTCATATTATTCCTCTATTATTGCATCCACATATGAGCCGAATTGAGCACGGGGAGCTAAAAGTCTATTGCATCATTAATTTAAAATGAAATAAAATTGTTCAGAAAGCCAGCCTCAATGTTCGATGAAAATAGAGGATGTTGGGGAAAGCATGAACATATATATTCATTATATTTATTTTTTCGTGATGTGTGTTGTGATCCAATAAATTCCATTATTTGCAAGTATTAGTAGTGCTCGCGCGCAAAATTTTTTCGTTTGTTCTATGTCAATAATAAGGGAACAGGTCAGATTTTTCGCAACGTCTGTTGACCTACTTCTTATTTTGCATTAAAAAGAATGAATCGATCTTTGCGTGAAATTAGTCTTGGCTTTATCTCTCCGTGAATCAGTCGAAGATCGAGTATTTTCGATTTTTGTTTTGTTTTGTTCTTTATACATATATATTTATATATTTATATATATATTTTTTATTTTTATTCCAGATTAGTTATCTTTGCAGTAATTTTTTAGCACACGTACGCACGCACTCAGACAGTGTTAGAAACAAACGCCGAAGGCACTTGAACAGCAAACGGGAAGAATTCTCTTACACTCAATCAATTGAATAAAACAACAACAACAACAAAAAACAATTCAATTGCGGTTTACTAAGACTACATGCGGATATTTTTTTATACATATGTCAAGAATCAACAACAATAAACTCCCTATTGCTGCAACAATTATTACTGTTTAGTTCATTATTGCAATTAAACAATTACACCAACAAAAATATCATTATTACATAATTACGAGGAAAGTTAAAAAAAAAAAAAGGAAAGTAAGAAGGGGGAGGAGTGTTTCTGCTAAAAGATCTGAACTTGAGGATATACCGAGAAGAAAAACTCTTCCTTTTGCGTTCTTTCATTCAACGAATTGAAAACACTCTTCACTTTTAACTGGATCTTGCAATTTACAATCTCCAGCGTGTGAGTGTAAGCACACATTGTCTATGCCTAATTGTGGTCTACATTTGAGTCTAAAGCTATTCAATTGTTGATCTTTCTGGACAGAAAATCTCTAACCTACTATTCATCCACAAAATTTTTTTAAAATTAGTGTTTTCACTTTTATCGTCAGCCGCATCATCACCGAAGACTCACTTTAAAGTTTATTTTGAAGTTATTTTCTGCTTACACTTTGCAAAATCCTTGACTATTTAAATAATTATAAACACAACTATTTTAAACCAATACCTATACCGTAAAAACACTACCAAACTCGAATTAGCTACGTTGTGCAAAACCCTTGGAAAGGACAAACTAGGCAAAGACTACAGCGAATAGAGGCAACAACAAATAGCAATGGAACGTGAATCAAATCCAATGCAACCGATGTGTCGCTCTGGTTGCGGTTTCTATGGCAATCCCGCCACAGATGGTCTGTGTTCGGTGTGCTATAAGGTGGGTTTTTAAAAGTCAATCTTTCGCAAAACTTTTCTTCTCATTGCGTATTTAATTTATTATATTAAAAAAATATTTTAGGACTCTTTAAGAAAAAAGCAGCAACCACCTGTTAGCAGCACACCCGTATCAGTTCCAAGCCCACAACCGAGCCCCACGTTTAGTCCAGCCATTACAATACCTTCAGCAGCGCAGCCAACAGTACAGAGTTTACAGCAGCAACACAGTGAAAGTAAAGAGGTATGTCATGTATGCTACATATAATACGTATAAGAACGCGCGCACCGCGAATGTTGCTGAAGCAATTGCTCCCCTACCTTTGTCCTTATTGAAGCATATTCATTGAAATTTTCATGTCATCTACAAACTTATATACAACATGTTACTTTTCTTCTTTTTTTTATGAGAACTTCATTTCTTTGAATTTCTTGTCTTGTCAGAGGAAAAATTGTTTCTTGCTCAGTTTTCGGATCACACATTTTTCAAGTGTAGTTTTTGCCAAATTCTGAGTCTTTATTAATTTTGAAAATTTTTTTTTCAAATTGCATGGAAATCAGTATTAAGAAATATAAGGTGAATAATTTTGAAATAGTTAACGAAAACCGATAATCTTCTTTATTCTAATTCCAATTTTCTGATCATTATAACAAAAGATCTCTTTATATTAATTCCAATAAACGAAAAATAAATAATAAAAACTATAAAAAAATTTTGTAATTTAAAAAATTCGGAAAAACGATAAAAATTATCCAATATGTCTTCCAACGACATCACCGAAGATACTTCTGTAACTACGATCACAAAAGCTGATACTAGCGGTCAAGAAAACCCTAATAAACTTAATAAAACGTCGTCCCATAACGAAACAAAATATACGAGAGACAGACCTATTATCAAACCGAATAACGTCGTTAACGATGATATTGTGGGGATTAGTCAAGATCTCGCAAACGAACGTTTGAAATCAACAATTATCTCTCAGTCGCAACCTTTACTTAATTCTGAGGTTGAAACAGGAGGAAGCCTACATATTAACAGTGACAACGGTGCATGTAATAGTTGCAACAATAACCATATAACACGTGAGCAGAGAGGCGTCCCAGTAAGAAGAACACGTACGGAATCAGCCGTTAATAGGGCAAGTACGAAGTATCCAATTATGTTTCCTCATCACATATTTACACACAATCCTTCATTCAGCACAAGTTACTATGACATGTTAAAATTTATAAAGAATTTATGCATTTTCAAAATACCATTTTTCTGTTTTGCGATTTTCACAAGAAACCACTAGACCGAAGTCGCCGACAAAAGTAAGCGAAAAGCTTCTGTCATCACATGGAAGAAAAGAAGCTGCGCTGGCAAATACAATTAATCAAAATAATATTAAATTGCGTAATCAAGGTGGTGGTAGTGGTGGTGGCAATCAGCAACTAAATGGCCTATCGGTTCATAATAGCGGTACAAAACGTGATAATAATAGCATCAATAAGGTAAACTGCATACACAAATTAAACTCTTTACTGAAATCGTTATTAAAAATAAGACCTACCAAAGCCTCACCAGATTTAGCGGCCAATATTAATAAAAAACGTCCAGCAGTGAATAAGAAGACCAGTAATAACAAAAATAGCAATAACAAGAATACCAACGATAACAACATTAGTAAAAACCAAAATCTTAAAAAAAATAGAAACCGAAATTTGAACAATCTAAACACGAAGATCTTGCATAGCAACCAAGTAAAATCGCCTTTATCAGTACAAAGAGGAACGATTGATTGCAACTATAAACCGACCCGGTCCAAGCAGTCTGGTAAACTCTTCGACAGAAATAGTGCTGGCAGAGTATCCCATCGGATAACGTTCACAGATATATTACCAAAAAAGTCCGTGGATGTATTCTTATCCAGTCACCCTGTAAAGTCGGCGGTAACAACTGATCGTGCCACCTCCACACTTGCTACTAAATCAAAAATACTTAGAAGGCCTTTATACACTGATAATATATTTCGTAGACATTTAACGACTCTATTTGCTACAAAAACCCCCCCAAATATTGAAAATTTACGTATTAAATCAATCGCTCCCATCCCAATAACCAAATCGCTGAGATCCTTCTACAAATTTAAAGTCTCGCAGAAACCTTCTACAAGTAGCACGAAAACGTTTACGGTGTCTTTCGACGAATCGTTTTTGTTAAAACAAGATAAGGAAAGTATAAATTCAGTGCTTTAATAAAACATGGACAAAGCGGAATCGAGCAGAAATAAAGATGATGGTGAACGTAAAAAAAAGCGGACGCAAAGTTCGAACAATGGTGAAGACAAAGCTAATACTTTGGAAACTAATCCTTCCTCATTAAACAAAGACGAACACAGCGAGAACAAACCTAAGAATTCGGAAGATGACGGCAATGCTACCGATACTTCTGGACCAACTTCTTCAAAAAAGCGTAGAAAGCGGGTAAATTTAGACTACACAACACACTGCCTTGGTTTCCGTGTTAGAAAATGAGAGTGATATTGGTTGCATTTGTGTAGTTTCCTAACCGGAAAAATAACGACGGCGTTCACAATAACAGCGATAAGAATGTTCGTCCGACTAAACGTCAACTGATGCTGCTTAGAAGTGCAACGCACAGTTGAGTTTCTTTCTAAGAACAACGCACAAAGATGGATGCGATTTCAAAATAAATTCCATTTGTTCTAAATCTATCTGTGACTTGATCAGGGCTCATTGGCTCTTTTGTCTAAAAATAGTTTCCATAATAAGAGGTCTGATTTGCAGATAGACTTCTGAAGAGCTGGGAATAGCTGATTAGATGAATCCTTGTATATTAAAAAAAATTGAAATTATATAATTGGCCTGTTGACTTTTTGTTACTATAGTCTTACATTACAAATACATATTTTCAGATCCGTACTACATTGTCGTCGAGAGTATACAACAATCGGTCGAAAGTAGTATCATGAATATTGATTTTATGTAGGTTGCCAATATACAAATATTTCTATTAATATCATAGCATTCGCCTCGTTTTATAAAGTACGTTACGTGTTTTTCGATCCAACTGGACATGTATTTGTTAAAGTTACATTCATTTTTTTTTCGGAGATAATGAATCGTGTTTGGAGAATCGTGTTACGAATATGTTCGAATACTAACATCTTTGATGATTTATACGGTGGAATCGAAATAGGTCTCAGTTTAAGATAAAGTGCAAAGGCGGAGAGGAGCAATGGCTTGAAATATTGCTTGCCCATTTTTTCTACGTCAAATATTTTAAAGAAACGCATTAAAAATTTTATTTTTCTTTAAACAAGAAAATAACTGAAGAAAACACAGCCAAAACTAGCAGCGAAACAGCCGCAACCGTAGGTCCATCAGCAACTTCCACGGAACAAGCCGAGGATGATAAAGACAAGGAAGAAGATAAAGATGCTAAAAAGAAAAAGAACCGTTGCGCTGAATGTCGTAAAAAAGTCGGCCTAACAGGTAACATTTTTTGAAAACTATATATATATAATATGCATATTTATTTTTGCATTAAACTTGCATGTTCCTTCAGGTTTCCTTTGCAGATGCGGTGGGCTATATTGCGCTGTACATCGGTACAGTGACAAGCACAATTGTACATTCGACTATCGGGAACACGGAGCTCAAGAGATTAGACGCAATAATCCAGTAGTAGTTGGCGAAAAAATACAAAAAATTTGAACTTTTGTGCCATCATTTAAAATAATTAAATTAACAACAATAACTTTATAATATATAAACATAATATAAATATAAACTGATAAATATTAAACAGAATATATACAAAAATAATAGAAATATATAATAATATAATATTAAACAAAAAACATTACATAAAAAACCAATTTATATAATTAATTAAAGAAAGAAGGCAGTAAATATATAATAGAAATACAAAACGCTCTACAATTTACAAGAAAATCGCAAGCGTCAACAAATTTATATATATATCAAAACCGATCAGAACCAAAAATTTGTAAGTTATATATATATATATATATATATATATAAGTTATATATATATATATGTATATATATATGTATATATATATATATATATATATATATATATATATATATATATATATATATATATATATA
>KK502446.1:1174225-1279095 GCA_000688735.1 Glossina austeni
TATATATATATATATATATATATATATATATATATATATATATATATATATATATATATACACAAAAGAATCCGGAATAATTTTGCAATACAACCAACCCACACCACCATTTATAACTTTCAAGCACTGGACATTCGGTTCTATTTAAGAACAGAGTACTGACTTTTTGTTTCAAGAGTTTTTTTTTGTTAACAACTGAAATTTATCCATTCTACTTGTCTAGATCAGTTTATTTTATAGCTAATGGTCAACTTTTGGCGCAGATTATTTCCTTTTTTTATCTATATACATATATATAATTGAAGGAAAATATAAATACTTAGAGAGAAATTCGTTCGCGACAAATTAAATAAATAACTGGGCACATGTTTCGCTTATAGTGATAATATAAAATTAATTCTTTTTTTAAAATCTAAATTTATTGGTTAATCGAATATTAAAAATAAATGCGAGAGGAAATTGTTGGGAAATTATCTGAATATGTAAATACGTGAAAGCTTAGTTTACGTATGAAGGAACAATACTACCGTAACATCTCAAAAACGCCCATCAAACACTTGTCAAATATTAATTTCACAGCTCTTATTGAAATCTGCAAATGACAGTAAGAAAACTTACGAAATTCTACATGGGGCTACATAAAATATGAATGAACGGGTGTTGTTTCGCACTTCGCGGAATGTTTTTATAAATGGAATTCAGCATTGTTTTTTAATTTGAGAGTATGTGTATATGAATATTAAGCTAAGTAATTCTATGTAAAGATAAAGCAGAAATTTGAAATATAAAAGTTGAATGGTTTTCTAAAACTCAGCTAAATACTATTTGTATTACCTTTAAAACCGGGGGAGAAGCTCATTAAACATGGAATTTTTTGATAATCCAAGTTTTTCTTCTTTCTTCTTCGCGGAATTTTCTATGCTTTAAAGTGGTCTTCTTTAGCTTGTTTTTGTTTTCATTTAAAATATATTGTTAAAAAAGAAAAATAGTAAATGTAACGAAAATAATTTACTTATATAACTAATGGCTTTAAGCTTATGTTTATTTGGTATTTTTATTATAATTTTCCATTTCTCTGCCTATATAAATTGCTTTTCAAGTATATATATTTTTCTATAATTTGAGTTAAGTTTTTCAATCTGATGTTTTTTAGGGTAATTTTTATTTTTTTTTTAATTCTTTTTTGTTAATTCTTCTAGACACATAATAACAATTCGCATATAAGGCGTACATATATCTAAAGGATAACATTGTGAAATTTGACAAGAGCTTGGGTTTGATTTTTATAAATTTTTTTTATTAATCAAAAACCAATTCTTTTTCTAGTTATAATTAAAAATATATATATAGTAAATAGTTTTTCTGAAAGGTTTTAATTGTTTATTTTTCTTTTGAAATATTAAAAATATATGTATTATTGTTTAAAAAAACGATGGAAAACAAACAAAATAAAATAAAAAGAAAATTTTAGTTAAAAACACATAAAAACAAGAAGAAGAAAAATATTGTTTGATTTTCAATTTTCACCTTTTTGAAATATTTGAATTTATTTCTCGAACTAGTTCTCAGGGCTTTTAAAAGTGTCTCTGCAATTTATTTCACTAAGAGTCGCTGCGATCAAAGCAACTAGCAGTTCTCCGAGTCTTGAATAAAATAATGCATGTTGAAATCTACGAGAATGATAATTCAAAATTTCCGCAATTTAAAGGCAATCTGTAACTTGTTGTTTAGATTGCACCCGAAAGAAAAACAGTAGAAGGCTTAAAATATTTAGAGTTTATTGTTTTTCGATATTGCAGAGCTTTAATAGTTTGGTGAACTTATTGAAGGGCTAAAACGATTTCAGTTTAAGTTTGGATGGAAGGTAATTTCTAGATTATAAATTCTTTCCAATGCCAAGGTTATATCTAAATCACCAGCTAAAAATGTACATGTCAAGTTCTAAACTTTTATTTCTGTTCTTGCTGCTGGTATACCAAAGGTATTAGAAAGTTTTAATAAACATATCATTAGGTGGTGGGTATAAATATCAGCTTCAATTACTGTTAGTTAAAAATGTTGTGCGTTAGGAAAACATATAATTTAGTAATATAAAAGTAATTAAGAAGAAAAAATACATATTGTGCAATGTAATCGATTCGAAAAAATATAGTTCAGCATTTTCAAATGAATTTTTACTTTTTATTAAGTTAATCATTAGAAGTTACATACGGCAAAATATAAACTTTTTCGCTAATATGTACTAAGCAATATTAATCAAAGTTCTGAAATTATTTTTCTAGTATAAATTAAATCTTTCAAACTTATTTCTTAATTAATAATATTTAATTGTAATGGAAAAAATGCTTACTGACTCTTAGCATCAATAGTTATTTCAATATTTTTAAACAATTACATTTTTGGGCTAACCATGTACCAATGGGGCGCATATGCAAATTTTATTTTTCTGTTTTCTAATCCTACAAAAATGCATCATTAATGCGACAAATTGGCTTCATTATTCTTGGTTCTATTTCAGAAATCAAGTTTGCCAACTGTGGTACGTTTTTTACAGGCAACCCGGAAGCAAGTCTGAAAATTTCCAAAAATTTTTGTAAACAACTGCATTGATATATATAAAATTTGTCGCAAATCGTTATCATAGTCACGTAGAGGTTTTTTAGCTAAGAATGGTTTTACATTGATTAGTCTCATGCGCCCGCATTTATCAATAATCTCATCAATTTTAATAAAACTATTTACGTTGGTTTATGTACAAGGCTCACATCTTAGGGCGAATATAGTCTCATTTTGTTTATTTTCTGTTCAAAAATTAATTTCGAACTTATATAAGGATATGTCTAAAACAAAGAAAAACAATGCAGTAAAGGGGAAGTACCGGCCGCGTACAAGATATCCAAGGAATATCCAGATATCCAAATAATAAAAAATAAAATTCTTAATCTAAAACTACTGTATAGATTGTATTTAATAAGCGAATATATATATATATACGCATATAAAATAATATATATATAATTTAAAAAAATGAAATTTATTATATAAGAACCAATGTAACCTTCTGACACTTTAGTATCTATGTACATATGCCCAAGTATAATTAACATATATGCAATAATGTAAAAAGGGAGAAAAAAAGAAACAAATATAAAAAGAATAAAGAACTGCAGGCTGAAAATGAACAGTATCAATGTCGCAATAAAAGTGAAAGTAAAGTCGTTCAGAAAAACTGAAGAGTCCACACTAAGAAAAATCGAAGAGTTTACACTAAGTTCGTAATTAGTAATGGAGAGCATTTAATTACGGATTCAGTGTCAATGCTTTTTCTTTTCAATTTAAAAGGCTTCATTAAGACAATTTACTTTTATTTATTTAGTTCAATAAACAAGGTTAAAAGACTTTTAGTCAAATCGAAATTTTCTTGTTTCACAATCACTAGCAATAGTGACAGTTTTATCGCACTTTTTTATAGATTTCCCAGTTAAAATATTAACAAAAATAAAACAAAACTAACTAACTATCTGTTTGGACGTAGTTTGGTTTTGTTCTCAAAATATATAGATAAAATCTTATTCAATTTAACTTGTGAAAATCTTATATAACGTTTTTGTCAATTCATTGTGGAGGCGGATCCTTTAGATAAAAGCACCTAGCAACGTGAACCAAAAGATTAGATAATATTTCGAATATCCTTACTATGTGTAAGAGTAATGTTAAAGTTTATTTATAGCTTTTGAAGCTGCAGAAACGTTTTGAATCCGCCCGCAACCAAATCAAAAAATTACCCTGCATCGATTATAAGCTACACAAATGAATTGACATTGAAATCAGAATTAATTCGTAAATATACAGACATACAATTTTATACCCACGAAAATAGTCTTACGGCTGGTGATGCGTTATTTGGCAAATAATGAAGAACTTATCCAACGTATGGCAGATAGTTATTCCATTTTTTTTGCTTTTCTAAATAAAAAAGGCCTTTAACATATAAATCATATAACATACATAAAAATAAAAAAACCATTCCCAAATAAACACATCAACAGCTGCTACATATACTGACATGGTACTAAGATAATATTTTCTCATTTATCCGCAAGATTTATCCAAAAGTAATAATAAAATAAGTAAAAACTTATATTACTCTTGTAGATCCATGCTATGGACTAAACAGTATTCCCTCATTATATTTAATAAAGATGCAGCAGTTTTTCCGTAGAAGGGTTCACTTAAAAGAATTAGAAACATAACAGGGTTGCTTGAATTAACTAATGAAAATGGTGCTTTTTGCCGTGATTTATGCCCGCCTCCTGTTGTGGAAGAACAGCTTGGAACTGCGAACTGTCCTTGATGTGGCATTCGTCCTACAAATGCTGGTTTTCAATTTGTGGAAACTAAATTTTCGTTTATCTGGTTATTCAATGCTTATATTTGATTCATGTTTCTGGTAAGTGCGAATGTGTTTTACAGGTTTACTCATTATCTTTTTGTTTTACTTTTGGAAGCGTCTTACTCATTGAGCACGCGAATCATCTTTATATATTCGCCAAAGCTTAGACCAAAAATTGTTGACAAAATCAGTTGCATGAAGGCGCTCTACAGTGTTTGATTGACTTGCTAGTTAAAAATTTCATTGACACTACTTTTTTCACTTTTTTGTCTTCTTTTTTTTAACTGCTTTACTTTAGAGGAAATTGCAGTTTTTTTAACAGAGCTAGCAGAGATTAGGTGTTTTCTAACAGAAATTGCACCTTATTTAACAAAATCAACAGAGATTTCGTGATTTTGAACATCAGTAGAAAACAATTGCAGAACAAAAACTAGCAGGCGTTATTTTTTGCCTTTGATGGTAATTACACTCATATAAGTTACATATATATAGTTTGAGAGTTTGAATTTAATAATTAATCATACACAGGCATTCTGTTGTCATGGTTGGAAACTGAATATACAAGTTGAGGTCGTTATGCCGAAAGATGTTCCGATTACGAAAATTTTAAAATGCCGTAAATGCAGTGCCACGATCATTATTGGAAGTAGGGATATGACCGAAGCCAAAGCGATGATCTTGAAAATGTTTCAAGAAAAAAACTGTTATATATTCCCTAACATATGTTTATATTAGTCTTAACTTGTTAACTTTTGTCCTATAGTTAAATCTTTCTGATGCGGTAAGCGAAATTAATGACAAACATATTGCTCCTTGGGCTGATATATGTCAGCAAAATGGTATAAATAGTACTTCTTTAACTCCCTATTTTGAGAGGAGAACACCATTCCTCCACCATACATTTAAGGGAATATGTACACACAGCACAGAATTAAAAAATAACTTTGAAAAGCGCGTTAATTTTCTGAATTATCTTTATCTATAAGTGAGGAGTTTTTGTTGTCTGGAAGAAAGCCAGAAAGTTTACGCAGTCCATTACAAAATAAATAGAAACGTTTAAATTTACAAAAAAATAAACTATTCATTATATGTTATTAAACAATTGCAATTCACATTTTTTGTGACATTATTTAGTCTTCCTCCTTCTCTTCTTCTTCATCACCTTCTCTATCGTCAGACTCACGAGTTCCATCCATTCATTTTTTGTGACATTATTTACTCTTCTTCTTCCTCCTCCTCTTCTTCTTCATCATCTTCTCTATCGTTAGACTCATGAGTTTCATCCTCGTAATCACTTAAGTGCTCACCCAACTCATTGATAGCCAATTCTCTTTTCAACTTACTTAGCCGATAAGCTTCTTCCATTTCCACAGTAGGGTCTTCGGTTTCGAGGAAATCTTCTGGGCCATGAGGATACTCGAAAGCTTCGTGGGGCAAGTGAAGCCAAGGCATATTACGTGACACGGATTTATGGCCCCAACCCATATAAATAGATTCACATATATCCTGATAGATGAATGTATATGCACCAGGCCAAACATTTGACTGCATTATAAGCATGCGCTCCTTTTCATTAGTATAGTTGCTGGTGAAACGACGAACCCAAGGTACGGGAACTTCTGTATTATTATCGAATGAGCAAGCCGAAAGGATGTTGGGACCAATTTCTCTATTAGTACCTTCTATGTATCCTTCCTCTTCACCTTCCTCCTCCTCTTCCTCCTCCTCCTCCTCTTCCCCTTCTTCGTCGCCCATCTCTTCCATAAGACGTAATTTTTCTAAACGCTTGCGCTCTTTCTCCCTTTCCCGTCGGGCCTTCTCCTCATCAAACCATATAACGCGGCCTTGTTCCAAAATATTGGGGCGTATGTGTAGCCATTTATCGACAGAATTGAGAGACTTTGCGGGCAATATTTCATATTTTTCGTTTTTCAGTAGAACGACGTCATTATCTAGAAGTTTGAAGCACATTCTATACTTTGTTATACTAAGACCTGTGGTTTGTTTTTACCCGGTTCTCCCTCCTCCTCTCCTTCACCCATTATTTCTTCTTCCTCTTCCTCTTCTTCTTCTCCTTCATCTTCATCCATTCCATCGAATAGGCGGCGTTCTTTTTTTGTCATTTTCCGATAATAACCACGGGGTGCAACATAAGTTCCTGCTGTAATACGAGACACCATCGCTCTTAAGTAGTGCTTTTCTTTGCCTCGGAAGCAAGGATATGACACGATGTCGGCTTCCAAATTTCCTGTGAAGAATTTTTTTAATTGTCTTGATAATTTAATTTGCTTCGGCGTAACTATCGGTAACTCTATCCATTCGTCCGAAAGCGAATTCACCACAAAGTATACGTAGCGGTTCACACCTAAACCAACGTAATAATGATAGTATTAATGTAGAAATTCAATTTAATTCTATACTTGCGGGACGGTATAAAATTTAATATGCCTTCATTAATAATCTTCGTCTACCTATTCGTTTATATGAAATATTTGCTAAACAAAACAGCCCTGAAGAACAAAACCCATGAGCAATTATTAAAGCATAAGATCCACAAATTCCTATGTAAGTAATAGCAATTAAACCTGATAATAGAATTCCTATGTGAGCTACAGAAGAATAAGCAATTAATGCTTTTAAATCAATTTGTCGTAAACAAATTAAACTTAGTAATGCTCCTCCAACTAAACTAATAGAAATTCAAATAAAATTATATTTATCACACCTAGACCGATTGGTTCTGGAGGAATGTCAAAAACATCTATAGTTTCTGGGGTTGGAATCTCGGCTGCTTCAGGCTTCATTCCCATTAACTCTTCGTCGGGCCAATTTTCCCACCCGATTGCTCCCGGTATTAATTCCGCACCCAAAGTTTTAGGTAATAGTGTTTCCTTTTCTAATGGTGTTTCTTGTTTTTTAAAACGTTCAATCATTTCTCTTTCCATTTGCGCCAGACGAGAATCAATCTCTTCATTTGTTAGATAAGCTTCAACTACGTAATAAGGAGCCTTCAGCCCGTTAATAATACCCCAAAAGCGACATTGCAAAATGGATGGGTGAGTTTGCAGACGAGTCATAGAACATGCTAATTGAAAAATATCATCGCTACTGATACTAAAACCGCATTGGTTCCAGAAAAAATGCATATGTTGCACGCGTTCTATGATAGGTGGATATATGGACACCGGTCTTAAATCTATGTCCAATTTCAATTCTTCAGCTTGTTCCGCTCGTTCCTCTTCCATTTCGTCAGCTATGGGTGGACTCGAATCATCCTGATATGGGAGTTTCATCGAAATCAGCTGCTGTTTAGCGATGCGATACATACGACTTTCTTCAAAAACGGCATTAGGTGGAAAACGTTCCGGTAAATGAAATTTTTGTTCCCGTACGCTACGACTAAACTCTTCAAAAAAATCTATAACGTTAGGAGGACGTTCATCAATAATGCGTTTTATGATATCTGAGAGATGATCGTATCTGTAGTTAAAGAAACGCTAGCTTATTATTTTGAGAAGCAAAAGGCAATGAGGCTTACAAGTTATCACCGCTAATTGAACTGAATTGCTGCATTATGGATTTGGCTAGGCACATTTCGTAACTTATATCTGGAGGTTCGAGCAACGACACTTTCGGGTCGCGACAAGCCGCATTAAAGACAGCGCTCTCTAAAGTCGACGAGCTTGTTGTGCTAGAAGCAATCAAAACGTCGATGCAAGACGCATCTCCACCTGATTTTGGCTCGAGCGCTTGTTTGCTAACCGATCCAACCACAGCTTTGTCCTTATCACAAGAATAATAAGATTTTATTTTTTCGCTACTTGTACTAGCCGATGGAAATCCATCGCAAGAGAGTCTAGCGTTTAAATCCATTTGGGATTTTAATTTTTTTCTTTTTTATAATTTTTTTTGTTTATGGTTTATTTAGATTAGAGAAAAAATAAAAAAAAACTTTTTTCAATTACCAAATATATTTTGTAAAAATTTTCGAGTTACTTGACGTGTAAAATATATTGTCAAATTGCTTGCTATGCTGGAAGGAGCTATTACGGTCATCTGTTCTACTACTTGCCTAATTTCAGCTTTTCTTGGTACTGTGAAATTTAGCAGTCAAGGCTTAAATTTATTTTGCTTATTCAAGTGACAGAGAAAGCTGTCTGCAAGACTTACTTCAGACATTCAATATTAACATCCAACAGAAGCTATTGAAAGATGTACTGATACACAGTGGCAGCGTTAAAATATTGGTCGACTTATTTGCATGTGTAGGCCACTGTACAACTTCTTGATACACACTTTTCTTTATTAAACTTGAGTAAAAAACCAAGGAAATAAAATTTCTAGGAAAATGATTTTTCAACCTTGGAATATAATGGTTTTAGCACGGGCTGTCGCTTATTTGAAAGAAAGAAAGATTTGCTCGAGACGTAACTCGTTTTAAAGATGAATTGGGGACTATAAAATTTATACGCACTGATTTTTGGACTTTGATTTATAAAATGTATTGTATGTGAAAGTGAGCTGAAAAATGTGTTTTAAGTCCGTAGCTTTGCTTTTACTAAAATTAAAGCCCACCACATATGAGGTCAGTGTAAATGCTTAAAGTAGTATTTCGAATTTGATATGTGGGCTTAGTTTAGGAACGTATGTATGTTATGTCTGCATTATTTCACTCAACCAAGACAAGATTTTAATGTAGGTGGGACGATAAGCATATGTTCCAACGAACCGACAAAAAAAGAAAAAAAAACATAATGATGGATACAGAAGGTGCGCGTTGTGGAACATGATCAAAGATGAGAGGAACCAAAAGAAATTTTATTAAAAATTTTTATTTTCGATAGAAAATATTCTGGTAATAGTGAAACGGCCACCAATATGAAATTCCAATAAAGGGACACGCACTCTATAAAATTGTTCAACATCTGGCCGATCAATTAAAATACATATGATCAGGGGTTATTTGCGTGTATTACTTCTTCTTTTTCCTTTGCAAAGTTGGCATTTCCGTGTGTAGTCCCATAGTGTAGCTTCGTCTTAATTGTTAATTTCGCAAAAAGGCCTTTAAAATTATTCTAAGCGCAATGTACGATTCCCCATAGACTTAGACTAAAGCCTTTTTCGCGAAAAATTGTGGCTTTAAAAAATAATGTTCCCTTTTTTTGTCACAATGGGCTCGAAAAACTCTGCCGTGCAATAAGCCATTTCTTGTAGAAAATTGTTCTTGAAAACTCCAATTTCAAGTTCTGCACCAGAATTGAAGGTGGTACCATTAACCGACTTTTGCAAATCGCGATATAGGCTATTTTAAGATTAAATGAAACATCATTTGACTCTAGCAATTTTGGATGAGCTACCAAAATTAGTGTTTATTTTTTTCAGAATGGCTCAAATTGAAATGCGTAAGTTTTGATCAAATAGTCCGCTTGTCAATCTGTGGTTTATAAAAATGGTTGCAAGTTGGCAAAAGTTTAACACGAAGGTTCTCTGTGACAGGATTATAAGATACATAAAAACTCCTAAGCCGATAAATTCTTTTATGTATTCAAATTAATAGTGATAGAGGCTTGACATTTGGCTGAGCTGTGCATGGTTTTGTGTCTACTGCCCTCTGGATTCATGCTATAATTAACATATTAATATTATTAAAACACTTATTCGATAAAAATTGTTTAAAAGATAAGTTTTAATGGATTTTTATTGGAAAATCCAAACGAAGTTTCTTATGTACGAAAATCTGGCATAAGACAATCAATTTTCAATTTTACACTTATTTTTTAATTTTAATTGAAATCCTCAAAGCATGTAGTGCTACACGTGAAACATATGAAAATTTTAAATTCTAAGCTGTAACCAGTTAGTTGGATTAACAACAGTGATTTGCTCCGCTTGATCAGGAGTTAAACCTTTAGCAAGCATACGGGGTAATACGTTCATAATGATATGATGATAGCCATGACCGCCAAAGGAAGTCTATTATAGAAAGGAAATATGGCATTTTTCTGAAACTGTTTTTATATGTCAATATGAAGACAAACCAAACGATGTTTTGTGTGCACATCATGTGACATGAGTAGTTGTTCAACCAAACCCTCATCAATCAGTTTCATAAAATAGTTGATGCGATGGCCATCAGACGGCATGTCTAGAGCCGAGTTCAATTGGTAGTAGGAGCATTCCGTCCCAAATAAATCATATTGAATATAACAACCGAATTTAGCAAATTCTAATAACTGATCGAAATCGGAAATGGTGCCTAAAAAGAAAAAAAATAGTAAATAGCGAAAATAAGCGAAAGTGAAAGCATACGATCCAAGTGAGACATAACGCATTTACTAGCTTTACCGCCAGCTTCTAAATATAATCGTATTATTTCGAACGGCGCCGCAGCATTACGACCTGGATGAAACGAAACACCACAGTCGAACAGCTCTTGAGCTTCAGCGGTTGCTTTAATAGCACGCTTCTCAAAATCTTTCAAATTTATACAGTAAACAACATTAACAAATTCTCCTGCAACTGTTTGAAATATTTCACGTTTAGCTCACCATGTATGGGATAAACGCTGCCTACTTCCCCAATAAAACCGCATTTTACCAAGCCAATCCCATGAACTTCGATGCCGGTCATTATTTCTTTCGCATATAAATCAGCCATTTGTTCAACAGACATATTCATGTGACCGCTATTTTGTAACTCGTATATGTAATGACCTGTCCCGGCGATAACATTGACGCCTGTCTTCTCAGATACTTCGACCATGAATTTAAGATTTCTCTTTAGGCCGTGCGATGTATTCTCTACAATCGAGCTACCACCTACTTTTCTGTACAATTCCAGATCTTTAACAACAGCTGCGCGAGTTGCATCATCGTTTAAACATAAATTATCTAACGATGAGTACGGATACTGCCGTATAAACCCCAAATTTGCTAAATGTAATTTTTCATCTAAGAAGGATTGAAAATCGTCTGGCGGCGAACAGTAGAAATGTGCAAAATCCAAAGCTACATGTTCATGAGTAAGAGTTCGTCCCAGCAAATTAGGTTCAATTCTACCTAAAACTGAATAAAAAGAAAAATAATTAAAAACGGGCAAAAATTAACACTAGATGTAGAAAAAGGTGGCGATTTTAAGGCCAAATTTTGTGAATATTAGATAGAGAAATTAAAGATAGGAAGATGAAATTTGGCACAAACGGGATCGAAGTTTATAGACGAAATCAAAATACTAAAATAACAACACGGCTAACATCAAATTAACAACATTTCAGATTTTTCATAATTTTAAGCAATTGAGCAATTAAGCCGTGAATTGTTCCGCTGTTCAAACGTATAACAGATGAGATTAAAAAGGTTTTATATTTATATAATATTTAAATAATCCATGGGTGTCAGGAGTACAACACGATGTTCATATTTGTATTTTATGTCCTTATCGGTTTTGTATAACATATACTATGGAATAATATTCGTATTATTTTGCGCTTGCCGTCCATTAAAGGTATTTAAAAAAAAATTTGTTGGTTTATTTTCAGCTCCATTTTATAAAAAATTTCTTATTTCACTTTACTTTGTTACCGAAAGATTGGTTAGAAATTTCTGCATTAGGAAAATAATGAGGTTTTGGGAATATAGCATTTTGACTGGTAGCTCTAAACTTCTCTCTCTATTCTCAACACATCGAATTTTTAACAGAGATTACAACAGATTTAAAAAATCGCCCTGATTTTCAATACCGTCTTGGAACGTTCGTTTTGCCAATTTTATTGGTGAAGATGCCAACTGTGCAGCTGGTCAAATTATTGATAATTCTGTTTATGGACGCGTTAAAGTTTGGTGGGTTGGCAGCCATATCAGTATGTGGTGACCGTATCAGTATGTGCTGGCCTCAAGATCTTTTCGGGGTGGATTAATATGACAGTGCCGCCGAAGATTGGACTTAAGACTCGAAAGATTCGTGGGAGGCGGAAACGGAAAATAATCAATATTATGTTGCTGGTGGCTATAACATACAAGTGTCTTTAGCTGAGTCGCAAATTCTGACGAACTTTGAAAAAGTACGTGTGGCGATAAGTCGTTTAGAGAAAATTGTTAACTTAAATCTCAGTGTGCAAAATCCTGAGGTATGTAAATTTCAGTTAATCAGCTGTGCTTATTGTAGCCGGCCCAGAGCATAATATATCATCCACAGAGTTACACCATGTACATTAAGTCCATATGTGTTATATATGTAAGATAAACCGAAAATATTATAAAATTTTTATAAAATAAACTTTTCGTAATCTTGTCGCAGTGATAATGCAAACACGTAATCACAGTATCTATACAATTTATCTTACTTTACCGGTTTGAATAACTGGCATCATTTGATAAAATACTTTAATAATGTTTGAATGAAACACACAACTATTCGTGCGATAACAAGAATAAAACTCAATTAGACCCTGCGAGTGGTTAACAAATACTAAAACCATTCAGTTCGTTATGAAAAGGCTTTATGCGTATCGGTATTAAACAATTAACGGTTACTTTACAAATCGAATGTTTAGTGCTCTCCAACTCGCATTAAGGTAAATTATATAGAATGCTGTGCCATAAACCGCAGGTAGGTTAAGCACATTTCGGATACTTCGTAAGTTTAAATGTTGTATTCCGGAGGTTGAAGTTTCGATTGCTAACAAATTATAATAGAAAAAGCGGTGAATGCTTGAAAATATTAAATTTTATAAAATATTGTCATTTCAAAAAAATAACTTTAAAAATAAATTAAGGGTAGTTGCGAAAGGTATATGGAAAAATAACAGACAAAATCCTCTCCAGAAATCTTATCAAAAACACAAAACACAAAAACACGTTGATAAGAAGTACTTGGTTGCATATAACGTAAGCATTTAATAAGCCGGAATGTGTGGTTTTATAGGTGCACGTATATTCGGATGCGGCTATCTGCAAGTGAGAACAGAAAATTATTAACAGCATTAGCAAAATTTTCCATGAAGAAGAAAACAATGCAATCAGAGTACAGCGATACTTCTTATATTGCTTTTATTTTATAATAATAAACGCAGAATATGATCGCATCTACGCAGAGCTGTTGAAGACAAGACCACTAGTAGGATAGTAGCAATAGTGATATAGGCACGGCCAAGAAATTGCGAGCAATAGTTTGCAAAGGGACGCCACAAATTATATACATTGGGTCCGATTAAAATTTAGATCGATCTCTTGCGATGTACTGCGGCCGCATTTATTGCAATAGAAAGCTGCATGCACACTTTTACCTGATCACTACAGCTGAAGTTTAAAAGCAGATAATTCGGGCACTCTTGTCTCTCCCTTCTTGCAATAGTACTTGAATGGTGTAAGAACAAATTATTATTCTTATTCAACGTGCTCTTTGTTAAGTGAGAAACATAACTTTCTTAAAGTTTTAAATTAATTTTAAATGCTTCGATTTAAGATGCTTGTTTATATAATAAAAACATTTTTACGGAAAATTCTAAAAGGCATGTAAACGCATAAATCAACAAACGTGAACAATTGCTACATATAATAAAAATATGGAAAAACAATAAAACATAAATATACTACCAGTTTAGACGCGAGTGAAAACAATTTTTTGATTTGGAACAGACTTATTAAACTTTTTTTTTAAAATTTAGACGCCTTGAGAATTCAAAGGAAACAATTATGCGTATGTATAACCATGCTCTCTGCGGTATAGAATTCCGATCTTTCTTTTAAGCTTGTACAAGTCAGTTAGTTTTTAACATTCGTTGCTCAATACTTAACGGAAGGTAATACTAAATTTCCTAGAGCTCTATTTTTTGCCTAGTGATGAAGAGCACAGGAACATTCCCATTGTGTACTTAAATAAATTTTGATTCGAGTTTTGATTGTAATGTGGGCTAATCGTACGTCCGCATCTGTATAAATATAAATTGCCGAGTTAGCTTATTCATTGGACATTTTATACTCTTTAGCCTACCTTTTTTTTAGCTTCCAATTTTAATTGTAAGTTAATTATTGACATGAATAAATAAACAAGTTTCATATCAAAACACATAAGCAAATGAAAACATAACTTCAAAAAGTCAACGTAGTCTAAGTCCTAGGAAATCAACTGAAAGAAATGAAGTTGGAATAATATTTTTTAAATTATTTATATAAAAGATTCTAACAGAATTACTATTCTTCCGGTCTAAGAGTTGATTGCACACACATTTTGTATTCCACGCAACCCAATATAAATTTAGTAAAAGTTAAGGTCCTTTAATTTGGTGATCAAGTAAATTACGGAGAAATAAAAATATATTTATATATAAATACTGCGGTTACATAATAAATGATTTATTGAAGCGTACACGTATGGCTAGAATCCTGTGCGAGCTATAAATAAACTCGCGAGTACGCAAAAGAAACATGGGTCTCGTAGGTAAGAAGAAGCTTCTTACACCAAAAAACTAAAAATTGGACTTGGTATTATTTAGGAACCTTAGGGATTTAGTAAATATTAAAAAAAAACTTTAAAACCGAAAATTTTATCATTTTTTGTAAATTTAGTTAGATTTCTTCTCGCCTTCTTTAATTTCTTCCAGCAGCTCTACATCCATCCACCCCTGCGGCACATTTCGACATTTTGCATGTTTTCTCAGATGTATGCCACAAAGGCGCTTGCACTGGCCCGAACTACCCAATAATAAATATATTAACATTGAAATGCGATTATTAATTTTAATCATAAATGTAAAATTTTAGTTTATTAACATAAAAAGTCTTCAATGAAGAGAATTATTATAATAATTTTCTGCTATAAACTTATTGGACGTTTGTCAATCTTATAATCACCTTTATACACTTTTATATGTGAACATGTATGTGTAGTGTTTTGGATTGGCGATCGGCGTCGGAGTTCCGACGACTCCTGGATCTCCTTTGAACGTCAGGGCGGCGAAAATTTTCTAAAATCACGAAAAAATTGAGATATTCTTCAAACTTATTTTTCTTAAAATGTTAACCTTTCTTCAAAAATCTCAGTCAAAATTGCGGGCACTTTGCATCAGTCAAAAACTCTCTGAGAATTTCTACAAATTGCGGTCACAATAGTCAAAATTGCGGGCACTTTGCATCAGTCAAAATTGCGGGCGCTTTTTATAGTTTTTTTTGTGTGCAAAATGTTATTGTAAAATTTAAATAAAAAAATTAAAGTAATAAAATCATATTCATCACTCTGAGAGAAGAGGATTGCCAATAAGTGCAAACACAATACTTGCGTTATTCATGGCTCATGAAATGTCAAAATAAAATTGATCGTGTGTATCTAAATATGTTTGAAAATGAACCGTGTGTTGCGCTGTGCGTTAACGTGAGTTTTTGGCAAATTTACCAAACTTGTGCTATGTTTTGTATAAAGCAAAACAAAACACACACACTCTGTTGTGCTTATAAAAAAAAACGAATTTATATGGTTTTACATGCTGTAAAAGCCAAGCAGACAGTAAAGTATTGCCACAAATTTATCGGCTTAGTCCAACTTTACTCAACAACCCAAGAAAAAAAAGAAAAACGACAAGCAGAAGGAAGAAAAAATAAATGAAATTAAAAGAAACTAGACTAAAAAAACTTCAAAAAAGGAAGTAAAGGAAAGTTCATGTTTTCATTACATTTATATTTCAGTGATTTTAAATTGGATCTTAAATTAAATAATTTTAAAAATATCTCAAACATGAAAGACGCCTCCGCTGGCGTTATTTCCCAATAATGCCGTTGTTTTGGGTGGCGACCCGTCATGCATGTTCACAAAATTACGTACGGCAACGGTTTATATTCGTTCTCCGTACTTCGTACTTATGCTTAAACGCATCCAAATTTATATATAAAAATTAAAGATTTCACGTGAAGTGTGATAAGTATTCAGAGCGCAAAAGTTTTACAAAAATATTACATTTTCGCTATTAAGAAAGTTGTGTTGATCCGAAATATTCTTACTTTCGTCAATCATAACACAATTTTATCATTTATCATTTATTTCTTCAGGAAATTTTTTAACAAAATGTAAACGGCTACAGATGACTCGTAATTTGATGTTTTCTTAAACAGTATTGCTAAGCTAACAATCAAAAAATCCCGGCTAGGGATTTCGTATTACTTTGGTATATGCTTAAATACAGTTATTTCTTGGTGTAAGTGGTTGATTTTCTTGATGTAGGTTGAATGAAATTATTTCTTGGTTTAGGCTTGAATTACTTTAGTTTTATGCAGCTCTAAGCGTCCCCCGAACACAAAATGAAACATAACGCCGTCATCCCTTTGGAACTCGTACGCTGCAATGTCAATTGCGGTAAAAGTATAGTTCACATCGTGCACTGTTAACATAATAATTGGGTACGTGCTTGAAAGAACGAATATATTCTAAAATATTTGCCATGTATTAGCGTAGCGGAAGGTTTCATTTGTAGTTGTAACATTGCGAAGCAGAATTAGGAGGAGTCAAAATATTAATGTGTTTTCCCTTTACGATACTTGCGCAGTGTGAAAGATTTCAAATATTTTTTATATCATTTAAATATATATATATATAAACATAAATAAAAAACCAGCAGTGTTAAAAACAATCTGCACTTTGCGGATATAGATAGTCTCTACAAAGATTTCGCCAACGTCTTTTCCGTCAAAATTAGAAGAAGGTCAAATATTTCAGAACTCACTCGAATATTTAATTTGAATTACTCGATGTCAACATAGTACATATGGCGTAAGCATCGATTTTTGTGTTTACGGAAACGACGGCAGGCCTCCCACATTATACCTATTATCATAATTCAAATAATCACATCGTTGCTATCCATTTCCTTTTGTCATTCAAATGTTTCTTTATAAACCTGTTAACGATTGCTAGTTAATTGTAAATATTATTAACAATAGTGCGAACTTGCCAGTAATAAGTGAAATCGTTTTTTATTTACAAAAATGTCTTTTATCACAAGAAAATTATATTTCAAAGCAATTTTCCGCTCTACCAATTTTGTACACCTTTAAAAGCGTTTACGTATGCGAACACTGATTTTTCTTTAGCATCGCGCGCAAGCTGCATGTTCAATTGATTTTGCGTTATTCATTGTGTTACTAACCCCAACGCATAACGCAATTATTGTGTGGATACTTTAGTGTATTTTGACATTGTTTTTGTAAAATATTGTTTTACTCGTGTCTGGGAAGGAGAGAAAAAAGTAGAGAGAAACGTGAATATAAATCTAAATATTTTCTAGATTTTCTTTTAGTTGCTTTTCGTTTCTAAAAATCACTTTTAAAAATCGTTTCTAAAGCGGGCAGGTCGCGCCACGTTTATATTAGCGTGCAAAGTATTTTTGTCTTCCAACACGAAATATTACAAGAGTAAAAATAAGAAAATATTTGTATATGTAATATTCTGTGGTTATCTACTGATATACGCTTCGTGAAATGTACAGATAAATTTAGTTGCAATTGGGAAAAAATTTCCAAGAAAAAAATCGGAGAAACTGAAGCAAGTTTACGACTTGTCCGTAAAATAAAGTGTGATGTGCCGCCAAAGAAAAGCCACAAAATTGGCGTCCATGCGAATATTAGTTTTTTTATGCAAATTTATTGCGATTCATTTTATAGTTTAACGCCTGGATGATGTTAAGGAAATAAATGTAGACTTTGTGTATGTGTGTGAAAAAGTATATTATAAAATGTAGTATAGTCGGATGTATACATATATACGAGAATAAAGAAAAATATGTCTTTGCAGGGATATTCTATTTGATTGCGAATCAGAATTATTTTTCGTTCAATAATTTTTTTTTCCTTATGTTCTTTTTATGTCCATCATCGCCTATCTGAATGCAGCAGTTTTGGGGATTCGATATCGATTTTCTATCTTTTAAATACGTATTCGTAGATGTAAACCGCAATCAAAAAAAAAGTTTCGTACTAAATCGATTCCAATCATTTTATTTTCCCTTTTGCGGTGGTGTCTGTTTTAAAAATATACTCAGCGATGCTGTTATTTCTTCTTAAAGATACAATAATAAACCTGTTTTATGATCAATTTTTTTAAATTTAACTTAGTTCTCTCGATGTCTGTTCTCGTTTCGTGCACACCTATACCACTATATAGATTTTTAAGTAGCTTACGCGCAATTTTTCTTTTTCATAGCCATTCTCTTGTTGTCGCCTCGATTTCTAATGTTGATTATATTTTGTCTGTATATGTTTGCGCTCTTTTTTTATTTATAGTAAACATACGAGAAAAAATCAAGTTTATTTCTACGGCAATCCGAACAAGAATTATAGAGGAAAAAAAAACATAAGATAAAAATCTATAAATCAAGAAAATACAAAATAAACAAAGGAAAGGATGGTTTAAAGTTCAAACGAAGCTAAGGCAACAAGTAGCTATCTGTTTGTTTTTTTGTCGAACCATAAGCTGTGGTGTAGGTGTCTTAAATAGCTTCTTTTATATAGATGAATCACTTTCGAAAATTTCTCTTTAGAAATGGCTTAGAAAGTAAATTGCTAGTATTATTATCCAAAAACACTGAAGAACTTTCGTGAATGCACTAGAACACTTAAAATATTATAGGTTTTCACGTGCAAAATAATTCAACATAATACATAATACTAAGTGAAGGCACTTAAACATTTATGTAATTAATTAAGTGTTAATGTTTAAGGAACTCCTTTATATGTGGAATTACAAACTGAATACGCGGGGAATTCAAACGAAGATGGATATACTTTCAAATTAGTAAAATTACGCATGAATAATTAAGATAGGAGAATACTTACTTTAAGTAGATGTAAAGGAATTTTATTTAAATACTCCTTGTTCATAAATTTTGTTTTATTAAATATTTGCGCGAATTAAGTTGTAAACCCATAGTGTTAGTTTATAGTTAAGAAAGTTTTACATGTGTTTCAGTGCAATTTATGAAACTTAAAAAAGATACTCAAGGTTGTGGCAAAAAGGCGCGAGCCGGACGCCGTATAGGAAAAGGAGAAAATCTTAGATGCAATACCCTCACTAGAGGTCCATAAATTTCCGAAACCCGCATGCAAAAAAAAAAAAATGGATATTGAAGAAAATAAGCATTGTTTTTCAAGAGCGGAAAGGAGAAATATTTCAAAAAAAAATTTAGAAATTTAAGAAGACAAATTGGTTGAAAGTTCATTGGC
Source organism: Glossina austeni (assembly GCA_000688735.1). Lineage (NCBI taxonomy): Eukaryota > Metazoa > Arthropoda > Insecta > Diptera > Glossinidae > Glossina > Glossina austeni. Next base: position 1,193,822 of record KK502446.1, read on the forward strand.
AAACACTTTTTTAAAAATTGCTAGCTTTCGCAAAAAAAGGCAAGCATCTGTAAAATACGAGTTAAATAAAAGTTTTCAGGCTTACAAGAAAGTTGAACCAACGAAAAGAAACACTTGAACTTTGATCGCCTGTGTAAGAACGCTTTATAAATACGTTACAATAATATTTAAAATAACAAGACAAAGCTTATAAGTAAATATATTGATGTGCGATGGAATATAGTATGAGAAGAAAACATTTTTTCGTAACAAAGTTATCGTTGTTATTATAGTTTACTTATTATTAATCTCACAGTGTTGCAACGCGAGTGTTTCTTCTCTCATCTTTTCCAACTTCTACGCATTTAATTTCTTTAGAAATTGCCGGCTATTAATTTCACTTTTAAAAACTTTTCTGTGTTGTTTTCTATTGTAAGTATTAATTAAAAGAAAATTTCTATGCATTTCTTTGCATGCGAAAGTGAACGGAAGTTTTTACAGCAAACAACTCGAGATAAACCTAACACGGAAGCAAAATAAGGATAGTCCAATCTTGCTGTAGTAGAAAAACGCAAGAATCGTGTACGCATTAACGTCACTTCATGTGGCCAATAAGAATAAAAGCAAACGTTACTGTGGTGTGTAATAGGTGATCGTCCATAATGACAGCATAATGACTCCCAGGAGTCATCGATGAATAAGGCAAACTTAAGAATTTTGATTTCCGAAACGCTTCCAAAAACTTAAAATCGTGCATAATAATTAACAACAAAACCTCTAGTAACAATGGGCTTTTCAACGGCTCTACAGGGTCGTGCTGCCCATGAAGCTTTGGTTGTACGGCAGGACGCTGAATTGCGTCTAATGGAAGTTATGAAACGTGCTTTACAGTTGAGGGCAAAATGTGACAAGGAGTATGCAATCAACCTAGCAAGTGTGGCACAACAGGGTTTAAAAATTGATCGGGCTGATGAAATGCAAGGTAGGTTTTGTTTATATTTTGTTTTTAACAATCTAAATGTCAATATGCGTTCAGCATGCTGCAATTTTCACTTGACCATTTTCGTTACGTTTATTCTGGCTTTCTTTTTAATTGCCATTATATCTTATAACTTCCTTCTGTACATATTGAACTTCTCGAAATTATCCTTATGCGCAAACAAGTGTGTTCATACTAACTCACATATATAGATATAAACAATTATGAGTACAACCGCATTGAGTTTTTGCAATTAGTTAAAATTTATTAAAAATAGATATAAATGTATTGAGCTTTGAGTTTAGATTTATTTTCTCTGAAACGAGCAGGGCTAATGAGCTTTGATGAGTTATAAGTTTTAGTTTAAGTCATGGCGTAATCGTTTTTCACGTTTCCATTCTCCTTATTTTTCTTTTCGAATATCCTCACGATTGCGAACAGAAACTATTAAACTTTTAAGAGAAATTTATGAACACATGAATAATTTTGTTTTTTTTTCATTTCTTGACAAAGGTTTAACGCGTTGATGTTTTGCGAGAAACAATAAAAATTTGTGCAAATAAATTGCAAAATTCTCTATTAATTTCCATTTATACAACGGTATTCACTGAAGTAATACGAATTGAAAATTGAATGAAAGTTTGTATACTTAACGCATGACGTCAATTCATAAAGGTTCTGTTTGTATTCGACAAACAGGCGGGAGACAGTTTAGATTCGTACTACATATTGTACCGTCCAAGGCCTAATCGCGATTACAAAGTTAATGGTTCTGAGAAATGCTTTCGCCTATCGAAAAATTTCTGGTTAATTGTGGGAATCGTTTCCGTCGCAGAAATTTACGCGGCAAGATGATATTTTATATGGATATGTATATCTATACTCAGAATTGAAGGCCCTTAACCAAAACTTTACATCAAAGGTGACTCGTCGCAAAAAGCTAAAAAAACATTTAAATTCGATCTTACAGTGAATCTTGATCTAAAAATTGGTGACAGGGTTTAACAAATTAATATACACACCAACATTTAAGGCATTTTTTGTAAGCCTTTTTATATTGGGACTAAGACTATAAATTTGTCACTTCATTTTACTGAAGCATCGTAATCGTTTTATTACGTTTAACACTTGAATTACGAAATTAAAGATTTTCTCACATTTCTAATTATATGCACTATACGTTTAGATACCATAATTGCTATTAAAAAAGAATTATCGATTAAAGTTGCCCTTATAATATTATTGTTGGGTAAAATATGTTCCATTCCTCTTTTATTCTGACTGCTGGTGAAAGTGCAACTTTTAAAATTATTACATCCAAATGTTCAGCAGGAATTAATTAGACATCTCTTATTTCTCCGCGTTGTTTTTCTTGAATCCGTTTTTAGGCGTCGTTAAATTTACGCTTGGACGGGTTTCTTTCTTTTTCTATTAAAAAAAAGAACTTGTCATTCACAATTAAACAGAAAAAAAGTTCATTTCCTTACAAATTTATTTCATTTAGCTACTGCTTCGAATTATAAACTTGCAATAAGTTCTTTTACCAACGCCGAAAAAGATTACGAAAGCTTTCAATAAATATTTCCAAAGTTCGACATTTGCTCGAGCAGTTTGCTTGATATTTTCGGTACTATTTTAGAATGTTTCCCATTAGATTACATTGTGCAGTCTTGCTTATAGCTAGGCACGTTCAAAAATTTCCCTAAATGTACCTCCTTGCAAAATGTTTAGTAATTGATTTAAAAATGTTTTGTTTAATAATACAATTTTTTGCAACACTAAGTTTCTCAAAATAATTAGGTGAACGTTTTAAAAGGAAAATTGAAAGCATATTAAAATTTCTTTTTTAAAGCTTATAGTCTACTTTTTCCTTAAAATAGCTAATGAAACACATTAATAAAAGAAACTAATAAACATAACTGCGAGTGTTTCCCAGTTGGTTCGCGGTTTATATAATTTATTAAAATAAAGAAATGAAAAATTATGTTTAACTAAATAAAGAAATCGATTCCAGTTCGCTTAAAATTATTATATGAGGATTTGTAGGAAATATAACTAATATATCCACATACACGCAGTGACCCGCGCTTGAACTTAGTGGTATTTGCTGTAGTTAATCAACCAAAATAAAATTTCAATAACAAATTAAAGGAAGAAATTGATTATTTTCAAAAAAACAAATAAAATAGCCCTTAAAGCGAAAGAGTCTGTAATAGCTGGTAATAGCACTTTTCTCCAATTAATTAAAGTGAAAATCATTTAAACTATTTTGCGTGGAAATTGGTCACCTGGCAAACACAAACAAAACAGCAAGCAAACAGCTAACCAGCAATTCTCTAAGTTTTTGGATTTTTATGAAATTTTCCAAGTGTTTGGATTTTTATGAAATTTTCTAAGTTTTTGGATTTTTATGAAATTTTTTAAGTTTTTGCATTTTTATGAAATTTTCTTATTATTATCCTTATTCGTTTACGTATATTAAGAGAAATATTATAATAATAGTTCAATTGTAAGCGCATCTTAAAATTTTTATATATTTATAAGACTATATGGAAGAGCGTACTTATGTCGGTACAAGCAAGCATGAAAGAGTAGCGACTTCGTCAACTACAAAAAATGTTGCTGCAATGAACTGTAACAGTTTTAAAGTTTAACTTTTTAATATTTGTTTGGACAAGTGGATTGTGATATGAGTATATGAGTGTGTACCATGGCGTTGAAAGCTTTCAGATCTTCATATAATTGAAAAGTAGTCAAAGAATTATTAACTGTCATAAAAAATGATTTCGCTTTAATGACTGAAATTTTCAATAGGAATAATTTAGCAGTTCATGAAAGAAAGAAAAATTTGATTCGCATAAGCACTAAACAACATTTGAAATTTCGAAGAGTGCGCATATTTATCGTAAGAACGCAAAATTATTTTTTTATTTATTGCCATCCTGAAGTGACACTATCATCATGCATAGAATGGATAAATAAACCTACACGCCATATTTATTCTCTATTCTTTGCTTGTCTGATCTTATTGCCAGTAACTTTGGATTTTTTCTGTGTAATGCGAAAACGAAGAAATAATGTAAACATAAGTTTCTGCATTTATGCAGCGTAGGTATGTAACATATGTACTCTATTAATGAGAAAATTTATATTTAGCAAAAACTAAAAGAAAAAGATTTTCAAATTACATAACAAAAATGTTCGATTTTTTCGAAATATTCCGAATTTTAATTATTGTGAGCCCAATTTCAACCTTGGTGTATAAAAATTAGACGAGAGACATGCCATGGCTAACATCCGTCGGTGACGAGTATAATAGCTTTCTCCCTTATTTTATACATTCATTTTAATCACAGTATTGACACTTTGCCTATTCACATTTTACTTGACTTTGAGCAAAATAAGAAAAGAAAGCAAAGGCCATAAAGTAAGTGAAAGTGTAAATTTGAAGTTAACTATGCAAGTTTTCAAATTTAAATAATAAATATGTGTATATTTATTTATTGATTAGTAATCTTGTGTATTGGAGATTTGTATGTTTTTTTCAACACTATTAGGCAGCCATCTGTTCAGGCACTATATGCCGCAGAAAAGTTTTGTTAGTCCGTTAATCAGCCTACGCAAATAATTGCAAATCAGGTCATTATTTAACGACTGTTTCTATAAAAAAAATTCAAAAAATGAGTGCAAATTAATGATTTGACGCGAAAATTCAATGTGGTTAGTTTAGATTACATAGATATATTTTTTGCATATCTTCACATATAAGCATTTGCACAACAATCTTATTGAAAGTCTTCCTATGACCGTAGCTCTTATTTTGCGTCTCTGTTGTTTTCTACTGCAGGCAGTCCCATTACAAAATCATGGCGCTCCTATATGGATGAACTGGATCATCAAGCCAAACAGTTTAAAGCAAATGCTGAATTACTGGAAGTGGTCTGCGAAAAATTGACGCATCTGTCGCAAGATAAACGTAAAGCACGGAAAACATACCAAGAAGAACATACAAAAATTGCGGCGAGATTAAATCATGTAAGTAGTCGAAATATTTACGGAGATAGTATTTTCCTTATAAGCCATCCCATTCCGTCCAAGACTGAATGCTATTAAAAATGAATTAATCCGACGCTGTTTATGGTTCACTGCGCAGGAAAAAATCGATGTAAAGTTGGGAGAGAAGATTTTCTAAATTTGGATGGAATAGGATTTTATATTGAATGTCGACACGGATGTCAATCGAAATTTTTTGGGAAACATTTGTAATAGACCATTAAGTAAGAAATTAATTACATAAAAAATTCTTTTATTTAAATCAAATAAAAGGTGAACAAAAATTGCTCACCTCCTCACTGTCGTGTAACAGTACGCAAAAGCTTGGGTTTAGAAAAGATCGTATTTCTTACGCATTAAAATTGTAAATGCCCCAAGCTGTTATGTGTACTCACAAAATATTGCACTCAACTTTTAATTCATATATTAAATTAAAGTTTGTTCAGAAATTTATTATTACAATTACCCTATTATAAATAATTATAAACTTATTTTCCATTCCATTAGTCTAATAAATTTATTTTTTTCCATTAACTACTGTAAGTATATAACACGGAACTTCAAACAGTTTTTTCTCTATATTTATATATATCTAGAATAAGTAAATTATGCTTGTATGCGAAGGGGAATTCGTTTAATCATGTCTATCTGTCCGTTGAATTGCATATGCGATCTCAAAAAAATTGGTTCTTTTTCTTATGGAGTGCATCGCAAGATTTTCTCTAATTGTAAATAAATTTTTGAAGCATTGCTATCAAACTGTTGTTTGAAACCTTCTTATAAACTTGTGTACTTTCCTCTTTTATTACTTGGCTTCAATACATAAGCATTGAAATGATGATTGTTGATGTAATTTCACTATTATACCACAATTTATACAATAACTTGTGTAAATTCATTCCAGGCGTAAATCTGGAAAAAGCTTTTCTTTCTTTTATATTTTAATCTTTGTTGTAGTACAATGTTGTGCGCGGCGACTGCAGCAGAAGTATGAAAATAATCCCATGATTGCATCATGTGTGGCCTTTGTAAAATAAACAAACGCTTCTTTCAGTTCTATTAAAAGTAGTCTACACTTGCGCTACGTATAAATACCTATAGTGGGTTTTTAGCTTTATATATACGTGTAAATAATTATTCTGTATGTATGTGTGCGTGTTTTCAAACGATGATATGAATTTTTCTTTAACGCGATGGCTAGAAATGTTTAGGTTTTTCATTTACTCAGTACTTTTTTGTGAATATTTAAAATTTTTAATTTCTCGTAGGGAGAAAGTGAGAATTTTTTTTCCTTTTATCCCCAATAACTTGCGGAGCAAAGAAATTTCATAATATTAATCATTCACAATTTTCAATTTCGAGCACGATTTCTAATGCATAATGACTTCTATAATTGCACATATATTTACTTAAGAAGATGTGTGCTTTCCGCTTCTTTGTATCTTATGATAAATTTTTATGTCTCTATGGATTACGGAAATAGCGTTTACTTTTTTTCACTACATCAATAGAGAGTTTTGCAAAAGTTACCTCGTAAGTTTTTTCTCTAAACAATAACAAATAAATTTTCTGAATTACTACTTTGCTTGTTCAAGATATAAGATTGTACATATCTAGCCAAAAAAAAAACAAGCAAGTAACTTATTAGGTAAAAGAAAAACTTCGTGGTGCTTCCGCAATCTTCTGTAGTTGCGTAACTTTGATAACACGAGCTTTATCAAGCCATATTATAGTGCGCATGAAAGATGGCATTCCATAAATAAATTAAAAAAAATGTTAGTTAACTCAAACACTAGGTAATTCAATCGAAAGTAATATCGATTTGAAAATGTGCTAAAATTTTGAAATGATGGTACACATTTCATAATAACGCTTAGACCGAGACGACAACGCGAAGGTTTCTTGTCAAGCGCAGCAGCTAACAAATACTAAAAACAAGCCACGCTGTTGCCAGTCAACTGTCAATAAAACTCCTCAAAAGACGAAATCGTTATAGAATTAAAAATTGACCAAAAAGGTGTTTGGCGATCGATTCAAAGTATACAAAAAGTGTGTTTGGATTTCGACGAAAAAACGCAACGAACATTTACCTTTACTTAGTACATCACATTTGGCAGCTAGAACTTCAGGAAAAGTGTAAATATTTTAGATAAAATAAATTGTAGCACATTGTAGGCTATTGTGGGTGTATTTGTATCGTACGACTAATTTTTCACTAAAGTCTTATATGTTTGCCGTAAATATGTTTTCTGAGTTTTAAGCACATATTTGTTATGCACAGGCAGAGAGGTTTAAGCCGAGTCAGAATTTATGTATGTTTAAATTTCAAAGGGATTTGCAAATATAATAAAAGCCTGATCTTCAATATTTTTTTTGGATAGTTTACGAAAACAGATGGTTTTTAAGTTATAAAGGGATAGTGCATTCGTTCCGACTATGAAATCAAATCTTCGACACACCAAGCACTTTTACGAAGTAAGTAGGCAACGCACAGTTTTATATCAATTGTGGGCGTGCTAATGAATCGGTCAGTATCATCTTCAGTGTTTCATTGGCGTAAAGAAATATTCCGTTCAAAGTGTTGATAAATTTCTAAACGACAAAGTTATGCCGAAACTTGTTAACATTAGAATCAAAAAACATTAATGAGTAAGCTTAAATACTGCTTTTCTTCCTTATATCTTTTCTTAGAATGAACACTTTCTTGTCAATCTTTTAATTTAATTGCTCTGCATGTAAAAAGATTTTTCTAAAAGGGGAGAAGCCACTGTAATAGATGAACTTAAAAAAACTTCTTGGAAATTTTTCTCGGGTGTTTTAAAGTTAATAAAAGGTAAAATTGGAACCAAGAGTATGAAAACTGAAGCGGGCGCCATTTTGAAAAATCATGTTTCGAGAAAATACGGCCTAAACTCTCTAAAGCTATGATAGGCATGCTTTGTTACGGCAATAAACTTTTTTAATTTTTTTTCCAGAAGTTACAATTCCAGAGCTACAAAGCTGCCTGAACTGGTTCACGTTCAATCTTTTCTCTCATGCTCTTTCCGCGATGAATTTATGTTCGAGAGGGGCTGATTGCCTCTGCAGGATCGCAAATCGAAAACAATTTTCCATTGAATACGAAATCACAAAAAAGACGGCAGGAAAATGTGTAATTCAATAGCCCAATTCGCAATCTACGCGAAAAACTCCATCCCGAAGCTTTAACTCCTTGGTAGAAGCGCTAACAATTTTTGAATCACTCTCAATCTCATATCCATCGTGCCAACGTAGCTATATTAAGGTATTTCTGCTTGGAAACGATTTTAACTAAATATAAACACTTTTCGAAGTGATTTGATAGCATACTAGAAAAGTTAGATATCAACCGACAAGAAATTGAGCTCTAATTCTTGTCGCTATTCGGCCCTTTTGCACTATTTGCATTATTCTCATTTGTCCATTTTGGAAAACAATAAGAGGATGTGTCCTATTTCTCTCTATAATTGAATACGCATAATGAAAGATCTTGTTTGTGTAATTCCTTTTTAAATAGGTGAAAATGGTTTGTGTTTATTTTAAACGTCTATCGATGTAGAATCTATAGTGAGTTGTCATGAAGAAAGAAAGGTTGCTAAGAACGACATTTTTCTGGCTGCCAGTGCTTTTGTCCATCCGTTAATCAATTTTACACCTTATTCCACATTAATATGTTGTATGGTCTCTACAGCTTGATTACAATACGTCAGCGTGTCTAACGTAAGGGAAACATATTCTTAAACAACTATATACATATTCTTAAACAATATATACAATTGTATGTGCGCAATTATATTCATTTCGAAGCCTTACATTTTTGCTCTTTCATGTTTTCTCGCTAGTCCCGGAAATTTAAAAAAGGAGTGGCTTATTGAGTTACCTGATTGAGTTTTCTAGATTTTACACAAAGCAAACTAGGCTCCATATGTCGAATTACGTCAAGATCATTCTGCAGTTCGTAATGACAAAACTGAGAATGAAAAGAAAGAATAAATTGGGTGGAGCACATAAAGCGTGCAATATTAGTATTATTTTGTATTTATACGTTACTATGATATGATATTATGCGGTGTTAAAAAGACAGCGACGAGACAATAAAATTAAGAGCCAATTCCCTTTCACCCAAATGTCTTCAATTTTAATTAATGCCGTGTGTCCTTGCTCTCATAGATTCCTTGCTTTCTATTTACATATGTTACCTTTTGAATATTCTTTTCGGTACTGTTATATCTGAGGATGTGTAGAACAGATTATCTTCAAAGCCAAGAAATGAAAATGCCTTAAAGTTTTGTATGTGAGTTTTGATGAAAAATGAAAGGATGAAAAAACGTGAGACTGAATAACTTTAAAGCCCTAAATCGTAATTATTTAGCGTTGTTTCACACGGTAAGATTAATGAAACGCACTCAATTGAAAATGTAAATAAAGTAAAAGAAAGGAAGAATATAAGTCTGCATACTTTTTTAAAGAACTTTACTTACCTATTGCTATCATATGGTTGATTATATAAGTGGGTCAGACAAATATAACGTAAGCCTTAGAATTTATAGTATAGAATATGAATGTTAGTAGTTATTACGTAACAATGTCGCCAAGTTCGGTATTTCATTTATTTATTTTTGTTTTTTTAAAAATTACTAGACCATCAATGAATTGACTATAAAATATCTTGAAGAAAACACTCAACATATTTTTGTTTTTCTCGCTTTCCCGCCGTCGAATGATGTATTAGGTGTTTGCAAAAATGTTGATAAGCGACTTCTACAGGTAGAAATGATAAAGAGAAGGGAAACACCACTGTACACAACGGTTGAATTCGATAGTTTTGATCTTCGTCTACATAAAATAACAATTTTCCATTTAATATTATTGATCTGTTCAACGTACGCCGACGCTAATCATGGAGTGCTCGAAATTTTTCTTCCAAATTCAATAATTTTGTTTGTTTGAAGATCTCTGTTGCTGAAGCTCATAAAACACGTGCAGAGGCTTATGGTGGCTTATGGTGGCTTATGGTGGTGCTGTGTCATCATATAATAATTGTCGGTTTTGGGTTCAACAGTTTTAAAGTGGCGACACGAATTGACTGAAAATGGCATTTTTTGGCCACTTGTTGCAAGCGTTTTCTTGCAGCTCGAACAGTAAGTTCTGCAACACCCAGCGTACTCACCAAATGTGATGCTGACCTGATTACCACTTCTTCAGGTCGGTGAAGCATGGCTTGGCTGGCATGCGGGTCCGCAATGTTGACGAAGTGTGAATATGTGTCGGTGGGTGGATGACTGCCAAACCAATATAAGTTATGATATCGCCAGGTTGCAAAAAATATTGTAAAATATTGTAGAAAATGATGGAAACTATGTTGATTAAAATATTGTACCAAATTTCCAGAATAAGTGCCTTTTTCAAGTGAAAAAGTGATCAAAATTGTTGCAAACACGTAATAGATTTTTGTAACAGATTATTAGAATTTGAACAACAAAAATTTTTAAAGCTTTAAAGTTTGTCCCGAAACAGAAAAAATGAGGATAGTACGAGTTTTCAAAATCTTTATAATTAAAATGTGCTTTAAAACAATTTTTTAATTAAATTCCATACAGTTACCCGCTGCCACACATTACAAAGATGTGAAATTTAGTCCTTTTAATAAGTGGGTGTTATTTTCACGAGCAACGAACGTTTTTTATGGGAACTCTTATTGCCTTGAAGCAGAAAAGGCAAAAACAATATTGATTTGAATCTTCGTTAGCTTGCTTTCAGAGCAAAACAAGTACAAAGACTATAGTGGATCATTGTCCACCATTAAATACCCCACAATCGCTACAGAATTATTCATATAACAACTTTTCAAAACATAATGGTGGAAAAAATGGGCCGGTCCGAACCGTTTATCAATAGCGTGCATCCTTGGGCTTTGAGTCTCAAATTAGATTATTTTTCCGTTGCCGGTTTTGCTAGCATGTCAATTTCGAAAAAATTGTTAAAAATGGTTTTGAAAAGAAAATTTTGATAATATTTAGCTCATTTGAAAGGTATTTCATATAGGCGTACGAGGTGTCCATAAAAATATCTAACGTTTCCTCTTACGCGCGGACGGCCTTTGCCATTCAATTTCCAATTTATCTTCACACTTTTTAAAGTTACTATATTCCATCACGAAATATTAGAAAAGAGACCACTGCCATAAAATATTGAAAAAAGCCGGAATTTTCTTATACAGGTAACCCTCTTAAAACGTGGTCTATAGTTTCCTGAAAAATACCGCGTTATAGGAGATTTAGATCCAATGCAGTCAATTTCATCATAACAACGTAAATTAATACCAATTCATTTACTTAAACAGCGCAAAACAAAATAAAATCTGGAAAAACAAATAAAACCGAAATTTCAAATCTACTTAACATTAAATTAAACCAAAATGCAAATCAAAACCTTCTACAAATCCTCCTCCTCGAGATCACTTATAATAATTTGAATGTGTTTCAAAGGTTTTGCTCATATCCGTCCTAATTCAAATTCCGAGCTTCATCCACTATCAGACTGATCCTTTTCAGCGATTACTGATTTAAAAAAAAAAACGTGTGTGTAACTCTTTGAAAAAAATTGCGTTGTAACTTTGCCGTCAATTAATTTCTAGTCATGCTATAAAGGACAATACACACGCAGATAGGTGACCTATCTTGTAAAATTAAAATATGTAGTGCAAACATCAAAGAGGCTAGATCTCACAATTTCTTAAATAAACATATAATACAAAATTTTTGGAATATTATTTTAAAAAAATTCTTGAAAATCGCGTTGTAGGAGTAACGCGTTATAGTAAATTTTCCGCATTTTGCGACATTTTGCCAACCGAGTTATAGCGAAACCGCCTTATAGAAGTACCGCGTTATAGGAGGGTTACCTGTACAAGGGCTTAGCTTTCGTAGGAACGTTTAAATGAGGGGAGATTGAAAACATCAACCCATTCGATTTAATTTTTTCATATCAATCGTTTTTTGAGAGAAATGCTGAAAATTGTAGTTTTTTTTGCAAAATGGTTAGATCCAATATATTTTTAATAGGAATCGTCTTGACAATAAAGAGACCATTTTTGTTCGATTACCCACGCAAAGCTTTCTTTAGATCTTGCATGTTAGAAATTTTATTTTTACGAATCAGCCAATTGAACTCATGCCATATGTCTTCAATTGTATTCAAATCCGGCGATTGGGGAGGAGAATGTAAAGGTTCATGGACGTTGTAAAGTAGCCACCAAGTAGTAGTAGTGCGATGAGAGATGTACGTTCCGAATCATTACCTTGCTAGAAGATCCATTTTCCCAAAAGACCCATTTTAGTTGTCCAAGTTTTGAAACTATCCTTGTCAATAAAAATCAGGTTTCCGAATATTTCAAACTTACGACTCGTTACTAAAAATTACGCTTTTCCCAAAATTTATATGATATAATTTTTGTGGAGTTTTAAAACTTGACACATTTTATCATATTAATTTCGCTTACAATACGGCTTGTAATACAGCTTGGAATATAGCTATGAAAATCGCTAGTTCTCAAAAGATTGCGAAGTGTTTCAGGCCGAATACTAATTGGCTTAAATTTTCTTAGCTCTTTCGCAATATCGACAGCACTAGTTTTGGGTGTCGTGTTTTTAGTCGGCCTGATCGATGCTCGTTTTGTGTGTTATAGAAATTTTCGTAAAAGTTTGAAGAGTGGCACGATCTTTCCGCCACTTCTTAAGTTTATGATCGCTTTTCAAAACTCTGGAGCAATTTCTTTACGTTTTTGTATACTTTGTGGCATTTTAAGGAAAAGAAATGAAGAAACTCGCTTTAACTGATAAATTATTATTTACATGAACGAAAATAAGTGCAAAAACCAAGTACCGTTAACTAAAAATGTTTTTTTTCGATATTCGTAGTAATGTGTTTTTGCTGTATCTACAATTTTTTGGGATTGACGCATATTTCTTGTTTATAACTTTATCTAAAGTCAAGAAAATTATAAGCTTTTGTTTTTTAAGACGTACATTTTTGACGCCCAACCCATAAATGGAGATTTTAATAAGTGAATACTTAATTTTTCGTACTGTATGTAGACTTTATTGGCTACCGTGTTTAAAATGGACATTTTTATGGCTTCTACAATAAAGAATCATAGCTATTTAGATTAACTATTCTAAGAAAGTGTATTAACGGAAATCATTGCAAAAGAATTTATGCACATATAACCGCAAAACATCTAGGAAAATTAAATACAGCAGTAAAACCGCAACATGGATTGCAGGTTTTGGAAAGCATTGGCAATTATATTGCTTTTTGCTCCTATAAAGGTTCTTCAAATCAATTTTCATAAACAACGAAAAGCTTTCTGCACTTTTAAATTATATTTATATCTTTTTTGCGAATCGCTCCACTTTATTCTTTTTATTCCTCTCTATGGACATTGAATAATAAATGTACCAGACTAGTCAAAATGACTGGTCGGGCAGTTTCAATTCAAAATTTCCATTACATATAACATTTGCTTTCCGAAATGATGTTATGACTTTTGTAGCTATAAGTAGAGAATATATTTTATGCATTTAATGTTACTTTATATACATTAGTAACAAATATATTTTTTGATATTAACATTTATACCAGTACCAGTCAAAATGACTGGAAATAGCTGGTAAATCCAGTGTTAATAAAGGTAGATAAAGCTAGCGTCATTAAACTAACGCGTTTCATGGGTGGGAAGTTCAGTGAGCAAGAGTATTAATAAATATTTCTGACCAAAATGTAGTGTTTATGACTTGTTTCGAAAGATACGTAAGCAGAAGATTTGCTCAATCTGAGAAAAAAAGTCAAAAAGAAGACCTGAAGTATCGTCAAAGTAAACTTTCTGTAAATAGTTCTTGTAAATAAAGATAGCACTATTGTAAATAGACAATTTTGTGGCGCAAACTTAATCCGTGAAATATTAGGAAAACCCGGAAAACCGGATATGTTACATAGCAATATGTATATAGAGTGGCTTCTCAACGATGACGCCAAAAAATATACCATCGAGCTCTAAGATTACAATAAGGAGCGTAAAAAAACCAAGTTTTTTGTTAGAATGTTTGGGTTTGAAATCCTCAGTCAATTTAATCCGTTCTGCTTCTATATATGTTATCATTCATTAAATCATTATATAAATTTGATTGATAATTGAATATGCTTCCCCTAAAAGATAATGACTGGGATTCGACACATAAACAGCCAGTAAATAGCGATGGATGGAATAACTGCGCAATTGTATAAAGCACCGGCTCGCAGCAAACAATGTCGAAGATGTATGTTTCCATCACACATTTCGTATAAATCCGTTACGTTTAGAAAGTTTACTTCCACACTGTGTGCACGTTACTCCTGACCTTCCTTCACCTCTATATCCAACAAATATGAGAAAAATCATTATTAAAACATCTGCAAGAATCCGACTTGGGCATATCATTGCAACATACCAACGGATTCTTAACATATCTATTTGCGATTTTGGGCGAAATCTTACTGAATATCAATACCATTCTAATATTCCAAGAAGAGTGGGTGATGTAGTCGTGTCCTTTGAAAAGTTTAGGCCACTTCCAAATTCCTTCACAAATTTGTAGGCGATATCATCATTTTCGCTAACGGGGGAATGTTTACCACATATACTACGCAGTTGCGCAGACGGACAGTTGGACAGACGAAAAGGCGGACATTCCAACGTAGTAAATGGGCAAAAATTTGTGTACTTTTGGGTTTTTGAAGCTTATTTCTGCGCGAAATAAAGTCATTGAAAAAAAAATTAAATTATGATACATTATAATATTGGATACGCGTACTCACGTTTTCCATCTTCGTACCGGTGCTACAACATCGCCCGAAGAATATACTTTCAAATTTTTGTACATTTATCTGCTGTAGTTTATGAGTAGTGCGCAGAAAATCAATTTTTTATTCCTTTCGAAAAACAGAGATTTTCTGATCTTATGTTGTACTGCGGCCGTGTCCTTTGGCCGATTTGACCCATTTTCAATGTCAACTTGCTTGCAAGATGCTTGATGCCAAATTTGATCTAACTATTCCGGACAAGCAACACGTGTACGTATGGTATAAAGAATAATAAATTTTATTGGCAACAAAAAGTCGACTCAAGCCAAATATAATCATTCTATTGCTTTAATTTATGCTACAATTTAGTAAGCGACTGCGGTAAAAAAGAAGTAACCGGGTTGTTAAAGAAGGAACTATTTACGCAGTTTATTCCTATTAAAAAATATACATTACGTAAGAGGAATTGTTTGTATTTTATTTGTAATTTTTTTGACAGAGAATTCCATTGTTCCCAAGTGGAGTTAATATGCAAATGAATAGGACATTAGCTTTCAACGATGAATCTTTAAATCCGTAGGTATTTTTTGGAGAAAGAACTTCTTGAAGAAATCACTCTATAGTTTATTTACAATTCGTATTCAATCGTCAACTTTTATGGAATTTTGTAGGTTCGTATTTCTGTTTCGGTATACCCACGACTGTAGTACAGTTCATTCCCTTCATACATTCATTTACTTATTCATATGCACAATGAAATCAATTTGCTTTTGTAGAAAGTCAATGCACCCAACAAATACTGAACTCTTAATAAATATTTCTTTCAATTGCTTCCATTCAATTGGAACAAATTTATTTATGCATGCGTAGGTTAAATAATAACTTCTTAAATTGATAATTTGAATTGAAAGTTCGTTTTAGGACAAATTTATGTTAAATGCAAGAGAACTTTTATATACCAAAGTACGCGAAGAGCTCCATTAATACCAGTAATCAGATTTTGGCTCCAGTCCCTTATTACTGCATTTAAACGACTAAATGAAATGTCAATTTTATGATTTAATTTTAATTTAATCTTATCTATACTACGTTCGACTACGAATGTAATCAATAAATTATCTCCAAATTTTTAAGTAAACGGTAACAAGAAAATTCTTTCGTTTCTCTTTTCCTTAAAACGTTGCAGATAAGATTACAATAAACGTGTGACCTAATACGATGCTAGATTTTGCAAGGTTTCGTTGTTTAACTGCTTTTATTTCCCTTTATTTTTTATTTCATTAACTTTGAAACCGGTCATCGTAAGTATAACATTTACCTGCTTAGCGCCTGCCATTTGTATAATCTTTATGTCCCTGGTATTATGGAACAAAAAATGAGGAATAATTGCAATTGTTTAGTAAACAAGCTTGCCAACAATTCCTGAACCTTGAAACATGAAACATCATTCGGTCAATAACCAGACGATGGAAAAATGTCTCACTCGCTATGCGTACTTGTGTTCTGCCAAAAAATCCTGCTGACTTCATTATTATAATTGTTATTTTTTCCGACTGTGAACATTTTATGGAAACTTTGAAGCAATAACCAACAACAAAAAAAAAAGAAATGCAAAAGATAGGAAAGTATCTTACAGTGCATAAAAGTCTACGAATCAATTACAGATAAGAAAAAAACCGGCACAACGACGACGACACGATTACAACTGCTATTATCGTTATTGCCATTATATATATAGATGTGCTTATACATCTATATAATAATTGTGGAACAAATAGTGCGACAAAATAGCAGACAACAGTAAAATTTCATTGTCGACGATGTCCAAAGTTTCTTAAGATATAATCACCAAAAACAGTAAAATAAAATAAGTAAGAGTATATACACTTTCTAGGATTTCTCAAGCGGGTCTTGTAAGCATTTTTAAAAACGAATGTATTCCCGTCCTTCGGTGTTGACTATAACGAACTGCAATGTTATCGTTGGGCAATATTGAGCTATTCAGTATTCTACTTCACTAGTGCAATTCTCCATTTGTCTTTGTCATAAAACAGCGAAAACTATGACTTATTTTTATATAAAGCGTTCTTATTTTTCATGAGAACCCTTATTTGGGAGTACTTTGGAAAATGGATACACCATTTCGTATCTTGCCACAGCCGGTTTCATGAGAAATTAAAGACGATCAGAAATAGGAGTAATAGACTCTTTAGGCGGTATAAAAGAAAACTCCTTTCGACTGATTTTACATGTTGTTTTCTATTGAACTGTATGTATTTTTGTACTTAATGTGCTTCAGCGAAAATGCTATGATGCTTATATTCTTAAAATGGGCCCGTCAATGTTTTATAAATATGTCAATTCTAAAAAGCAAATATATGATTTATCATTGCCCACGTGTTACACTATTACGGAGTCTTCTAACACACCAGAGATTTGCAATTTCTATGCGAATTTTTCTGAAAATTGTTAGAGTGACGATGTAATCAACGGGCATTCGTATTCTTACCGATTAAACTCGTTTGAAATTTGTCCGTAAATCATCGCGTATAAATCGGACGTTTCCAAGGCCTGTTGTGGTCACTGAAATCCAGTCATCCAGTTATCCTGGCCCTGACGATGTACCCTCGTCTATTGTCCGTTTTTGTATCGGTATACTTTGCGCTACTAAGTTACATTAGGAAAGGTTACTTCTACTACAATCTTTCATTTTACACATTAAACTGTTGAACGATGAAATGAATTTTTCGGTTTCGCTTAATATAATTGAACATAATCATTCCATCTCCAACAAGTAAGCATTAAGTTTTAATTAAGATGTTTCATTGGCAGAGTAATAACGAATTAGCATGCCAACGCTTGTTTAAAGTTCATTGATATAAATCGAGTGAGTGCTATCATTTATACGAGGGCTGCTCGGATTCCATAAATCGTATCAACGCCGCCATTCTCGGATAAGTCTAGCTTTTACTCCCCTGAGTAGTAACGGAGTAGGTAATGGACGCGTCTACCAAGTCAGTGTTCGCATGTTCAAATATCAAGCGTAGAGTTTTCTTTGGCCGTCGCTATAGTGAGTGTTCAGTTGGTAACGGCATAACGCTTACGCAGTCACCATGCTACACGAAGGGGAACGAAGGGGAAGAAAGAAAATAAACCTCTCTTGTACCAGGTCAATTTTCTCTTAAAGTGGTGTGGGAGTTTGTCAATTTAATATATTCGTCTTAAGTATTGACGTTTGGAGATCTGTCCATATCGAACGAATTATGTTAGTCCTAAACTCCTTTGTGTCATTATTGTGTTTTCACAAAATTTTTGCTCTTCTTCATAATTTGTATTGTAGTTTTCGCTAAAGCAAAAAAATTCTGATTTGCATAATTGGTAATTGACATATTGACATATTTTCATACACTAACGTGTTTCGGCCCACGTACAGCTGGTATGGCAAATAGGTTGGATCGGATCATTTTTCGGCCACTCTCCATGTAAAAAAAATTAAATTTTTTGAATTGTCGGCAAAAATCGATGAGTAACGGTATTCTAAATATTCTAAACTGATGTGAAAAGTTTGTATTTTGTACCAATTATATTTAAGGTTCTAGTATAGTATATATTTGTATGTATACATAACCGCTCCTATGAAAAGTAATTTATAAAAGTATATGGGAAAAGTGTTTAATTTTTGACAGTTCACATTAAGAATCTGCCCGCAATAATAGTTTGACATAATAATCAACGGCACCAAAATTTGACCATGGAGGCCTCTTTTATACCCCATTCCCATTCCGCCTTTATACGGAACGAAATCTACTTTTTAGTACCGTGTAACGCAAATAGGTGACGAAGAATAACGAAATTTTTGACAAGAAAATTAAATTCGCTAATTTGGATACTGTAAATGCCTTTACATGGGCGTAACATTTTGTATCTTACTGAGAATGTGAATGAAAAATTATAGTAGGTGGTTTGAGAACACACTATGTTTGCGTACACAAAACGTAATCATAAGAGTCTTGGTTAAGTGTAGGGAAACCATAAGAAGAAGAGGAAAAACGACAGTGGAAGATTTTTGCATGTTGCAATAGCACAACAGAATCACTTTTGCTATTTGCCCCAAGTGTGCTTTTAACTATTATTGCAGCAAAAACACTAACAACAGAAATAGCGAAGGACACACGCGCGTAAAAACCTACACATATAACTAACGACGTATACGATATTCAATAAATTATGGAGATACGTAAGTTTTCTTTTTTACGGACCTAGCGGCATCGCGCTACCAATGAGTGGCTCTTTGACATTTAAAGAAGACCACCCGCTTTCGCATTATCTCGAGAAAGGCCCTTATGAATCATTGCTCATCATTACACAATTTTACACGTTCCCCCTTCATATTAGATTAGTGGCTCCGTTACCGGCTTCAGACAGCGAAGAATGTTCTGTAAAAACTGACGCTTTTTCTCCATATCTGCGTGTCCACTAGCATAAGCACCAGCAATTTACATGCAATTTTCCCAGAGCATTTTTCTGAAATATACGTAAGCAGGACAAACGAAAACAATACGTCTCGCTTCATGTTTTATAGTGTTACAGAAGTTACACGCGTTATTTACTCATAGGGTGAAACTGCTTAGTTAGTTGTCCAGTCAAGACTAGTATTAAGAAAAAGTGCGCTCCTCCGTATTCAATATTCGGGTTTAGGATGCTTCTTGTGTTCGAATCGTTTTCCGAACTTTATTGGCACTCCGCTACTATATTTTTTCTGTTTTCCTATTGGGTTTGCATAACCGCTGTTCAGAAGCAGCTCGATTGGCCACATTTCTACCAGGACTGCTGCCCACAGCACCATGTAAACTGAGAACACCTCTGTTTCTCAAAAGGCATAAAAAGTTGGTTTTATGCTCATTACTCTTAAACTATAGCAAATAAATGCACAAAAATTTGAAAACTTATTCTATGCTGTAGCATCCGTGCACAAAAATGGAAAAAATTCACCATGCCTACCCAATATTGTAGTGTATAAAAATTGAATTATTTTTTCTATACCTCTATAACGTGCAGAAATAAGTTTCAAAAACACCATAAAGTCTCCAAATTCTTGGCCAGTTACAACCCTTGAATGCATCTAAACATATCCACCTGTTCGTCCGTCCATCTGTCTCTTTGCGTAACTTTGTAGTATTTGTGGTAAATATTCTCCCGTTAGCAAAAATGAAAACATCACCTAAAAATCTGCAAAAGAATTTGGAATTGACCTAAACTTTTCAAAAGACCCGCCTACAACGCCCACGTGCCTCTACGACAAAAACTTTTGTTTTGAAAATAGAAGAAATCAACTGCGCCCACTCAATATCACAGAGCATGAGAATTTTGTTATTTTATTTCTTTTGTCTTCTCTTGGGGTTAACAGCGATGGGTATAAAAGATTTGTTCCGACGGAATTTAATTTTATTGTTTGTTTACTGTTGAATCCTTCAGGATATAAGTAGAAAATTTCCTTTTATCGCTGTAGTAGAAAGAAAAAGACAAGAAAAGAAACCTATGCGTTTCGAAACCTTAGAAGCGCCAAATGTGACTTAATCTCAGATTAGGTCAAATAAGTCTTTTGCTTCAGCTTTTCTTTTTTGGTTGTGTTTTTCTAGTTTCTTTCGTTATTGGAATGTCATCGCAAAGCGCTTGTAAACTTATCAAAAAACCAACCTTGTTTTCTACAAAACAAACTTTTATACTCTTAGGCGTAACTATTTTGTATTGATTTTTCCACTGCTCGGCTGTCTGTTTAAAACACAATCGCATACAAACATAAAGTGGTGAAACTTTTGGTTTCTTTCATTCCCTTTGTATTATATTTAGTTTTGCATTTACAAGGTTCAATAATTTACAGGGTATATATATGCACTCACGCAGACAGATGGAAATGTTTGTGAGCCTTTGCTCTTATATTGAGTAAATCTTTTGCGTAACTATCATCCAAAAAATTGCTTGATCTGATTGAAAAATTGTCGTCTTTAAATTTGAAGGATGCACAGCTTCAGCTTTTCCCCAATAAATAGCTCCATATTTACGCTAATATCTATATATGCTCGCAGTGCTTACCAATCTCTGGATTATTATATCATTGTTTTCCGAAACCTTTCTCAAATGATAATGTTGACCGCGCACATTATGCTGATATTTACGATTTGTTTTTCTTGTTGTTATTATTCAATGCTATTTATCTATCCGTAAATGCGACATTTTTTTTCGCCGTCGTACATCGGCTTATTGTTCTTGCTTACGGATTCTTTTTTTTGTTAACCTGTATCTAGTTAGCTCGGTAATGAACTTTGCTCAAACTGTTCTAATATAAATTCCATAGCCATTAAAGTTGCCTGCCCACTACGCTTTGAGTATCTTCAACTCAGCAGCAGATGAAACATTTACACGTTTATTTAACTTTGCAGACTTTTATTAAGACATGTAAAAACACTACAGTGCGATATGGCTCACCATTGAATATCCTACACCAGTCGCATAATATGGTTATTCATATAACGACTTTTGAAAATAGGCGTTAAATGAAAAGTTATCGAAAAAGTAGTGCGATCCGGATCATCTTCTACAACGGCCGTCCTTTGTCCAAAACATGTCGGTGTGCCAAATTTTATCAAAATATCTTAAATTTTTCGACCCGCAGTTTGAATACAGTAAACAAGACGGACAAACAAACTTAGTCCCCCTTAAGTCCTTCTGGGTGTTGCATACGAGCGCATAAACTCAATGTATATTCTCACGCCAAAAGCGATATAGAGTATGAAAATAGGATTGAAAGCAAAATTTCTCTTTAGTGCATATGATAGTTGATCGGCTGTAGTTAAGCCGCTGCTTAGACAAAATGTAAATCTGTTAAGTATGTCACAATAATCAATACATTGCACTAAGTTTTTTTAGTATATAAACTATAACCACGAATTTTTCACAACAAACTAATGTCTAAAAATGCTTGCGGACCTTTTCATTATTTTAAGTTAAAAAGCTTATTTACAGACTACTTTAATTTAAAAATTAGTAGTATTAGTGTTTTGGTCGCGGTCTCTGTAGAAAGTAGATAGCAGTTTGAGAAAAATGATATAGCATTCATTTTTAACTTGGCGTCACTTTCGTAAAACGTGAAAACGAACACATCCGTTTCGATCACCGTGATTGCTTTTACTCGCAAAGAAAAAGTTTGACATTATTTTCGTGGCCATAAAGGTATGTAGTGTAGTTAATCGTCTATACAATTCACCAAAACTTGTAGAAAACTGCAAACGGAGTGCATCTCATGAGGTAAATTTATTCTTTTTCAGTGTTTACAAACTTGTTTTGATTTATTATTTGATTTTTCAAATTTCGGAATTAATAGTCAAAGGTTTTCATACTGGTCGAACAGTGCAGGTCGTTTGGCGTTCTCCATCAGATAATCGGTGTTATTTTTCAGCAACCTATGGATAACCGTACTTGAAAAATGCTACCACTTAAAGATAGTGATACGGTTCAGCCAGTCACAGCACTGTAATATTCGGCTTGCGTGTGGTTCTCACTAGGCCACCGCCTTGTTTAACACAGAGCTGGTTATTAACATGAATGTTTTTGGAACTATCAATTTTCTAATAAATTTACTGTTTTGGTATGGGCGTTACTTGCAAGCTTTTGCACAAAAGCAAACACGTTAGCTAGGAATAGCTCTTCGGGAAAATCATTGGATGAATAAATTTGTTTGCGCTAGTGGCGCAGCGAACGCGCTTGTAAATCTACCTATAGTAATTCCTTTCAATTGAAAAAAAGCTAAAAGTTCCTCGGCTCTTGACTCACACAGAAGGCGCAGGTGTTTAGAGTCACCATTATTCTTTTTTCTGTTTCTTTTCTAAATTAGTTGATTTCTTTTTTACCGCCTTCCTTAACTAAAAATGTGGATATTGCCAATAAATCCAAGACCTAGCACAAATATGTTC
The DNA here is from genome assembly GCA_000688735.1 of Glossina austeni. Lineage (NCBI taxonomy): Eukaryota > Metazoa > Arthropoda > Insecta > Diptera > Glossinidae > Glossina > Glossina austeni. The sequence goes on from KK502446.1 coordinate 1,216,661, forward strand.
GTCAAACAAGTTATGACTGCCAAGAAAAAAGTTAGGAACGGAGCAGCCCGCTAGAAATGCTCTCATCTGCGTAAAGACACTTATTGTTGTCCTTTTTCAAAATGCATTCCCATCAATATGTGTATTTATGCTCCATGTTCCGTCTTTGAGAAGAAATTCCCAGAATACATTCATTTAGAGCAACATCTCGGTGCCTAAGGACAATATTTTATTGCATTTCAAGTAGACAAAAAATCAGAGAGAACTAACATAACAAATCATGAGACACCGTCAGATGCTTCAAAATAAACACTCGCTAAATCTCAACGTCTTTTGGTGACAGTGGCAGTCGTGTTAATTAGCAGTCATTTAAACTATTTGTGTGGTAAAAAGTCTGGGTTACTCAAAAATGTGCAATTACACCTGCAGTGTAATGTATGCGGCTTATACTTTGTGTATAGAGTATATTTATAAAATTGTAAACGCAAGCACGTCTATATGAATTCTGTTTACATTCAGAACATATATTCTGCCCCTTTTTTATTTTTTACTAATTTCACTATTAGTTTTCTCCTAAATATTCGCACTACCAATACATCATAAAGTAATGCATAGATGCATATATGCACTCACATGTAAGAGAGATTTCTAATAGACATAGCATACGGAGACGACAACAATTTTCCAACATTGAATCGGAATTCAAACAAAAAAGAAAAACAAGTAATAACCTGTTTGTTATTCTCTAAACATGTAATTTTACACAACCGTAAAGTCCACAATAACATGAAAGAGAAATTCTTTGAAATCAATAACGGAATTGCGGACACATCCATGCTATATAAAGAAGCACATTATGCCACTTTGCAAATATAAGCTCATCTATTTATGCTGATTTCGGTACTCAACGACTTGGGACACTTAGAAATAAGTATCAGTTACTGCGTGAATTTGGTCAATATAATGTTCCATTCGCCTGGCCTTGCCATATCTCAAGCATTTCTCCACCAAAGCCAATTCAATGACGTGCGTAAAAATAACGTGTGTCTAATTAGAGCAAGTATTTGTCGAAAGAATGCATAACATTAGATGGCGGGTAAACAAGTGTCAAAAAAATGTATATTTGATTTTTGATTTATAGTTAAACATGTGAGTTACGGGCAAATCTTCTGTAGCTCATACAGTGTTGAGTGGATATGGACGGCTTTCTCCGTTTTTGTACAGATACTGTAGGATCGCCTATAGAATACGAAAATTTTTAGCACTGCTACGGCAAAGCAATCCATTTCATCGTTTTTGAAAACAAAGAGGTTTTTAGAGTATATCGTACTGTGGGCCGAGTGGTCGCTTTTTTAATATCAACTTGTGTGCAAGAGCTTCCAATTTTTTGAAAATTTGAAAATGATGTCCTACTTTTTGCGGCCAAGAGTGTATTTGCTACAGGGGCAACTACACATTTCATAGGCTTTTTAATTCGGATGTTTCAACCGTTTTGGCAAATTGAATATACCGCCATCTGTCGGTGTTGAGAGATTCTAATCTTCAGTGCAATTTCTATTGGAAACGTTAATAGCTTGCGAAGCATTAGTATCGACATTGCGTGAAGAAATAAATTGATAGTAAAGTCGTATTGAACGACCAAATTTCAATACGTTTAATCGACTACCTCTTGCTTTGTGGGATCATGCATTCGAGCATGCTCTTTTTCAAAACCGTTAACAAAATAACTGAAGATAATAATAAAATATAATAATAAAATAATCTGAAGACAATATTTATTATTAAATATACAAAATAAAAGAAGTGAAATCATAGTTGGGTTTGGCCGAGTTAAATACCCTTCACCACATTGTCTAACTTTATTCTTATTTTTGCCATGCAACACAAAAATTATACCTTATTTTTATATGAACTTACTATTATGGAACCGTTTATTAAAAATTGGACCTCTTTGCAAAGAACGCCTTACTTTCCGTAAGAACGGTTATGGCGAAGAGGTTTAAAATTGTAGCACGTATTCAAAATTCACGACAGGCAATTTTGTTATCAAACTGCTATTATGGATCAATTTTCATCATAAAATATTTAAATCTGAATTTGTCTGCCCAAAAAAACAAAAATCTTCGTGCAAATCTTTATATAGGGTATGATCCAAAAATAGGCGTGGATGATTCCAATTTGGTACCATTTTTTTACCATTAAGTTTTTCTATTTTAAATTACTATTATGGGTTACCTTTCACCATAATATAATAAAATTTAGACTTTTCTGCCATGCAAAGGAACAATTTTCGGGAAAATCTATATATACGAGGTAGGATCTAAAAAATACGCCGAGATGGGTCAAATTTGGTGCAGTTAATTTTTTCATGTTAAATTACTATTATGATATGAATATATAATGAAGCAGTTAGAAATGGTGTGTATTTTCGTCTTGAAAGCGTTGAAAACACAGCAATCTTTGATCTTTGATTCGATTTGAAAACATCTTCCGACTGCGGCGTATTGTATAGACTAGCCCGCTTCTGATTACTATTGGTTCAGACCTATGCAGTCTTATTCAGCAGATCACCGGCTCTGCAAATTTAAATGCGTGCGAAAATGGATTGAGGACTACTTCGCCACAAAATTATCAAGTTTCTACGACGGGAGCAGTCGTAAACTACCCGGTAACCGACAGAAGATTATAGATAATGGCAATAATGGTGATTATTTCGATTATTAAGTTTTGTAAAAAGTACATTTCAAATAAATTTGGATTTTACCAAAAACCAAACAGAATTTATTAATACACCTACTATAATCGCAACCCACTAAACACGCGTAGCGAAAGGATTACACGGCTTTACTTATTGCTGTCCATCCTTAAAAAAACAGTATGTTGCTTAAATTTCTCATTTGTTCCAACGGGGAGCACCATTAATAAGATCAACGTCGCAAAACTGTCTATAAAGACTATAATCTTCACTTCTGTTTGGCAGCATTTTTCCATCAATTTTATGAAATAAACTGTGTGTATTTACCGTTTCTAAGAAATATATTTTCAATGGAACTACTCTCAGTTACAATATAACATCACCATTGTAATCATATCCACACACGCTTACGCTTTTTGTGAGAGGATTTAATTTACTTTTTGCGACATAGTTATGGCTATCATCCCGTTTTCTTTGCATCTAAAGAGCGAACTTTTTCACTTGCGGGCATGAGAGATACTAAAAAAAAATCGTGATTGGTGTAATAAAAACGTGAAACTTCTTTTCTAAACCAACATTTGCTACTAAATAAAGGTAAATAAGCTGCTTAATGGAGAAGATAAAAAAAAAAAATAAATAAAAATGAAAAGAATAAAATCCTCTCCTTTTGCGGCTGTCGTGCAAAACGTCTCTCGTTTTTAAAGTTCACTTTCTGTAAGCACCTCAGTATAGGCTGCTGCCGGCTTAACACACTGTGGTATGTGATACTTCGCTAACGTTAATTCGTAGAAGCTCAACACAACAAAGAAATCCCGTAAAACAAGGGTTTCTGATTTTCTGATTGAAAAATTATTGAAACTAATTAAAATATAATTCCTTACCCGCTGGCCTGACAACTTAAAATGAAGTCAAGTGGAACGGTAAGCGATAAAATAACCAAGCGAAATAACAGAGTGAACCAAGCTCTTCAGCATCTTTCAATTTCTCCTTACGAAACCATCCTTGTTCCTCGTATACAGCAACTTTAATCTTTATAGAAATATGGGATTGAAAAGCGTGAAAAGTCCCGCAATATAATATAATTAATAATAATACAATGTAGAATATGGGAGATGACTAGGGCACGTTACTGTTCAATTTGTGTATCAATTTAATAATATAGGCTTGAATTAAAAAGGAAAAATTATTAATTAAAATCGTGTGACTGTTACCACAGGTGACAGTTCACTTTTTTAAATTGCAAAAAAGGGAACTTTTTTTTCTCAAGTATTTTGAAGTCCTTTTGTAAGTGGGCATATAAGCTGTTCTTCCAATATTCTTATGACTTCATTCCTATTTGCTATGCAATATCGGACGAAGAAATTTGATATATGTATACAGTCATTTTTTTAGCTACTGTGCGTTTCTTGGAAATAGCCTACCGAAAAGTATTCAAGCGATGGCAAAGTAATCTGTTTTCTGTCAAAATTAGAGACCAAAGTTTTAGTGCGACTTCCAAGCCTAGGGACACACAGACGGTCGACTGAATGGTGATTTTGAAGGAGGTTATCCTATCGAAAATTCAAATTAGCAATGTGACAGAAACTAGAAATTTGATGATTTACGACTAGGCTTGAGAAAGGGAGCAATATACGACATTTTCCAAATAAGTTCGTAATTTGCCTTTCATCAACAGGCTCAAGGTTGTTGAAGTTTATGGACGGAGGATATGCGATTGCATTAACAAAATCATGAAAAAGTTTAGGATCATTTCTTAGATCCTTTTTTACCAATTGTTTGCAATTGTAGTAGCACAACTTATTTTGTGTATTACATATTTGCGTGAATTAATGTATTTTCTGCGGTCAGATTCCACTGCTTATATCGCTTATGAAGCCTCTTTCCCTTATTTTTAAGAGACTTTTATTCCATTATCCATCTCCTTAGGCACTGTTAAACGGCACAGGGAAAAATAAGTAATAAGTTCGCTTTTTAGAATCAATCAATCTATTTGTCAAGGTCAGCCGGAAAAATTTGGTGCTCATAGCCTGGAATAAAAGACTAGCTCTCCATGGATTTTTAAACTGTAGAAATTCGCACGCTAGAAACTAAATTGATACCTTACGTTACCTTAATTTTTTTTTTATATGGAGCTCCCATTTATAAAATATTAATAATTAAAAATGCTGCAAGTGTCATTAATAAATATCAAACAGAGCAGTCTATTAGTATAATTAGAAAAATAGACTTATCGGTCCACTTTTCGGCTACTCTCCTTATAACGCCCTATTCCGAAAAGCCGTTTAAAGGAAAAAAAATTCTCAGCAAAAGTAGCTAGTAGTATTTGGACATTTTAAAGTGGTATGGAAACTTTTGACCGGCTGGGGAAATTTTCAACCCCCTCATATAACGGAAGCTGAAGTTCACATGACAAAAAGGTGTAATTTAAAGCTTCATGGAGAAAATTATATCATAATAGTAATTTAAGATGAAAAAATTAACTTGAACAATCTCGGCCTATTTTTTAGATCATACCTCGTATATATAGATTTTTACGAAAATTGTAGAGCAATAAAATCGAAGTTTTAATATGTAGTGATGGAAACTGACCCGTAATATTGTACCAATTTTATATAAAAATGAACTCTACAAAATTTGGACAATCTACGCCTATTTATGGGTCTTGCCCTATGTAGGGATTGAACTTGTAGCGCATGGGGTTGCGTTTTGGGCCCGCTTCCCCATAAATATGCGCTTGAAAAATGTGCTTTTTAGATAGAAACAAGAAATAATTTTTGTGGTCTGGAATAAAAATAAGAGATGTGTTAGACAATGTGGGATAGGGTATTGAACGTCGGTCTTGCCCAACTATTATGTTCTTACTTGTTTTTATATAACATAAACAGCCAAAGCACTTGAGCTAAGCAAAAACGCAAATACTTTAAATTTAAGCAAGTCAAGGTGATAAACGGCACCTTCATGTTCAAAAAAAAGAGAAAAAATCTAAATTTTGCTATTCTATAATACGGGGTAGACCTGCGTCAATTTTTGCGTAGCTAATATAGCTTTCTATGTACTTAATGGTAGGTTAATATTTGCGATTGGGAGAGTGTTTGCAATACATATTTGACAAGCAGATACACGTTTGCATGATATAGAATTTGGAGCTAGGCGCTTAGATCGATTTCGAATTTGGTGCTAGGCAAGAATATACACAGTTTATAAGGTTTCTGTAGCGTTGCTCTGGGTGTTGCACACCTTTTGCCAAAGTGAGTATATCTCCACCTTTCAGTGGTGGATATAAACATGTGCAAACTATAAAACATTCGTAGTTAGCGCACGATTGACCTAAATACACGTCCCACTCGATATATGCTTCATTAAGTGTGAAAACATATGAGTGTTTCAGCGTACGAAGCACGTTTGCCTTTTAAGTAAATATAAATATTCAGGGAAAAGTTAATAAAATACCTTTACGAATAAAAGTGTGAACGCCGTACTATAAAACAAGCGACCACGTTAATGATGCTTTAGATGCTCATCCAACATTTACTTAGTTTTGGCTTTAACTGATTTTCCATGAAGTAAAGTAGAAAATTCTGCCTGCGTATAATAATAATGCATCATAGGCACTGCGTCAACTCTAGCAGCCAATTCAATTTAATGTCCGTTAGCTAAAGCAAATAAAAAAAATTCGCTTAGTTTTCGATTAATTGTATAGTTTTGATACGTTGTATAGCTACTAACAGGTGGATCATGATGAAGATGATATCTTAAATAGAAAACTACTGGTGTCAAAATTCCAATAAAAAATATTTTCAAAATTTCTAAACTGAGATTAATTGATGTTTTATGATGCGAAACACATACTCCTTATGAACGCTCTTACACATATGCATCGTTTATATGTTCGATTTCGCTTTTGATACGCTTTTAAGAAATATTAGAAAAATAGCTAAACCAAAGCTTGCTTATGATGTCAAAATATATTAAGCTGATGCAAATAGTCGGTTATATAGCATTTTCTTGTTACCGTCTCCACAAAAAAGTAACGTAGGTTAGCTATTAAAGGGCGGTACAGTAATCAATTAGAGACTGCTTTGCTTTAATCTAAAAAAAAATGGCAAAACATTAAGTAAGAAAAAAAGAAAATAAAGGAGAAATACTTTTAAAGCATTTCTTGATAAATATCACAATATCAATGTTTAAGCATGCCCGCCTTTTTTAAATAAGATGGCTCCCTTCAATGATTACTTAGGTTTCCAAACCGGATATTTGAGTACCCTGTGCGTTGTTTTGTTTGCTATTACGCTTTTGTATTTAAGGATCCCAACACTACACAAGCGTGCTACGATACAAAATTATTTTTTATTATCTATTCAGTTTTTCTTTGCTTATACAAGCAAACAGCAGTTAACATATAAACACGTATACCCCTAAAAATTCTCATTTCATTTCCATATTTTGTTTTATACCTCACGCAATGAACACTTATGCGTTTAACGCATCAATATTTTTTTATATATTATTTTGTGACCTAAAAATCTCATAAAAAAACGTTGTTCGCATTTCCAACTCTCAGTACTGAGACAGCGTTTTCATCTAATAACAAGTGCCAAGTAGAACGCTGGTGTTGTGTCTTAAATACATTTTCTGAAAACAAATTTTTATTAAAAAAAGCTTACAATTAGTGATCGCACGGGGGGCTTTCAAGAGTTTTAAAACGTTAGCAAAATGTTAAAATTTACATGAAATTCAAATATTGAAATATTCTAATAACCATGATTAGTTTTGAATTGTAGACTTACTTTGGTTAACATCCATAAGATATTTCCGCATATTCTTATAGCGGAGTTGCAGCGCTTTGTTGGATTCACTTTGACTTTAAATAATTGCTTAGAGTGAGAAACAAAGAAAATAAAACAAGAACATTATAGTCGAGCAACGCCGACTATTACTTATCCTACACCATTTCGCCTAGACAGTTTTTTGTACGTTTTGGTAATAATAATTTTCACACAAAGCCACAATTGTCATGAAAGCCCGCATATTGGAATAGATTTTCTCTCCATACAAGAGTTTGTGTTTTGTGATGGGGCTCATATATGTTGCGGTCGAAAAAAAAATGGACCTATGTCATACAAATTCACTAGGGTGACTTTTTTTGCTGAAACGGTATTATGAATTAATTTTCATCATAAAATTAAACCATGTTCCAAAAGAACTTACTACTCATTACTTACTCACACTACTTATGTAGAGTGGCGACAAGAAATAGACCCATGTGATTCAAATTAGTTTCATTTAATTTTTTTTTTCTTAATTACTATCATGAGCAAATTTTCATCACAAAAAAACAAGAATTAGGTTTTTTGGCATATAAGGCTTTACGTTTCATAAGAATCTTTATATGCGGTGGCATCCAAAAAATAGACCTACGTGGTCCAAATTCGCTAAGGCGAATATCTTTGTCAATTTACTACCATGATCCAGTTTTCACCATAATTGAAAATCAGGTCTTTTTTCCATAAAAAGATTCAGTTTTCGTAGGAATGGTTATATGAGATGGGTTCAAAAAATTGCCACAGCCGAAACAAACTTTTCGTACCAATTTAGAAATTCGGAATACTTTTACTTAGCGAGTTCTATCGAGAAGTTGTGAAGAAGGGCTATTGTGGGGAGTACTCAAAAAAGCGGAACGATGCGCATAATTGTCAATCGCGTTTAGAAAATGGTTCTGACGTGATGGTATAGTAAAAGATAAATCTATCTTAAGCCTTCTGGGTTTTACATACGACCGCACAAACTTAATATGCCTTGCACTACAACATGTGTAGAGTATAATTAAAAGTAGCAATACATTCAGCAATCAAAAATATGGAATGTATTGCATGAATTATTAAAGGCTACGTCAGTTGAATCGCGCTTGATGTGGTCCAATCAAACCTAAAGAGACTCTTCTTAGTACGATCAACTGTTAAAAACTATTTCTGCTGTATCGCTTGTAAGCAATTCTGGGTGAAAATATTATTCAGGCGCTTAGGATTTGGTATATGAAAGTCAATTTTCATCAAAATAATATTATTTATATATATTTCTTCGATGTTTTAGCTCACGGATGAAGTTGTACGTAAAAAGGCCGAATATCAAAAGCATCTCGAGGGTTATAAAGCATTAAGGACGCGTTTCGAAGAGCATTATATAAAATGTAAGTGAAAAACAAAAATGCATAGAAAACAAAAATGCATAGAAAACAAAAAAAACCTTGTTTGCCCACTCTTGTGTTAAATATTAGCTGGACGTAGTGGTCGTAAATTGGATGATGTACGGGACAAATATCAAAAGGCCTGCCGCAAATTACATTTAACCCACAACGAATACGTTCTCTCCATTACCGAGGCCGTCGAAGTGGAAAAAGACTTTCGTAATATTTTGCTGCCGGGATTACTGGAACATCAGCAATCAGTGCAAGAAAGCTTCATATTACTATGGAAGAATATTTTGCAAGAAGCCAGCCAACATGGTGATCTGACCAGCGATAAATTCAAAGAGATACAAAAACGTATTGATAATGTGATAAGTAGCGTAAATCCCAACGAAGAATATCGAGAGTTCACTGAAAAGCATAGGTTTGTGAAGAAATATGTTCATAAAAATTATAATACAACTAATGAACTGATTTTTTAGAACATCTCCGACCAGTCCAGTAGTATTCCAATTCGATGAAGCACTTATTGGGGATATACCCGGCAAGCTGCAGTCGAGTACTTTAGCGGTAGATAATCTAACTGTCGATTGGTTGAGAACACGCCTGCTCGATCTTGAGTTGTCTGTTAAGGATTGTCAGGAAAAGCAACTGAAAATGATTGAACACGTCGACGGAGGCGCACCGGTTATAGCCAATGGTAGCTTAAGCTCAAATGGCACTAACGGGATGCAATCCAGCAAAGAAAATCAAAAGTAGGTTTTATAAGAAAATACGTTAGTAAAAATTACGCTTTATAATAATTTTTAAATTGCAGCCGCCACTGCAAGGATCTAAATGCTTTGCGCTGTCAAGAAAAACAAAAACAGAAATTAGTGGATATGATTAAGTTCGCTTTAAATGAAGTAGGCTGCGAAGAATTACCATCTGGTTGTGATGATCATCTAACTTTAGATCAAAACTTTATAGAAGATAGCTTCAACAATCATCAACAGGTATGTACTGAGCATCAGAACGATTTAAAGGTATAGGCGTTGGGAATGTTTTTTAATTAGATAGATACATTAAGGTTATGGTTAATCTTCGTACTTTTTGCAAATGCACTATTGGTAATATTTGCAAAACAAAGTTGTGAAAAACTGTTGTCCGTTGGTGATAATGCAGGGAGAAATTAAGGGACTTAAATGCGATATATGATTTCAGAAATAGATCGATTTACTTGAAGGGCTTCATATATCGCTTTGTGCACATCGTTTATATTTATGCAGATAGCGCAATGTACGTAGTTGTCTAAATATAATGACACACATTTATACTCCGCCTACTTTAAATATGTTGTTTTGCCTGTTTTGAGCAGACCATTAATCTGATTTAACTGATTGCTTATGAGAGTTTTAGGCTAGATACTGGCGGGCAGACATGGACACGAACTGCGTAATTCATTTATGTCAAGACTATGCGTATATTGCGGAGACTGCAATGTGTACTTCAATCCTTTACAAACGTTGGAAAAATCTAATGCACTCATCTGTGTTGTTAAAAACGATTTTTGAAAGTTCTAACATTTTCAATGATGTGAAACAAGCGCTCCTGAGCTCCTCTAAACCATTAGTAATCTCCGCTGTTCACATTTCTAGTCTGATGAGCATGGTAAGGCAACTTTTCACGACGTGCCATAACTATGTCGTAATAAATATTGACGTAAATTCAGGAAAGTAATGGGGTGTTGTACTTTTCTCCTATTGTATTTTATTTCTACTCTTGTTTAAAAAAAATATTTTAATGCCCGCAACTCTCTCTAATATCTTCCGTGTTTCCATTCCAAAACTAACCTAAAATTTGCAAAACTTATCGGCAGAATTCCAATTCAACAAGCGTAAGTATAATGAGTGAACTAAAACGACGTGGCGGTGTTTTAACATTACTTAGAGGTCGACATTTTAAACGTAAATCCACTCCCCAACCCACCACACCAACGACAGCGTGCCGAGCAAAACGATTCAACACAAAGATGAAACCACGCTCGCAAAGTCTGGGATCATTGTCGGTAATTTGTTCTAATACTCCCTATAGATATGAGCCCATTTTTACTAACGTACCCCTGCGCATGGCTGCGAGTGATGAAGCGAATAACAATCAAGATTTTCTGCATGATCTAAGTGAACTCAAAGAGGATATGTATTCTTTGAAATTTGTGCCTTCTAAGCTAAGACGCAGTTTAAGTCATGGCTCAGTTTGTGTGCAAGTTGAAGTTGTTCGTGTTGTTGCTGAAATGCGCGGCGATAATAATACTAACTCGCATTCAATGGCTATGAATAACAATCACATTTATGCTGAATTAGATTTAAAAGAAGAAAGCGAAGTGAATGAAGAAAAATTAAATGAAATGAAACAATATATAAATCCAACCGTAGAGAGGACTTCTACTGCCAAAAAAAAAGAAAGAGAGCAAATAAAAAAAATAAAAGAAAATATGCCGAACCAAAAGAAAATTAACGAGCAAATTAAACAGAAAAGCTTTGAAGAAAAGTCGAGGACATCAGCTATAGTTCCAGAAGTTATGCAAAACTCCATAGATGCTCATTTGGATAAAATCGATGCGCTCAATCGGGCTTTGGATAATCGTTTAAAATGCACTGGCTCCCCTCAGCAAGAAACTGATTTGGACGCCATAGAATCTGCTGAATTGCAAGATGTGGTCGCCTGTTCGTCAAATGACACTAATCGAACAAGCAATAAACGCATTTCCTCCTCGAATTCAGATAAAGAAGTTCGCATTAGCGCTGCTGTCTCTTATAATATAATTGACAATAAAACTAAAAAGCGATCACTCTCGTTTTCGCAAAAGTCCATAAATGCTTTATTATGTAATATTAAAGAATTCTCTAAAAGTCCTTTAACTAAAATGCACAGATCTCACGATAGCAAAGATAATTTTCCCGAAAGTCCTGAAACTTCTTTCGCAAATTTACAAAAATCTCATAACGAGATTAAATCGAATACAGAAGTGGTAGATGTTAATCCACAAAAACTTTCAACTACTTTACCTCCGCCGGAAAATCGCTCGATTTCTTTAAACAATGCCATAGAACCATTTCACAAACAATTGGAACATACCTGCATAGTAACGTCTAATCCGTCCAAAATTGATACAAATTTAATTACCTCAAAACTGAAATTGAAAGTGCCGAAAATACAAAAGAAATCTAAAGCTCTAAGGCAAACATTCCGCAGTAAATTCTTGCATTTCCAATTAAAACGTGGTAATCAATGTCAGACATGCACAAAAAAACGACGTATATATCCCAGTAAGAGTATTTTTGATTTCGCTAAAGAATTCAACTTAAACGAAGATAACGAAGAATTTTGTACATGTCCTCGATCTTATCACAGTGTTCCAAAAATTATGCAAAACAAGACGAGCGTTGGTAACGATGCCGTTGACGATGACAATAGTAGTGATGATTTTTTAAGCATTAAGGACCATTGCTATTGCGTGCCAAGTTTATCGACGAGTGTGAGTAATGGTTATTTGAAAAATTCTGCATCCCACTACAAACTTACATGCAACGCACCTCAGTTGAATCTGCTATCTACTTCCTCATCTAATAGCTTCACGTGCACTTTAGTTGTAAACCGTCGTCGTTACTTAAACAATCATTAATAAAAAAAAATTCTTTTATTTACTTTTCTAAATTGCAAATCCCTTACGAAATTACTTCAGATGTAGTTGTACTGGTTGGAAAAATTTCGTTACTAGATTTAAGGAAAAGAAAATATATATGTGTTGAAATAATTTTTTTATTTTCCCGTAGCATGCCTAATTCTATTTGTTGCTCTTTTTGTAAGTTATTTAATTTAAGCGCCTTTAAGATTATTTGCACGACTTCATTTAAATGCTTAATATTATTATAATGTATACCTATAAACATAAGAATTTTTCACTAAGCGTGTGTCTCCAAATGCTATCTCTTTGAAAACATGACTTTTAATAAGAGTTGAGTTAAGAACACAGGAAAAACCCGACGATGTATTATTATGTTTCACGTCGGTATGTGAAATTCTCAAACTACATTCATCTCTCCCTCAATTTAATATGAGGCAAATTGACCTTTGTAGGTTGGATTTCATAGTGAACATTATCTGCGTAATGGAGCAATAGTAAAGTAATATTTTAAATAAATTCAAAAAAATCCGAAATGGTTCCCGTTATTAGATGCACACGCAATGAAGATGTTTACTTGTAAACATTCTTTGAAGTATTTCATTGACAAAGGTTCCCTCTGAAAGCGAACTAATGGCGATTTAGTCAATATGTTCGAGCAACGTTGTCTAATACCAAAAGAATCGATTTAACCTAAACATGGACTCTTCTTTGTTGAAAGGTTACAAGTTCAAAGCTATTGCAAAAATAAAGAGAGCTCTTCTTTATACAATGTTATTGCGCTTCAATTTTTTTAAACTAAAAATAACAAATACGAAACAAAACGTGAGAAAAGCAATAAAAAAAGATTTGAAAGATACAAGTCAGACCAGGACGAACTTCGAACATCGTGTATATAATACTATTAAATGAGAATTAAAGTTTATATACTTGGATTAAGCTAAACGACTGTGCCATGCAATGGGCGTGAAGACACGTCTCAATCAATCAAGTTTAGTTTGGTTTGGACAAGCAATTTGTTAAATAAATCTAATATATCGAGTAGAGATATCTGCTTCTCAAATGTATATAATCAATTGGTTTCATTCTTCTTCTTCGGAAGTGAAAATTTATATTAAATAGGTTTTGCTAAAGAGCAGTTAATTAGCGGCGGCTGCTGCTGGAGCAAAACGAATTCTCTGTTCTTCGAGTCAAATTCAATAAATAAAAGATTTAATTAAAACAAACAGGAAGCAAGTTTGTAGATTTTTGAAATCCACCCCATCGAACTTATATTTTGCGTGTCAGTTGGTCAATCGGAAGCTCTTCTAATTTTTACTCATTCCGCTATTTATATCAATTTTTAAATTTAATTATGCAAATTCATTCTCTGATCATTCATTAAAAATACATATGCACAGCTTATCTTACTCTTTAAGCGGTCTTTCACCAGTTAACTCTTTGACAATAAACGTTCGTAGCGCCTGATGTGTATTAGCAGGACAATTAACTTCCGATGGCAAGTATAAAAATATAAATACTTCTAGTTTGGTTGCAGTTGCTCGCAAATTTCACTTAGTGAATCGAAGCAGGGAAAAGCTAAATGTTCTTCCGAAGCGCCTGCAAAAAAAATATAGGGGAATTGTCAAACCTTAATCGTAAGCGCAAATGTGCAAACTAAATAATTTGTTATTGTAGTCTAACTTTAGACGCAAAAAAAAATTTTCTTAAAAATTTATATGCATTTAAATCCAATTGTTTTAGATATTTGAAATTTTTGCCCCTTTTAAGTTGATTGTGTAACGCTTCCAGCATGTTTTGAATAAACCTTCGCTTAACGATTAAGCAAAATAATTGTAAAACTTGTCAAAGTTATTTTCAAATGAATTCATGTGACTTCCAACGTTTTTTCACGCAGATGTCTTTAACCACAAATCGGCCTCTTTATGAGGAAGAATGGTTTCATGGTGTTTTACCACGTGAAGAAGTTGTGCGGCTTCTTAACAATGAAGGTGACTTTTTGGTTCGCGAAACTATAAGAAACGAAGAAAGTCAAATCGTTTTAAGTGTATGTTGGAATGGCCATAAACATTTTATTGTTCAGACCACTGCAGATGGTCATTTTCGTTTTGAGGGTCCACCATTTCCCAGCATTCAAGAACTTATTATGCATCAGTATCAATCAGAATTGCCTGTTACCGTAAAATCCGGAGCCATATTGCGAAGACCGATTTGTCGCGAACGTTGGGAGCTAAGCAATGATGACGTGGTTCTCTTAGAGAAAATTGGACGGGTGCGTCTTATTTAGCACAGCTCTTGAGAGCTGCAATCGTAAATGTCTTATTTTAAATTGTATTTAAACGTAGGGTAATTTCGGGGATGTTTATAAAGCTAAACTAAAATCGTCCAGCTTAGATGTAGCCGTTAAAACATGTCGCATGACTCTACCTGATGAACAAAAACGGAAATTCCTGCAAGAGTAAGTAAATTCCTGTACAAACTTCATCTAAGCAAATGTTAAAACTATATATAAATGTTAAGTGTAATATAATAATATTACAATATAATAATATACTTATGTCCTAGAGGTCGTA
This sequence comes from Glossina austeni, assembly GCA_000688735.1. NCBI lineage: Eukaryota > Metazoa > Arthropoda > Insecta > Diptera > Glossinidae > Glossina > Glossina austeni. The sequence goes on from KK502446.1 coordinate 1,231,756, forward strand.
TTCTTAAGCAATACGATCACCCTAATATTGTTAAATTAATCGGCATATGTGTGCAAAAACAACCCATTATGATTGTCATGGAATTGGTACCGGGTAAGTAAAAATTTTATTTCAAATCCATATTTTTCACCACATACTGTTTTCGTTGCAGGTGGCTCTCTATTAAATAATTTAAGGAAAAATTCGAATCATTTAACAATACGACAGCAGATGGGCATGTGCCGTGATGCGGCTGCGGGTATGTGAAAACAGTCTTTTATTTATTGTATAGTGTGTAAAAACGAAAATAACTGCATAACAGCGGGAATTTGAATGAAGATAGATAGAACGGTATGTTCTATTCTTTAGTCCAACCCAACTTTGATTAAAATACAATATAATTTTACGTCATTTCATAGCAACATGTAAAAATGCAACACAGGGTTTGTATCGTGTGCGTCTTGTATAACTCAGCCGTTCCTGCCGTATTCTAATTCAGTTATTCAAATGAACACAAGCTTTATTCGTTTTCCATATTAAATAGAGAAATGCTTTTTTCTAGTAAAAAGAGTTCCATAATGTCTCTCTCACCATCTAAAGTTCTGCAGTCTTCATCTAAATCTACTATCTTTGCATATAATTTGCAACTAAATATATTTAAAGATAGATACATTTTCTAAACGGTTTAATATATTATAAAACCAAACTAATTAATAGTGTGTGCGTGTTTGTGTAATGCGTATCTTCCGTTTCAGGCATGCGTTATTTAGAATCTAGAAACTGTATACACCGTGACTTAGCGGCTCGCAACTGCCTAGTGGATTTTGAAAACTGTGTGAAAATATCGGATTTTGGCATGTCAAGAGAGGAAGAGGAATATATAGGTAAAAATTACAAACAAACTCCATTACAAATTCGTTTTAAATGAATATATTGTTGAATATGTCTTGGGCCATGACAACAGTGTCTGACGGGATGAAACAAATCCCAGTTAAATGGACGGCACCGGAAGCCCTCAATTTTGGCAAATATACTTCATTATGTGATGTCTGGTCTTACGGCATATTAATGTGGGAGATATTTTCACGAGGTGATACACCCTACTCGGGCATGAGCAACTCAAGAGCTAGAGAAAGAATTGACGCGGGTAATTGAAGGAACAATTAAAAATAATTTCGATTTGAAAATTAAATAAGTAATATAAACAGGTTATCGAATGCCGGCACCCGAAAATACTCCGCCCGAAATGTATCGTTTAATGTTAAAATGTTGGTCAGCTGAACCAGAATCTCGTCCACATTTCGACGAAATTTTTAATGTAGTCGATGCACTGATTTTACGTTTAGATAATAGCCACTAAATCCATTTAAAATATGACGACAACAGAATTATATATATATACTAACTAAATTAACGCTTCATATATATGTATTATGTGCATGTATATTTAAGTCAAGCCAAACATTGAATCAAACTGAACGTAACTGTATTACAACGAATATGGAACACAATATTTTCTCCGCTGTCCATTTTATACGTATACATATACATACATGTTTAATATTTAATGAAACACTAAATATTATTATTTATATAAAACGCTAAAATATTCAATTTTTTGTGTTTGAACATCCAATCATTAATAAAAAATGCGGAAAAATTAAAATTTTTGTTTATTTTTTTCATGCTGTTTACACTACAATGTTCAAAAAAAGTTGTTGAAAAGAAAATGTAAACTTTCTTTCCCCTTCTATAAGTGGTAGAATATGTTAAAAATCACAAATTTTTTTTAAGATTTTGTTCTTGTTATTTATTATTCCAATTTGTGTAGATCTACACTAAAAAATAGTTTTTTAAAATTAATTTACGTGAACAAAAAACCATGTACACAATTATATATTCTGATTGAGATCAAATCCAAGTAGTTTACTAGTTAAGTTATCAAAAGGAAAGTTCGACTTCTTCTGCATACGCTCAAAGTTCTACTCGTTTATTTTCCTCTTTTGCACTAAAGTAAATGTTACAACTTTTGATTACTTATAATCGCTTTAACATATTTGTGCCTATTTCATGTTACCAGTATCACTAGTATTGTATTTTATTCTTAATTTATCTATGAATTTCAAATTAATAATAAAATTTAATGAAAATGAACGAAGAACTCCTTCTTAGCTTGAAGTGAAGGTTTGGTAATTGTCTACGTGAAACTATGTGAAACAACCCGAGCAAAGCAGACAAAGAAGATTAAAACTGACTACATAAATCTATTCCGAAGATTTTTATTTCTTCTGTATCTAAATCAACAATTTCCAAAGAAGAATTGACGTTTTCCTCCGGTGGCATATTATCGGTAACTGGTTGTTTATCCATACAGCCTGCGTAGTTAACTTTCGACGGAACACCCATCGAGCTAAGCGTCGATGGACATGGTAAATACGGCGATTGCAAATCGTGTGGGTACCCGCTATGGTTAAGGGTGGTGTTAAAAAATGAATTATCGTATTGATTTAAATCGCCGTACAATATATTCGCCATAAAAATTATAAGAATCAAAAATGTTCATTAATGTTGTGGCAAAATTTCAAATGAATTCAGGAGGTCTTACTTTTATTAGTTCTTTAGTTACATTAATGGCTGTGATAGGATTTTGTGTTGCTTTTGTATAATTGCAATTTATGTTGTTATAATTACTCTTCTGCAATAAATTTCCCCCTCCATGTGGATATTGTGGGCTGAAGTTACTGAATTTAAACTGCGTGCGGTTGTATTTTGTAGTGAAATAGAAGGCGTTTGTTCTATTGAACTAACCGATTTATCAAAGGCTTGATTGTTGATAACTGCATTGCAAGAAGAGGAGGCAGTAACACCAGTATGGGTGTGGAATGTCCATCTTTGTTAATATTAGATATACTAAAAGTGATTTTCTCTACCTGTTCAATGTACAAATCGAAACCGTATTCTGCTACTTCTATGGCGTCGTGAAATACATTTGGATGATTTCAAATTTTAGAACACACAGCGAAAGCCTTCAAAGGATTAACTACGTTTTTCGTACGCATTATAAGATTCATGCGTTCAACTGCCTTTGCAAATGACTCATTTGGTTTAATATAACAAAATAGTGTTTCTCAGGCAGTAATTGCTTTCACCCCTTATAAGAACGTCTTTATACAAAGCTACCAACAACGAGTGCAGCACATAACCTCTATAGCGCATCGGTTGAATCTACACAAAAACCATTATGCATTGGCCTTTCGAACATATTGCAGAAATGATTTTTATTTCTTAAATAATTGGGCCTGACAACGTCGCCGTACACCAATATTCCACTAAATTGTTTCGTAATGGGTAGCCACTCAAAACAATGCGCCTTTGGGTATGTATTTGTTTAAGAGCTTGAGATATGCTTGCTTGGAAGTTTTTAATACGATGTCCTTCTTCACATATCACTAAATCAGGACTGCGACAAGCACATCTCACACTTTGCTCTTTTACGGATGTATGCGTTTATCGCATATCCAATAACTAGGTGCAGTACTTGCTTTCCATAATTTATTTCTGTTTGTAGTCATTTTTCTGCCAATATATTATCACATTGTTCAATGTTTGGTGATAGGTCATATTCTTTACTCCAATCTCTTCTACATCAATAGGAAAATTGCGCAGAAGATTTTTTGAAATTGGTGACCAGGCTTTTGCCGACAAATACAGATTTTCGGCATCTGGTATCATTGCGTTTTTCATTCCATGCAATGCTACTCTTTATTACAATTTACTTTTCAGCCAACGTAAACATCTTCGAGATTTATTGTTACCCTTTTCTCTTCCCTCAATAATTTTAGCTGATTTTTATAATATGAATCAATTCTATTGGCAAACTTTCTTAAGGTACGTCATGGTTTCGGTAAATTAAAGTCTTAATATACCCCCATATAATTTATGGAATTGCACATAAATCTGTTCGCAAAAGACTTTGTCTTCCCTGGAGTAGCTACTCTAAGTTTCCTCTTTGCTAATAACTTTTGAGATCTTAGTTTGATTGCTGGCTGAGCACGTATTTCACGCTTGAAATAGTATTCTAATGGCTTTTGTTTTAAAACTCCATTTTTTTTTTTATGTTATTCATTTTCTTTATTAGGTCGTTCATTTTCGTTTCTTAAAATTACAATTTCGTTTTGCGAAAATTATTCTTCATTATTTACAATTACATTTTCATTACTTATGTTGCATCTTCATTGCTTACAATCACATTTTCATTATTTTCATTAGTTTGAACTATATTATCATTTCTCGGAAATTGGATGGCATTTTGAGATAATACATTTCTATTTTTCGGCAATTGAATTGCATTTTCATTATCTAGACCAATATACCTCCAGCCTGTCCGACTTTGTTTATTTGCTTATGGTTAAGAATCAGGTGTTTCAATTGACAAATGCAGATGTGCTGCCGTCTTCTTCTTTTTGTAATCAGTTTCATTGCCATCTCTGAATTTTATGTGTTTCTTCATTAAATGTTTTTATTGTATTAGTAAATAAAATAAAATGATTGAGTTATTTAAATACTTATACTTTAATTGTTTCGAAAGAGACAGGCTTGCGGAGAAATTGCCTTAAAAGCGAAAATCTCGAAAATTGGTTGTTTGTGGCTGTCCGTACGAAAAATAGAAAAATAGTTTGATTTGACATCTTCCTCTTTCTATAATGAATTTCATTGCCATCTCTGAGTTCTGTGTGTTTTTTTATTAAATAAATTGAAATGATTAAATTTCTTAAACATTTATATTTATACTTTGAATTGTTTCGAAAGAGACACCTTTGTGGAGAAATTGCCCTAAAAGCAAAATCTTGAAAATTGGTTGTTTGTGGTGGTTCGTATGAAATATAGAAAATTAGAATTTGGTTTGAAATTATGTATGGAAATGGAATTTTCCGCTGTTCTTAGCGTGCGTGCGCCTAGCGTATGTTTGTATGCGAAAGAAGTTTTTTTGTTCGAAGGTACATGGTGGTTAATGTAAAAAGTAATCACTTTCTTCTTGAGTATTGAAAACTTGATCCGTTGATTTTTTAGTGAAAATTTTGCAATTCAAAATTTGGACGAAACTACTAACGGTCGAGGTAAGTAGCAGACGGGTTTAACAACCGGGTAAAAAATTCATGTGAGAAGAATCCTTTGTGATTGCAAATTCCATTTCAAACGGAACGCCGCCATATTTATTATTTCTTTAATTCCCGTGAGTCGTTAGCTAAGGAAACATTTGACCTCTATAGGAAACCGAAACTTCCAGGCGGCCTAGAATACCAGGACAATTTCTCAAGTTAAATACCATCAGTGAAAGAAGCAATCGCAGCTCTCTTCTTGCTATATTTTTTTTACATGTTCACAAATATATTTGTCATTTTCAACACTTTTCTTTCTTTTTTCATAGATCAGGCGTGGCCCCACTATGGACACTTACTATAGGAGTTATCCAATGATGCCGATCGCCATGTTTCGTAATCAAGCCAATTATAGATATTTTAGTAAGAGATTTGGAGAAAAAGACGATTTATACTTAACTCTAAATGAAATTGATGATTATTTCCTACAACCTAAGCAGAAAGCTGATCGGAAAGGAATCGGAAATAAAAGTACCCTAGATCCTCGTAACAAGAAAGAAGTAGCAAAAGTTTGTTACGATTATACCACTCACACCTTACGCCACACACCTTATATCTTTGATTCAAAATCCTCATCCACTATGAACTTCTACACGCACGCTTTCGGTGTGAGAATTGTAAAGGCTCTACAAGATTGTATATCCCCAAATGGTGAAGACTTTTACAAGTGGGACTCTCTAAGAGTCATAAGAACAAAAGAAGAGTCACAATTTCAAAAATTTGTTTTTGATTATCATGAAAAAAACAAAGAGCATTTGTATTTACAAACTAAAAAATTGACTCAACTTTATAAGCAATGGTATGATGAGAAAATTAAAATGTTAAAAACCCGTATCACCGCTTGGACATACAATGCGCATATAGGTTTGCCTCATACCAGGGTTTGCAAAGCATTTTTAACAGATCAAACTTCCGAGATTTCGGAACCTATAGTAATAAGCCATAGAGGATTTATAAGAAGGGTTAATAAGGAGGAAACATTAAGCTTCGAAGTTCTTGCGCGTAATATAGCAAAATATGCCCAAGATTACAACAATTCATTGGAAGAAGAATTCCGTATGGAACTGTCTTTGCAAGACGACTTTCTCACTAATTTAAAAAGACGAAATCCTTTACATACGTTCTACATACCACTGGAGACGATAATGTTTCTTTTAACCGCTGGTGATTACGTGGATTTACCTGCAGAAGTGCTTTTCGAAATAAAAAAAATAGAGCCAGACCTGGCAAATAGCCCAAAATTAATAATAATGGAAGAACCGTTGCCCTCAAGGGTGTGTGGTTGGCATACTCATAAAAAAGTTGTGGAGCAAGCTGTTCTGGCGCTATTATCAGTTGAAGAAAAGCAACAGGACGTTCCTTTGGAACGCAAATTAATCGCAGAAAATGTAAAAGAAGATTTAAAAAAAGATGGTAGTCTAGCTAATTCCCTTGAATATAAATTGGTGGATATTGAAACTTACATGAAATCATGCGAATTTAATAAAATCAATACGTGCAAGTTTTCAAAAATGCTAATAAGGTGGACATTAAAAACCGTTGAAAGCGTAACTAGTCCTGAAATATACACATCCATGGACGTACTGAACGGCATAGATGAACAGCGCCGTGATGTTCCCTATGTGACCACAATTAAAATGGAATATAAAACCCGGTTCGGTTGCGAAATTTTAACAAAGTATGAAATGTTACGTGAATGGTTTCGTTTGAAATTTATAAAGCTCCCCCAAATAAGTTGCTGCAGATTAGATGTTAACACTTATCAAACTGTGGCCAAAGAAACCCTCACCGTGGAGCGCTTAGAAAGATCTTTGTTTACGAGATATAATTTAAATATGGCACAAATATTAAGTAATTTAAACGAGTTTCTTAAATTGCTGCTTACCATGCCGTACAGTCTCTACATGCTTCGTTACAATCCGAAATTTAAAGATAAGCTAATATTATGTCGACCGTCTGAGCAAGACACTCAAAATACTGTTTACTTACATAAGTTGTTGCAAACAAATCCCTCCGACCTGGCCTTTATATCGCAACAGAATTACTTACCTATTGTAAATGACGTATGTAGCTCAATGCATTTGAAACACAAAGTAATTCCATGTGCTTTTCGACCAATTTCAACGTTTGGAAAAGGTCGCCAAAAGGCTTTCAAAAGGTTAGCTAAGCCACTAAACGATCGGGATTTAATTTTGAAAAAGGCTTCTGGGAAAAAGAGAATAAAGTTACGTGGGATTGCAACTAAGAAAAGCAAAACACGAAAACGACGAAGGGAAGGGCGTTTCACAGGAAACGCTGAACAGGAGAAGGAAAGAATGGACCTTCAAAAAGAAATAGAAAGCGATCGAATGTTTTTTGTTAATTAATGGGCATAAAATTATATCAGTTGTATTTCGACTCCTTCAAAGCTGGTTAAAGCGTGCAGAAAACCCATTGGAAAAATAAAAAAAAAAAATAAAGCGATGACACAGAATTTCATTAAGAGTAATCTAAGGTAAAGAAAGTAAAGAGGAATGGTAAGAGATCCAAGAAGAAATTGAATATAAGCAAAGTTTAAAATAAAATTTCAAAAAAATTTCAGCAAATGTCGGATTGTTATGTAGACTTTTATTTTCCATATGTATATTTGCATTTTGTTTTTTACTCCTGATCGTGTCCTAGTTTATGCTTAGTTTAGCAAAGCCTTCAGCGGAAATCATTTCGACGTCTTTGTAGGCAGGTGGTTCCTTTTCTTGCCAAATCTCCGACCCCTCTTGTGGCAAATTTGCCGGGGGGAATATATGAACCGACAAATCGTTAAACACATTATTTACCTCATAATCATCCTCTAACGGCAATTCGACGGCGTACGACATTATGTCTAATATATAATTGGAATCCAGTCTTAATAAACGTTCCGGTTTACTACAGGACAAACTTTCGAAACTGTTATTTATCAAAATAATATTTTTTAAATGTTTTCTGCGCCAATTACGCCACAATAGATTATTCGTTAAACAGTTGGGGCAATGCGGCAAGTAGAACAATGTTTGTATATCGGCTTCGTACTTGGCTTCGCAATTATCGGGCATTACCAAGCATCCTAACCGCTGCAATATACTTTTTTCACATTTCCGGAAGACAGGATCAAAGAAGATTGCCTCTTTAATTGAAAAATGCTTTTGAGCGCATAAAATGAATGCCAGTTGATGGAGGGCTTGATAATTTCGGGTGAACGAACCGATTCCAAAGCAGACTACGCGTTTTGGATTGTTATCTCTCGTCTGGCAAATCGTTTTTAGTTTTATCAAAGCCTCCCCAAGGGTAACCAAGGCTTGCGCGAAATACTCACTATCTGTCATACGCTCACGTAGGGTAGTAAGCCGCCTATAAGTTCATAGAGCAATTATTACGTTAGCAGAGTTAATTTCGAATATTTATAACTAACCTTAAAAATGTTTCTTCATCGACTTCTGCGGACTCGGGCGAGTCCTTATGTAACTTTTTTTGTTCATTACTCATACACTACAATGATATAGCAATAAAATATATATAGTAAAAAAAATGGGCTACGCTCACTTAATATTATAGTATATCGAAATTTTTTTTTCATTTTTTGGAGTGGAGCTGTAAAAGAAAACAACATTCTGCTTCCTGCATCTAAAAAATTGATTCCTTCGTTTACGAGTTAAAAGTTGCATTGTTTTAAGGATTGTTATGCAATCGTAATACAATTACTAAACATGTTTTTTTAAAGAAATTTTGTGCTAAAAGTTTCAGATGTGTTGCTATAAGCAGGCGTTTCCTTGTAGAATTTAATGCATGCTTGCGAGTGAAGCGAACCGTTTTTTTCCTCCTTTCCCTAACATTTATCGTATTGTTTTTTTTTTAAATTTTGCAGCATTGCCTTCTTGGCGGGGGTTTGATGGAACCAGGTTGTTTGATCAGCAAATAAGATAAAAGAGCGTAAGTATACAAGATTGTTAATCTGTTTTGAACACCAAAATCAACGGCGACACGGACTTGTAAACTATCCAACGAACAAAAAAAATTCTCTTTGCAATGTAAACAAAAATTGATAACCAAAAAGGCCTTCTCACAATCACGTACTTTATTGCGCATAATCCATTTCTTGCGTGTAACTTTGCAAAACTCATCATTCATTTTTTTTTAAGCAATAAAGTAAAATTGTTTAATTCTGTTTTACGTAAAGTATCGTTAGAAATTACTGTATTTTCTTCGATATAAAATGAACATGGACTAAGTGAGCTACATGGGCAATTATTATATATGAATATATATTCTACGCACAAATCTAAGAATTCTAAACTTCTTTTTTTATTTACACTGATAAAAGGAAAGGTTGCCTATGCAAAAGTCAAGTTTCAACTTGAATGGTTGCCAAGTGTAAACCAGATTTAGATTTTGTGATTTTAATTACACGCAAAGGTTGCTCCTTATAAAACCCAAAACTAGCTTCTATTTTATTTATAAAATTCATTCCGAAAACTATTTCTAACTTTCCTAAACTTGACGTAGTATTAACTCATAATATATATCAACGCCCTTCTACGGCCTCTGTTTAGGTAGGACGATTTCGTAATATTCTTTAAGCCAACGTTAACATTTGTTTTACTGTTGTTACATAAATCTCTATACTGAAAAACCGATTAGAAAGTGTAGAAAATTTGCATTTTAATTTTTAGAGTATTTAGATATATATAAATATTTTATGCATTGATTCAGAAGAACAACGTCCCCTGGAGCATAGTCTCAGAAAAGTTACAAAAATCGCCAAAAGCGTTACATTTTTTCTTTTGTGCGTTATTAAAAGAAGTAAGAAATTGTTGCTTACAAGATATGGTCAGGTTTATTCATCGTTCCTTTTGTACATACACTTCGAGCTGATTTCTAAATTGGTGCGAAATAGTTACAGAGCTACATTTATTTCGGACCATGACACTTTGCCCGAACGCGTTGTTCATTTCAATCATAAGTAACAGGTTAGTGCGCGCAAGAAAAGTGGTTAACAGAAAAACCAGTTAGTTAATGAACACATTTACAATTTTATTGGACGGCAAATTTTTAACTGTAACAATATTTAGGTGCCTGTTGTGCATAAAATACGATGTCATTTACTTATGTACGAAAAATGACATTTTCATAAGATAAATTATTCATAATTTTGGCCCAGTGCCAATTCAGACACGTAAAGCGTATTGTAAGCGTGGCATTAATTGCTTGAAATTTCCTATTTAAATTATCTAAAGACAACCCTTCCAATTGAAAAAAATTTTGTATATGCACTTTTAATTTTGTATTATTATTATTATTATTATTATTATTATTATAAATTTAACCAGAGTATAAATTGTAAGACTAAAGTCTTAAAGCACTAGCATCTAAGGCGCTCGCCTTTATTAAGAACTCTACCGCACTTGAGATATGAACCGACGACCATTGAGTTGCTAATCGAGACTTTTGCCTACTCAACCGCTCAGGCGAATAATTTAATTTTTTATTTACACTTAGTGTTTGAAATTATTAAAGCCGGTAAGTAGGGCTCCCATCACAATTGTGACTCCGTAATGTTAACGCGTAAAACCGGAGATGTTAAGATATGTTAAAATCGGCGGCAAGTTAGGATTTCTTAAAGTAGTCCTAAGAATTAAGATATGTTAAAAGCGGTGCTAAGATTTAGCTTATGTTAAAGGCGGTTGTGACATATTGGATGTATAATTACGGGAGAGCCTTTTCAATTGTTGACCCACAAGCATTATTATTGAAAATTGTAAAAAATTTCCAATATCAAAGAATTTTATCATCATAACTTTCAATAAGAATATTGGATAGCTTACAATCAAGGCAACCGTAACTTAGTGAAAAATGTTATAATAATGACAAAAACTAAAAAAAGGCAACTTTAAGATGCGATATACATATAATATGTGCAGTAGTGTTTTTTTTTAAATTGAACTATGAGAAGATGTTTAGTGAGCTGGAAGCCATATAGGAAATAACGGATAAAACTTGACCGGAATTTATACATCAGACATCTTTCTGCGAACACTAATTTGTTGAGTTGATTGTGTTAAAAATATCTTCAGGAGAGCCGAGAGAAGAAAGAAAAGAGAGGCAAAGGAAAAATTAGAGTGCGAGCGTCTTTTTCGAAACGTAGAAACTGGTTTTGCTGCTATTTTTTGACTTGCTGTTCATCTTTCAGTTTCTTGTCGTCTCTATAAGCACCGTGCAGATTGCAAATGAGTTGCAAAATTTCATTTGTGAGATCAGTTTCGAGTTGTGAAGTGTTGTTTGGCGGCAGACAAAAGTTTCAGAAGAAAATTGAATTGCAAAATTTCGGAGTTGCTTTTCTTGTTATGCATTGTACGCATCTGTGTTCGTAGTGTTCGTTTAGTGTTTGCTTTTGTTTCATATTTCACAATAAAACAATTATGGTCGAAACGTCTTAATGCATATATATGTATATAAATATATGTTCAAGTGCAGTTGCTGCAATTTTTGGAAATTTTAACCCACTTTCCTTTAGACGGAAAAAAGAACTTGTAATGGAAAACCAAAAAAGAATCTTTAATAATTGAGACAATAAAAATGTTACTGCAAATAACGCTACAAAAGCAAGATAGACTCTTATGTCGATTGCTAAAAGAATTTATCCAACGAATTTCGAAGCTTTTCAATTTGTGAAGAACTGATTATGTAAAAGCAACTTAAGCGAACTAACTTAACTTAAAATGTGCTTTATACATCAGGGTTTTCGTACAGAAATTCACAAAACAAAAAAGAAGTGCGAAAATATTTTCTGTTTTCGAAAATAGTTTTCTTAAATATTTTATTTGGAGTACACACGATTTTTGTACAAAATTAAATTTTTTTTTTATTGTGAAGGAAAACTTGGAGTAACATTCGGCTGAACAAACTATTTCTCAGCCTGTGCGTTAGTGGAATTCTGTTTACATTTTTCTCCATCATATTATTGAAATCACTATAAAGGTGAGCAAACAAAAATGTATATGTTGACATTCATCGACAAAAAATGTATATTTATTAGCTTCTCATTCCATTTGCGTCACAAAAAAAGCCGTTTGTCTGCTTGATCTTATTCGATATGACTTCGTTTGTCGAACCCTCTCTTCTAATGCGCCTTAATGCTTTTACAATTTGCTATATGGTGCAAATCTTCACATTCCTTGACCTCTGATTTGATAAGCAAGAAAAATTTCGTTGGGTCCTCACGTCAATAGTACGCCAAATTATGGCGAGATCACCAAATAATGGGATGGGAAACTCATCTGCTATTGTATGTATGTTTTCGCATATATGTTTGCGGTCAGATATGTTTTAATTTAAATATTTGTTGCACGAATGGGGTCATTTGCTCGACTCGCCACAAACGATCTGTTGAACGGTACACGCCATACGTTTTTATCACATTAAATCGACACACAAAAATTACATAGCATTTTAATAAATGCGGGCATGCCATTTGATTGAGAACGATCATTCTTACATTGCTGTTATGGTTGGCGTTCTAGTGGGCAAGTTGTGTGCAGATATCTCTCTCAATTTTTTCTACCTGGAGTACTCTAATAACACAGCAGAACGGAAACGCGCTGGGTTAAAACGGCCTTCATCTTTCATCGCTGTTGACACATCGCCTCATATTTTAGCAGTGCATCAATTTATATTTCAACGAAATACGAGCAAAAGCTTCGTGTCTGTGCATACATTTAAATGCGGCTTTGACATAAGTACAGAAAATTTCAAGTACAGAAAAATTTCTAATAAAACCGTCCTGATCCCATATAGAAATGAATAGCTGTCACAATTACAGACTTATATGTGAATAAGAAAACAATCGATAATAGTTTGCTTTATAAAATACAATATAGGCATCACTTTTACGATATCGCCTATGAAGTTTTGCAAAGTATTACCCATTTAGCAAACGAATCTTTCAATGCATATATTCTATCCCCTTTCCTCATTAATTTTTTTTTATCTTTGGACGGATTTTTACTTTTACAGATTAAGAAAACTGGAAAGCATCTAAAATACATGTTTTTTTGTAAAATACATCAATAGAGGGTTTATAGCCAATCTCGACGAATGCTTACATACAAAATATAATCACAATTTTCTGTTTCACTTAACTTAGAGTAGTCCAGAGGCTTGACAAGCCTGCGAGCAGAAAATAATTGCGAACGGAATTTTACATTAAAAATATACACGACACAATTTTTATTCGAAGGCTTTGATTAATCAACTATTCTGCTGCATCCAAAAAAAAAAAAAAATTATAATCTATCTGCGATATGATTAGACATCACGTTTTATATGTATGTACGGGAAAATGTTATACTCCATTAAGTTTCATAGTAGACAAAGTCGCAAGAAAAATGACGTTTTTTCTAAATAACCTGAACTAGTGATCAACGATCGCATAAAGTTCGGTCTTGATAAGAGGTTTTGACATAACTCAAGCATGAGCTTCCCTTTTGCTAAAGTTGCTTGCAAAAGCTTTGTTAGAAAGCTTAAATTTGAAATAAATTCGTTTTTTTGAAGTTTATGGAATGATGGACTTAATCTGCTCATTAGGCATTTATTGTTTAAGAACTTAAACTGATGCAGCGTTGAAGGATTCGGGCAAGGTCCACTAAGAAGCTTTCATCTGAATGTGAAAGCCCATTGGAAACCTCCTACGCAATAAAATTTTCAAACATATAGCATCGAGGTGGCAAGTCTGGAAAGATTGAAACAAACTAAAAATAACCGTCCACCGCTATCTGAGATAATTTTTAATTTTAATGTGCCTAAGATGTGCCTCGATTAGATAAATAGCTGAAATTTTGAAGGAGGGAATTTTCGGTGAGCATGGACTTTGCTGTGGTTACACATATATCATAAAGAAAAATGTGTATTAACGCACGTTAAGCACAGAGAAAAATTTGTTTCATTTCAGCAATATTTTCATCACGCTTTCGTAGCAGAAAGTAAGAAAACAAGAAAAGAAAAGAAAAGAGAAACAGTAAACAAACGAATAGCAGGGAGTTTCACTTAACAACCACTTTCGCTGCCAAATATGACTAAATATTTAAGATCAACAGACATTTGCGTGCTTACGTTTATTGTGAAAATAATAGTAAAGCGTAAACATATTAAAACAGGTGCAGCTAATCATTGAATTGAGCGAATACTTTCTTAGATATCATCTGTTGCTGCTCGAATATGGTAGACGAACGAATCTGTTTACGTCTATAGATAGGGCAGATCACATATCACACATGTCCTCATAAGATCGGTCAAGTATTAAACTCAGCTTTACTTGTGTACGTACGTGTAAAGGCACAACAGTGAAATTCGACATTTATTGCATAACACATTGTATTGTATGATAAATGACTTTGTGTTTGGTGCGTAGTGTAAATGCGAAATGGTTTATTAAAATAATTTCGTTAGAGCGAAAAAATGCAACGAAACTAATTCCCCATTTCATGAATTCAGCAAAAACATTTTAAAGATGAGGCTGTCTAGTTTTCTTGGATTAATTATGGCGATTTCGGATAAGCGTTAATATTTGTATCGATGCAATATACATTATATATAACGCAATTTCCCCATATTTTTTAACAACTCTGACCACATTACCTGCATTAAAAACATATGCGTGACATTATCCGCATTATTTTCGAAGAAAGCCAGACCAATGCATATTTTTCGTAAAGCTCCTTTAGTTTAATAAATTAAAAAGAAAATTATTGTAAAGTTTAAAATTTAATTACTCAGCTTGTGCGTTGCAGTTGTTTAACAAGAATCTTGTTATAAACCGTTAGAGTTTTGTGCTTTTCCTTCTGTACTTGTTTCAAATTTATTATTGCGATTTAAAGCACTTCAAAGCAAAGTTCTACAATGAAAAATTTGAGTATAAGAAAACACTCCCGCAGTTTTTTGTCACGCAGAAATGCGAGCATTAAAAGTTCTTTTCTGTGGTTTGAGTGGATTTCTTGATGTTATTTCTACTAAATCCATGTTTGCTCTCAAAATAAATGCTTAGCACATCGCTTCATTAGCACATTTTCGTTAAAAGAAAAGGAAAGAGAAAAACATAGCGGAACAATTATATTTATTGATGTGCTCTGCATATAAATAAACGCCTCTTGAGTACGGTACTAAATATTCTGATCCTTACCTCAAGTATTATCTTTGCGTTTGGTCTTGAAGTTTGTATAAAAAGTGAAGTTTGTATAAAAATGAGATTGCCAAACAAGCGCAAATCATATTAACGTTCACTAAATAAGTGTATGTATTTACGCCTACGTTATACAATGCTCCTGCATATATATATGGCAAAAGTTTAGCCACTTTAATATTATTGAAAATCATTATTAAATCTTATATAAGAGCGCGTAATGCCAAACACTGCATACTGTTTAGGCATGATTACCTTTAAAACACTTTACTGCATGAGTAAGACAGCATGGTCGCAAAGTAGCTATAATAATCTGCAACGACATATTAGAAAAATTCTTGGATAAATAATTCCAACGAAAACAATTCTTCAATTTCAGCCAACTATAAGATTTTTAGTTGTTTTTTAGTGAATCGATGTCGATACGTTGAAGAGTATTTAAAAAGTGAGGACCATTTGAGGCGAATGAGGAAATCATGTATTAGGAGTAAAATAATTTTACAAAAGTTTTAATGAACAATACAAAAAAAAGAGGCAAAAATGTTGATATTATAACAATTTATTACATACCAAAATTGTAAAAAGACGGTGAATGCAGCAAGCATAGACAGCAATTTTCAATTGCTATTGTTGCTGTCTATGTTTTGAAATTTGTACGAAGCGTTACTCCAGCTTTTCTTGTTTTACAAAACCTGAGTATTTTCAGCTATTTTTCGTTCGTTGTATTGAATATTGTGCAATATGTTGGCCTGACTTGTTTTTGTTGTTGTTGCTACATGTTTAGCAATGCTTTTGCATGCAGCTAATTTCACTTTAAGCTGTTTTAAGACATTTGGCGTTTTCTTCCATTGTTTTCTTTTTCTTTCATAACGAAGGAAAGAAAAAAAGAAATGCTTATCTATGAAGCAGAGACTTATGTATCCAACCACATGGTATTTATTTATACCCATTACCCAAGGATGAGAGGTATATTCATTTTGTCTTCAGAGACACATATTTTTGATCAGCATCAAGTTCTGAATCAATTTTAACATGTCCATCTGTCCGTCCGGGTAATGTCTGCTGTCAGCATTCTTCCAGCCGAAAAAATGAAACTATTGGTTTCAAATTTCGCAGATATATAGGAAGTCCTTGCGTGCAGGTCGATATTAAAACAGAAGCTAAGTGGTTGGAGGGCACATCTAGCTACAGCACCTAGTAAATTGAAACCACCTTTGTTTTCCAAAAGGAAAAAGTTGGTTTTTTGCTCATCACTTAAAAGCTACTGCGGATACAACTATATACATTCGACGGGCGATGCTACAGTATCGGTAAAAAAGAAAAAAAAGGGCAAATCTTACCTAATATTACAGCGTATCAAAATTTTAATTTCCTTAAACCTTAAAAAACTTTTTAACACCACGAAGTAAACTTCAAAAATCCTATAAACTATATAAATGGTTGACTAGTAATGTCCGTCTGTCTGGAGAACCGTTTGCAAATCTAAAGAAGACTTTGAAAAGGACCTGAGCATGTCAAAGGAAATACCTATAACGACCGGACTACTAGTTAACAAAGACTGAGAAGACCTTTGCTTTCCGTATTTTTTGTTCGTTATCCATAAAGTGCAACAAATAGACGATATAAATTTCCACCTTTGTTCTAAAATATAGAAAAAATTAGCCACACCCAACCAATAATCTAGAGTATAAAAATTCAGTGTTTTCCCTTTTTTATTTTGTTTTAATCATAACGGTGTTGGGCATAACAGATTCAATGAGAACCGGGTATAATATTCTTACTTGTATACACCAATTTCGATTGGTGAAACTGCAAGACTGCTATTGTTGTTGCCAAGCATCGCAACCGTTGAACGCAACCTGGCTTTGTAAATATATTCATTCACTCACGCAAGATAAAAAATTCATAGACAATTCAACAATTGTTAGGCAATTAATTGGAAACTCTGAACATTGAACAATAATATCTAACAACGTAACCGGATGATGGGCATAGTGGACATGCCAGTCAAATTTTTAATTAGGTAGACGGTTAACTGAAGAAAACGAAATTTTTAAATTTCTATTGATAGGTAGGATTTGATAATCTATAGTGATATAATAATTCTACAAGATGGGTGCATATGTTATATAAAAACTGGGCTATTTTCGCCTTTTATGTAAAAACGCAACTAATTTCAAATCGATTTTTTAAATAATTTAGCATAAACAAATAATTAAAGTAGATCTGTTTTGCTGGCTTTACAGAAGTAGTAAATTTCGAAAATGCTGAGATTGAAAGTAATTTAAAGGACTGGAAGAGAGGAAAATTTTTGACATGATGAATTTTTTGTAGAACAAGAAGAAAAATGTTCTATTTAAACGTGATCGCATAAACAAGATGTTCAAATTCAAGTGCTCAATTGATTATGCAGTTAACTTGATTTCTGAAGATCCTCAATTGATTTTTAGTTGATTGAGCAGAAAATCGTTTTTCAATTACTGCGGTTTACTTTCGGTAATTAATTACATACGAGAAAGTAGCTCAGAAGATGAGTTTGTCATTCGAGTGGGGAATTGCACACAAAGATTTCGGAAGAAAGATCCGACTTAGTAGCGGAGAGTGTCAACAAATTGATCAAAAGTATCAGATGATTTAAACTAAAAGTAATGCCTATGGTGGGATATACGATATGTGTGTGCAATGATTAGATTTTCGTCAGGTAATCAAGTGCGGTACACAGGTTAAAGAATTGATATAAATACGTTCGGCAAGATCCGAATGTATTGGTTTTTTTTTTATTTCTTATAAGGTGTTTACGTAAAATTAGGTAATGATTGGACGTGGATAAATATCCAGCACGAACAGCTTATGGTGTGCTTAATGGAAAGCAAGGTTATTATTTTAATTATTATAAGATTTTCATTGCAGATTATCATGTGTATATGCGGATATATGCTAATTGATATTTTTTTAAAGAATGTACAGAAACTTTTATGTATTGGAACGCACTACTCATTATAGTACTTATGGAGATCGTGCATTTACACATTTACACAAAATTTTCGTTCTTCCGTTTACTGCTCATTTACACTGAAAGAGGAAATCTGTAAAAATAGTCTGTAAACATTATAATGAAAAAATGTATTGCTCTTTTCCGATTTGTCAAATTCTTGATTCGACTCAGTTGATATTTGAACTTAAGATTACGAAAGCGAAAAGAAAAAGTATGAAGCAACTTTTTCCTTCCAGACAAACTTTTGAGATATTATAATTTGCACAAACAGTGAGGCTAACATACTATGTTGAAGGTATATCTCTAAAACAGAAATTGTTCTTTAACAGACATGTTTACTTTTTAAATGTCGAGACACTTTTTAATCGAGAGTACAAAACGAAGTCAGTTAACGCCAGCAATTTGAAACTGTTTCTGAATAACTGAAAATGTATTGACGGTATTTTTAATTCCCGTTTTCAAAGCAATTTCCTTAAAATTAGTTTCGGTCAAATTTTATAGTAAACAAAAAACTGAATTTGTTGACAGTTGGGCAAGAGAAACCAATTTTTCGGGGTCTATCCCACTTCAGCATCAAACCAATGTTGATCGTATATAGTCATTCAATATGTTATCTGTTGACTAACAAAGTCAGCCACATTCCATATCCTTATTTCGTTTATTAAATATATATGAATTCCTGGACTCCATTATACATATGATCCCTCACTAGAATATTAAGCATATGTGGTTCAGATTATATTTCGTAGAGTATTTTCGAAATAAATAAGGTTAAAATTGCGTCAGGTGGGTTAACCGATTGTTGTTAGGCCCTGGAAATTATCCTAGAATTTATTCATTCATTAACGTTTTTTTGCTGAACCTTTCCTAATTTTAAACGTTTTTTTCAAAATTCAACTTCAAATAGATGTTACTTCCTATTTCAGTTTTTATATCACAATATTTCACGTTTTATGGACGATATTCAAAAAGGGAGAGAGAATAAATACAATAAACGAACTCATTATTTTACGCTGATCAATAGGAAAACATCAAAGAAAAAATTAAGACGAATTCCTTTTTGACATGTTTGAGCACTGACAATATAAGAGGTAAAGGCGAGTTTCTACCGTTTTCCCTACTAGGTAACGTCAAGGTCGTATAACTTTGGCGGCGCTGACCTTATCTAACCAAAAGCGGATGGCAAAAGATGGCATTCAAAAGATAACAATAAGTGGAAAAGACGTGGCATTTGTTAACTCCAGGGGGGATTATTGCGAGCTAAAATGCGAGGAATAAACGGTAAAGTCAATGAAAGTCTTCAATACATTTAACAAAACCAGCACATTTCATGTTATGACATCGCTATAGAACCAAACTTTGACCAAAAAGTAGTTTCGAACCATTTACATAAGAGCAGATATAGAAGGAAATCGATATATGGATACCACTTGAAAGAACTCTTGGAACGAAGCGAAATCGAATCCTTTTCCAACAGATTTATAGCAAGCGGGGAAAATGAGTCATCGGCGATATTAATGGGTGGCGATCTTTATCGTGGGCCGCCCTACATAAAGTTGAGTGGACGGTGGCATAGTCCGCATTGGCTCTAAGTAAGGTAATGTTTTGCGTTTGGTAAGACAGGAAAAGAATCGTGCATCCTTAATTGCCTTAGCCTGGGCAGGCTAACAATCAACGCGGTTAAAAATTACACAATTTGGCTAGAGCATTCAGAATCGACAACTAAGAAAGAAGTTTGGGATGTTTTCATTCGTCCACTGCATAATCTTGCGGGAAATTTTTAATGATGTAAACCTGCTTTCAAAACTTGCCAATAGAAATCTCTCGATTCAGTTTTCCATCCAAAAAGGCCAAATATTTATTAAATAAATGGGAAAAGCTTTTCGATTAACCAACTTCAACAAATAAGAAAATTATATTCGGTTGCGGCCAAATGCTTTATACCTGTCACCACTATCCTATAAACCACTAGTGATGTAAGTAAAATGAGGGGAAAAATTTGAATCATCTCAAATGAACAAGCAACGAAGTTTGTTCTCTCCTTTTAGAGTTTCAGAGTTTCTATGATAAAACTGTAGACGAACTTTAATTTTGATTAAGGTAATCAAACATTTTTATGTCCAATGGGATTTTGGAGGATTCTTGGGGCAGTCTATAGGGGAATAGAAGTTTTCGAAATTGCCTCTTTCAAAGTATAAATTTCCAACTGGGGAAATTGCACTTTTTTGCTTATAGCGCAATATGTTAACCATTAATGTATGGGATGAACTTATTTTCAATCTACGCAATATTAATGAGACTGACTGTATCCGCTGACGAATTCCGCTTTAAAACATTTGTTGCGTCAAGTAATAAAAGAAAAGTCTAGAAGACAAGACAAATTACTGCTAATTGTTACTTGTGTTGTTTTTACATCGATATTAGTAAGATGCTTAGGAGTTCTGTTATTGTATAAACATTCATTCCTATTCTTAGAAGGCAAAGAGGAAAGGAAAAAGAAACAGACTTAGCACATTATGAAATTAATGATTATGTTGTAAATTTGCACAAACGGAACATTGTAACATATGTATGTAGATTTCAGTAGTACAATAGGACACTTGCTCGTTGTCTTGGAGTAAACTTATCTAAATATTTCTTGTCCATATATATCAGGTGCTTATGTATTGTCTGTCATTTGTAGTGACATTAAAAGTTTACTACGCATATATACTTGAGATAAATACGATCCCAGTTCCAAATCATTGTTACATTAGCCACTTCCTTTTCTACTTTAATTATCAAATTATCGAATATATGTCTTTTTTGAAAATACCTATAATAAAAACAAGTCGAACCTCGCCAATATTTGTAAAAAGGTTGAATGAACTTAGGTCTCTAAACGGCATAGGAAGAATTACATAATTATCACAAAACAATACAATAACGGCAACCGTTTTTTCAGCTATTCATTTCGTTTATTTATTTTTGCAATTTTTATTTATATTCTCACATTAACTCATTCAACGTTAACAAATTCATATATCTGTATTTCCAATCGTACAGTTCGGCCGGGCTGGCAAACTCAAACCTTTAATCGGAATTAATTTTTGTCCTTTAACGCTACATCGGTTAGAACGACCGGAATACAATGAGAATCTTTTATGAAAATTGACTGCTTTTTGTTGCTTTTCACAAATGCGTTCGCTTTATATTACATTTCCCTATCAAATCAGATTTGAAACCTGGTTGCTTGTAAATGTCGACTAATAAATTTTGCCACCTCTGCGCTGAGTAGATTTTTTCGCTTAAACCGTTTGAAATTTTTCACACAACATATATGCTTTTCGTTTCCGTATGAGTATTGCATGCGTGCTGCACAGTCAGTTTTAATGAATTACTGCTATTTCTTTAGTATTCATTATTTTGTGCATAATTTATCACTCAGAGATAAGCAAACAAGAGACGATCCATTCGCACGTCAACAGCCTAAACACTTAAATGCTATTAATAAAATATTTCTGATAATTATTTCTGGTGAAATCTTAATTCAAAAGAAAAGAGAACAGACTATTATTTTAATATAAAAATAAATATATTTCCCGATCCCGCGTTTCTTTAACTATTAATAATATGATATTCGAGAAAAGCTCTTCAATTAACCAGTACTTTTCTTCTGTGTGTGCAAAGTATGTATTATTTTCTGGAATTGAATCACAAAGCCTACGCATATTCACTTAACACTTGTAAAAAAGTCATTGAATTGTAGATTGTGAGGGGTTAGGTTTTGATTTTGTTCACTTTTTTATAACATTTATATATTCGCCGGTATGTTTTGCCATGATGATAATGGCGCTATTTAGGTAAAATACATTGAGCAACGCTGCCACCGTCATCATCGTTATTAATACCTAAATAAACAAACCAAGAAAGCGAGAGAACAAGCAGCAATCGAGTGGTCAAGGTGAAAGTTGCGACACATGTAAAGTGAAACAACATGTTGTAAGCAATGACTTTATTTTGTGAAGTTAGTCAATCGATATCAATTTACTCAAAGCAATTCGTAAATGTATGTCTACATGCACATAACCATACATAAGAAACAACTTGAATACAGTTTTAATATAACAACTTTTCGTTTGGTCACATCCAACAAACAACTTGGAATACGACGAAGGGGCGACTAAGGCTAGCAAATGTAGTAACTGGCTGCAGAAAAATACTTGTATTTATTTTATAACAAAATAAAGAAACTGCATTCAAGTTTCAATTCTCGTTTTGCGAACATATGGGCAAAGCAGTGCAATTTTTTTTGGTATACAAGTTTAAGAAAATGCTTCAATCATCCGTTAATAGTTGATAAATTGCCACCTTAAACGGGATGTTTACTTGACTTCTACGGTTTTTTAGTAAGCAACAATACTAACGTGACATGAATCTACCTAGATTGCAACTAGTTTTCTTGGTACATTCATCCTAAATGTTTTATAATCGTTCAGATTCTGTCGCTATGTTAACGTTCTGCATTGGCGTTGATAAAACGCAAACGTGATGCTAAAATTAGTATACCTCTGCCTGATCAAACTCTAATATAAAAAAAAAAGCTGGCCAGGAAAATCCAACGTAAATAGCAAATTACCGGTTACCATGATATTTAAAGGCAAATAGTTTTGAATGTTAAGGTGAACTTTTTATTTTCTTTTTTTGCAAGAAATTGTAGAAGAGATGACAAACAGTTGACAATGTTGTAACGTCCTGCACAATTTTTCCGCTCAATTGGAACGTTCGGGTAAGCATTCTACTGAGCAGAAGCATCTGCTCCTTCTTGTAACCATTTCTGCATTATCTTGATACAATCGAGTGATGCAAAAAAGTGGAAGTTCGCTAAGCTAGAAGCACGCGGAATATATGCACAGCAGAAACCTGAATCAACTTGTTTAACCTTTAAATCAAGTGTTATTGCATTAAAGTGCATATTCTTTGTGACATACATTGACGCACACTTATAAATTTTATGGTATAAAAAATGTTTTCTTCTGTGAATATTGTTTAAGATGTTTCGCTAATATTCTTAATATTAATTAATTTTTTACTAGTGATTTGATGTTGCCACAAAAAAACAGAAAATGAAAGTGAATTTCTTTACCAAGCCAAAGCTTTACTATGGATCTAAGCGGTTTAGTCCGTAAGGATCGGCAGGGCCATAAGATTTGCGAGCTTAATAAGTTCCAACTGGAATTACCATAAGCATGAAATAAACTTTCGAAAAATTTCAAAAATTTGAAATAGAATTGTTTAAATTTCGTATCTTTGTATTCAATAAATCTCGAATATCATATTCTACTATTCTGAAGTTTGAGCAGGCCAAATAAGAAAATGTTAACTGTCACGGGAAGAAATAATTTGAAAACATGTAAATAAATCGGGCTGTCCCAACTCCTTTTGCTACCTGTTTTTCTAATATTCACTATTCTTTTTAAGCGGGTAGAATATCGTAAAATGCACATAAAAATGTTGAAAGGGTTTTTAAAAGAATTCAAATTTTTTCAGTTTCAGTGGTTTTTAGCACAGCTCAAACATAGTAAATCTCGATTTATGTATTATTGTGAAGAGCAATTCTGCAAAGAGAATGCTTATATTAAGCTTCCATTTATCAAAATATGGCACATAGGTTTCAAGGCTTACAAATTCAGCTGTAACATATTTCTATATATCTACAAGTTTTAAATATTTACCTTACCGCATTGGCGGGGACCAGTTCTGTTAATTAATGAATACTTTTGCTAATTAAATTCAAATTTTATTCGAAATTTATATTATATCTAATGCTAAACTAATGCTTCTTTTTTAAATTCGTATCTCCCCAATGAAAAAGGAAGCGAGCGAGATTCGCTCAAAAATATGAACGCAATATTGGCGTAGGCAATTTTCTTCTATTTTCATAAATAATTTGCGTTGCTGCCGTAAAATATTCGGAAATGTGTGACACAGATATGCATCGGTCTGGAAGTGTGCTACAAAAATGGTCCCGATTAGTTTATTAGCATGTTGATAATTTGGCTTTTTACACTTATACATTACAATTTTTGTGGTGGTTGCACAAAAAAATATGAAGATATAGGCATATGCCGTCGGTAGCTCGAAAACTAAAATAGGTAGATAAAATCGTATGTAAGCTTTTAAAGGTCTTTTTACACAAAATTAAAAGCCAACGAAAGTCTCAGGCGTACTGCATATTCTATGTGTGCAATTTTTCAAAATCAACATGCAATCGAATGCCGACTTAAATGTAAAAAAACTTATTTAATGGTTTAACCTAATTCGCTCTACCTATGTATACAAAGAGAAAGTCACACAATTTTACAATTACCTTGAAAAAAATGAAAAAAGTGGCTATTACGAATAGCCGAACGCTAGCCACGACTTAGAACCTGAAAAAACTTAACAATTCGTTGATATAGCTATGCTTGCAAGTTGGGGAAGAAACTGGTTTTGGAAGTTGAAAATAGAACGCTTAAATCTTAAAGCTACCTACTAGTGAAGAGAGGAAAGTGGTTGGATAAAAAAGTCTATTTACATCGCAGCAAGAGCATTACATTTTTTTAAAGTTTTCTCAACACTATTTTCTGGCATAAACTATGAACAAGAAGCCAAGCCGATTATGTCCTTATTTGTACCAAAAGATGCTAGTAAATATAAAAAAAAAAAACAATTTATCTCTTCGACCGCATCTGATATACAGGAACGTCTCGTGCGTTTGACCATCTTTAATTTTCCAGCTGCACCTAAGATCAAAAGCCTGTATGTACAACCTTATATTGACCTTATAGTGCACATAGCGTAACGGTGATTTGACTTTCAAATAGTGCGACGGAACTTATTAAGTTAGTTTCTCGTACTATGCTTTTTTGTGTAGAATTCATAGAGACTTGATTTAAAGGAATCGTGTTTCGTTAATTATTTCGGATGGAATTTGTGAACTTTTCAATCTTCACCTTTGCATAGACTAAAATAGAGTACTTCTTTATTGGAAGCGGAAATAACAAGTAAAGTACGAAATAGAATCCTTTGCAATATAGAAAAGAACTCTTTGAAAGTTTTATCGTTTATCATACAAGGAATGAAAAGGAAGGTTAGCAAATCCGTCGATGTCTTATAAACCAAATGAGGCGTACTTTTGGGTAATAGGATGCAGTTGCTATATAGCAGCCAGTTACTGTTAGTGTGATGAGGATAAGCATGAACAGCCGTACGAGATTACATAGATTTATTAAGAATTCTTCCAACAGCAGCCGGAATATGCTTCTGCAGATAACAAATGTCCAGCAAACTTTTTAAAATTAGAAATTGGCGTTCTATAAAATTAAGAATAAAAAAAATCTTTCTATGAGAATATATTTTTAAATATAAACATGTTTCGGGACGTATAATTTTTTCTCCAATCCAGTAACTTTGTTGTAGTATTTCCGTTCGTTTTGACAAAAGGCTTCTTCAATGTATCTTTCAAGAATAAAATGGATCTTGTCTGAACACAAACAATAAACAAATATGTGTTAAAAAAGTCGTGAACGTAGAAACATCAAAAGCATACGGAATTGTAAACTACAGAACAAACATTTTACAACTAAAATAAAGTAGTGGCTACTCTAACACAATCTAACAACGGTGTTTGTTTGTTATTTAGTTATTATTCATACCTCATCAATTGAAAATTACAAAAGAAATGTAATTTTGAAAGATATTTTAACATTTAGAATAGGAATGTGCTTTACCAATGACGCCGCAATTATAACTTAATGATACTTTATAATCCAATTTCATTTCGCCTATTGCAACGTAATAGCTTAGACATATTTGGAGTAAAGCCAATACGGCTTTCTCTTGCACTCTTCTGTTATGACGACATTAAAATTATCATCAGTTTGAGGATGAGCCTGCAATTCCACGCAAAGCTTGGAGTAAAAAAAAATTTTCTGTAACGCGGTTTAAAGCTACGCTTCACACAATGGTTTCCATGATTATCTCAATAAACAACTGAATGATCAAGAAACTCGATTAATTGTAATTGTCAAATATGATGATCAGTCTCTTTTTATCATATAATCCATCGAATTATTACCCTAAATTAGTATAAACATAGAAACGAGCAGTGAATGTTTTGCCGAAAGAATTTATCGCAACTTGATATCATAACCGGTTTTATCATACACATCACCGAATGTTGAGGGGTATATTCATTTTGTCAAAACGTTTGGAACGCCCAGAAAGAAGGATCAAACTGCAAATCAATTTATATATCTCCGTCTGTCCGTCCG
This sequence comes from Glossina austeni, assembly GCA_000688735.1. Taxonomy (NCBI): domain Eukaryota; kingdom Metazoa; phylum Arthropoda; class Insecta; order Diptera; family Glossinidae; genus Glossina; species Glossina austeni. The sequence continues at coordinate 1,258,369 of KK502446.1, forward strand.
TCAACTTGCGTGTCTGTCCGTTTGAATAATATCTGATATAAGCATGCCCCTGGCCGCAGAAATGAAGTCGTTGACTTCAAATTTTGCAGAAACACTGCAAATTCTCGCATGCGGGTTGGTATTGAAAATGAGCTCAATCAGTCGTAGGACACGCCCACTGCAACACGTAAACCGATGGCACCTCTGTTTTTGGAAGGAAATGAAAAATTGGTTTTTTGCTCATTGCTCTTAAACTACAGCAAATAAATGTACAAAAATTTGAGCGTTTACTCTACGGACGATGTTCTAGCATCTGTGCAAAAAGATGGAAAAGATTGACCACGCATGCCCAATATTATGGTGTATAAAAATTTAATTATTTTTTCAATACCTCTATAGCACGCCTAAATAAGCTTCAAAACCCCCATAAAGTATACAAATTCTTGGCCAGTCACCACGCTTGAACCCAAACATGTCTGCCAGTTCGTCTGTCCGTCTGTCTGTTTGCGCAACTTTGTAAAAATTGCAGTCAACATTTTCCCTTTGGCGAAAATGAAGATATCGTTCTCATTTTTTTAGGACAACGGTGATGGGCATAAAAGATTCGGTCAGGATCGAATATTATATTCTTATTTGTTTCTTTTTATAACATGTTTTGCTGAAACATTGAGTGAAAACACCAAGATTTCTTTTAATGAAAGTCAAAAAATATTCAACAATTTAATACGGTAGAATTGTTTATGATACATTGGCTTAATCGACAATTTTGTACAACCAGTGTACATATAGCTCGACAAGCCCGTTGAGAATTTTATCGAGGACTTTCTAACGGGCAAATGTATGACAAATGTACAACCTGCAATTAACAATTAAAACAAATAAAATTTTGGGTAATACTACTATTATGGTTAGTAAAACTATGATCCACTCATAGAGTTTATGAACACAAACAACTATATTAATATTTTATTGCTGTAAACAAAAGCTATGTTATAATGCTAAATTGCGCAGCAACGGTTTGTGGTTTGTATACGAATATTTTTTCTTTATATGCACAACATTAGATGAACATACCTGCACTTGATTTTACGTATCATTTCTTTTTTTTCTTTGTTTTTAAACGAGTTGCTCTAAAGTATAATTTTATTCAAAGCTTACTTTACTTTATGTTATTCTAAATTATTCTTATATGATCTCTGCATGTGAATGCAGTTGTCCTAGAAAGTGACGAAGTCTGTTTACTTGCTGACCTTGATATATAGTCGCCATGTGCACTTCTGTGTAAAGTTATAATATTTTCCGAAGCTTAAAGCCATTTTTAATGCGGCAATTTGATGATATAAACAGAATTTTATGAAAATTAGTTTTAAGATTTTATAATAGTTTAAGCTTTTGAAAAAAGTCACAAGAATAAGCAGCAATTTGTTCCAAACTACTATGCGCCTTTATAAGTGTTTCTGTATGGCAGAAGTTACATAAACCATTGGGCAAGCATTAATCCCTTAGGGCTAATAACTTTTACGATGGATTAAATTTTTTTCACAAATATATTGTATCTGTGCCAACTGTCTATCTATCTAAGTGCCATAAAAAAATAGAAACAGAACGCCTTCGCGTCATTCTCGATTTTTGACATTGTTTTATTAGTTTAAACGTGAATTATTTCATCAAAATTAAAAAAAAAGCAAAATTTAACACTAATTTTTAAAAGCCGTTGATAATATTTATAACAAAAAACATTTTGTCAGTGACAAACGTTTCATTCCACATATGTGCATTGGCTTTCCAGGGAATAAAACAGCCGTTACGTTATCTATACGGCTAATTAATATGATTCTCACTATCTAATGCATCCGCAATATGTCGTTCGTAAGCTGATTTGAAAACCACTTACTATTTTAACGTTCTTTTGGCGGTTTTAGTAATCCTCTTATAAAATAAAATAGTTTTTAATATTTTTCGTTTTGCCATTTTACAAATTCTTTCAAATTTAAGCAATTTGCAAAATATTTGGATTACATATTGTTGATTTGGAAAATAGATTCCTTGCAAGCTAATGTGACTCAATTTATTACGCCCAACACCACTTCTTTTCAATCACTGCCCATATAACTCCCCATTCTGAGAAGTCGTTATAGGAAAAAAGTGGGAAATTTCGAAAATTTCTCGACAAAAGTGGCTAAGTAATACTATTTCGGCATTCAAAATTGGTGTGACAACTCTGGACCTGGTCTTTGTCTACAATAATTTGTAAAATTTGCTTATTTTAAAAGAAAAGCGTCACTTGTCCCTAATTGCCGCAGACTTTTTCTTCCGCACAAAGTGTTTAACACATAATCGCTATTTCAAAATAGCCATAGCACTGACACACAAAGTTAGATCAATGTTGTTGTTAACAATGTTGACATATGTACGTACGTACTTTATTGTATATTTCACGACCATCTAAATTTGTTACAAATACTTATGTCACCTAGCGTTAGAGGAACAGGTTAAATGAAACTACATAACTTATGTGTTCGGAGAATATTTATTTAATGTATATTTGGCTACTTCATAAGAAAAGTGCAGTTAAAGCACAACAAGAACAGTTCTTCGAGCGAGAATGGAAATTTTCCAGTCAAAACATCGCAGTCTACATAGGAGTGAAATAAAGAAGCTTTCGTCTGAAGTCTTTTGTGTTTTCTATTACTTATTTGTACTGAACTATCACCCATCAACAGTATTGTTATGTGCAAGCTGTTCACGTGCTGCCATAACTTGGAAATTGTAATTGAAATTTAACTGAACATTGCAGGAAACTCGCTTTAATTTCCGCGTTTGCAACATACCATCATGTCTTTGCTCTTCATTGTATGCGATCTTTCTTTAAATTTCTTTCGATCTATTTCCGTCTGCTCATATCTTAATTTGTTTTGCTGGGATGAAATAGGGAGAAATTTAATTAGCCTGTAGTGTCTATTGCTACTTGAAAAACACAGTTAAATAGGAAGATTTTTAGAAAGAAAGCGAAGAAGTAAAATGTACAATGCATATCAAATCCGGAAATTCTTTATTAGATGAAATTAGTGGCCAAAATATGTATAAAAAAAATTATTTTCGTTTGGAAACAATTAACAGATGTGAAGTTATTGACCATGAGAGCTATGACGAAATTATAAAAACATGAGTTGCTACATTCCAAAACGAATTCTCCACTTCGAGCTTCCGGATAATATTAATTGGCTCCTACTTTCAAAACTAAAACCAGCATTTACTTCAGAGGGTGTCAAACATGAAACCGATAGATGCCTTTTAGCTGTTTTATAAAGTATATTGAAGAGTTAGGTAAAATGGTAGCAAGTAGCAATAAAAATAATACATCCTTTTTGAAAGGGGCTATTCAAGCGAAGGAAAATTTCGGCGAAAATTAGCCACAGTGAAACATCGTAGCAAAAACAATTTACCCTTGACAAGATTTTTCACGAGAAAAAAGTATCTATAAAGCAAAATAGCTTTTATTAAAATTTAGATTTCGAAAAAAACAAAAAACACGCAGGGGGGCTAGAGTTGTGCTCAATTTAGAATATTATTGATTGAGCTCTTGTTAATTTAGCTGAAACTTTATATCTTTTAATTGGATTTGTACTAATATTTTCGATGTGAAACTAGATAGATATAGTAAGGTTTATAACAATCATTTTTCCTCAAGACGATTTGTGGGCCAAGTTTCATGAGAACATATTAAATTCTAGGCCCTTCTATTCTACAAAGGATCAATTTTCGTGAAAATCTATATATAGGGCGGGATGGGAAAAAAGGCCGTGATTGTCCAAATTTGGTAAAGTTAATTTTTTTATCTTACATTACTATGCATGATCTGATCTTACATTAGAAAAAATTTCTATTATGTTTCCACCAAAATATCATATATGTGCTGCTTTGACTTATAACCTTTTGCAATTTTTGTGATGAAACCGCTATGACTTCACTATAGAACTTCTGGTATTCCTGGCTGTTCACGAGAGCCTTTTGAACTCAGCTTTACACTACTGAGAAAGTTACGAAGAAACCGAAATAAGTGGGTATAGCGAAACATGAAAACTATATTTCACCGCTCGTTGAAAATCCCGTCAAGCAACGGTCTATTTTGTTTCCTATCAACAGAAGCAGATTAAAAAGCGATCCATTAAAGTCTTTGGTTTTAATTAATACGTTGCACAACTATAAGACCTAGCCTTACGCAAATGATTCAAAATTATTGGCTAACGTTTAGTTCCGCTGCTATTTCATGACATGAAATATGCCGCAGGGTTGCGGGCTCTACAGACGTTTATCAAGAAAAATTATTCAAATCTTGGCCAACGCCTAATAGTTTTCTTTAGGCAAACCTCTCAAACACAATAGATCAAAAAATTTTAAACTAATAGTGTAGCAGTGAACACGTTTGCACAAAGGCTAAATGGCCTTATGATTGAAAATCTTTTACTTCAGATATAACTTGGTTTCTCTCCGTAAACTGCAAGAGCATTATAAGCAATAGAAAAGAAGTCAAAGTAAGCCTACATACACTTTATGTACCATGTGTCGATGCCTATATGTACAAAACGCCACTTGTGCATATGTACATGACTGACGTATTCCTTGTAAGCGAATATTGCATAAATAAATTTTTTCTTTTTTTGAGCTACCTTAATCGGGAACTTGTTCTACGAAGTGTTACTAATTTTTGCAGCCGCACACCAAAGAAAAACAAACAAATTTCACGAAATCTCTGATGTCTAAATAGAAGGTAATATCTGACAGTAAAGAAAAGCAGCTAAAGAAGTATAGGTGACAGCTTGTTCACAAGTCTCAGTATTCAAGCAAAAATACGAAAGAGAATAAATAAATGTATTAATCAAAGCGGAGTTTAATGTAATATATGCAAATAAAATATTACAAACTGGAGAGCACTGGACTACAACGTATTACTAGTCAAAGTAACTTTATTATGTAGAGATTAAAAGTTTACAAATTTTTTTTTTTTACCGCAATTTTCATAAGTATCAAATACTAGCGCCCAGATGAAGTTTAGAGGAGCCAATCAACAAAGGAAAACCAAAATTGCTGTTAAATTTTATAATGAATCTGTGCGTAATTATAATTATCTTAAGCATAATAAGTAATAACTATGTCAATAATTTTGAGCTTTAATTATAAGTGAACATGTATTCGTTTGCAAACCAGATCGGCTCATTAAAATGTAATAAAATAACCGCTTTTTACAAATTTTTTGTCGCTTTTTGTTTACGATAAAAACCAGTATATTTCCTATTTGTATCTTTTTTGCAATTTTACCAATGACTCATTGTCGAAACAGGCAATCAATTCAAAAGCAAACAATCTGTGTTTCGTTTTTCTTGTTCGTTTATAACTCTAGAATTTTAATGAGATTATCGACAACATGGAACAGAGGCAAATACTGCACCACAAATGGTTTTACAAAAATTTATTTATGCAATTTTTTTCAAAGTAGCTTTAAAAGAAATTTAACTAAAATGTTGATTTTTGTCTCATTCCCCTGAATTGACAAGTAATACGCGCATGTATTATATAATTATTCTGCAACTTTGTCTAATTTTGTTCACAATGAATGAACGAAAATTGCAATTTGAATAAGAACGATCTATCCTATCTGTATGATCATACCATGTAACCAGCTTCAAAAAATCGGAGTGCTTTTAACCCATCTTTTTATATGCTTTAATGATTGGAAGACACATAAGATTTTCCAGACATTTATGTTGTAACCGTTTTCTCTGTACATATGGACTCCTCTCTTCAAATTATTGTTTGGACCCGTTTCTTCAAATTATTGTTGTAGCCTTAAATAACTAAGTCTATCTCAAAGTTTTTCTTATTTCTTTTTAAGGTTTTAGTTGAAGAAATATGTAAGGGTTTTTAACAAATTGAATTTTGTGTGATTGACGATTATTTGAAAGAAACAATTAAGGTTTGAAAAGAACATAAGCACTTTTCTTCAAAACGTTGTTTGAAAGATATTGTAAAATTCCAATTCGAATTACTTACTGCTTTGAAAATCATTTTTGGAGAACAACACATTTGTATTTAGTTTTCATATCTACATTTGTTTTATATATTGCGTTGCTTTATAGAAACTTTGTCTAACGAGCAAACCAGCTGAGCGGTTCACATCTTATGCATTAGATGATGAAATATGTTTATGAATGTTTTGCTTGCTAAATCGACCACTCCCAAAATTTTTTTTTTACTCTCCTTTCAAAGCGCTTGATTCATGCCTAACTATACATGCTCTAAATAAATTTCGCTAGTGCGACATTCTTTTTCATTTTGAATAATAAATAACTTATTTCGGATGTCAGTCTTTTCAGGTGCCAGACTTATTAACTTCATACTTCAATGTAAATGATAATAAAATGCGAATAATAACGATTTTGGTCTTTATTACCAATCAAGTGCTTTTCAACAAAGCAATTGAAAGTTAAACAGAAGACAATTTTATCTATAGTTCGTAAGTTATTGGCAATCTGAGTGGTATACAAGCAAACCATTCAGCCCACGTTTAAAATTACATTATGAAAAAATCTCATATACAGTCTCTTACCTTGTTCTTATTTCGGTGACATACAGTGAATTCTCGCGTTCTCATAGCAATTTTGAATAATGTAATTGAATTGAATCAAATCCTGCTAAGATCTGAAGTGGAAAAGCAAATGCTAATTCAGTACTTAAAAAAACGTCTATAAATCTACGATGGCGATGTCAGTGAAAGTGCGGTTAAAAAATCGCTTCAGATGAAAGAAAGGCTGCCATGCAATCATTCTATCAGCTATGGAGAAAATTATATTTTTAAGAAATAACGTTGAAATTAAAACCATAAATAAGAACATGATGGTCGCGCATTGCCAACTTTTACGCACCCTACCAAGAAATAGACCCAGATTTCAGATTTGTTTCACTTAGTTATGCTCTACGTCACTAGTTGTACAGTGTATACCTAGTTAGTGCTGACGTATGCAACGCCAAGATGAACTTAAGATAGCCCCTTAAGACACCTTCTATTATATCGATTGATTCAGAACCTTTTTTTAAATCGATCTAAGCTTGTCTGACCGTGTGGCGTCTGTTCTGTGTTCAAGCTGCAGGCTGCAATTTTTGAGATATTTTGACGAAATTTGGTACGCAGAAATGTGTTGAACCAAAAACGAACATTGTTGAAAACATTTCAAACCGACCTAAAATTTTAGATTTTCGTCACAAGTATCGTTTAGTAATAGTATGTTGCAGATCTAAATTGATGTCAAATTTTGAATCGGATGGGCCAATTCTTTAAGTCCTTTGTCCTATAGCCGTTCGTATGGAAACTGAATGTTTATATTGTAAAAAGGCCCAATTTTAAATACTTCTGGATGAAAATTTATTCATAACAAAAAATTGGCATAAAAATTAGCCTTACCGAATTTGAATAGCGCGTATGTCTGGTCTTTGGATTCTAACCCATACAAGAATTCTTATGAAAAAATAAGACTTTACATGCCAAATGGTATGGCTGGAACATTTCCATTTTATTTTTTGTTGTAAAAATTGTAACGTGGAGCTATAAAATTTAAATAAGTTCAGTTATTATTATACAAATTCATATGTTGTACTAATTAAAAGATGGTTTTTGATTGTTTCGGTAATGTAATCCAAAACTTTTATCATTTTCACCGTACTTTGTTATTTTATTATTCGAATAAAGCTTATTCATATTCAGGGCTTTTCGAACGCTCCAAGTTCGCAAAAGTTTGAAATTTCTTGGATACTTTCTTATAATCGTGCCGATTCCCTTAAGAAGTCTTAGCAAGATTATATTTACGAAACTACATTCTGTAGTTTGCTCAGTATCGCTGCATTCTTCGTCGCGTGTAACCATCAATGACGGTCAGAGCATCTAGCAGTACCACTGAGTTAGATTATTTAATTTTGCTCTTATGGTGGCGATATAAGTAAAGCAAATACCAATTTCTTTCATTAGTTTCATTACTTTGACAAATTAAATTAGCATTAAAAGGTATGAACTGTAAAATGCAAACCCTGTGCCTTGGCTGGAATTCAGCAGCGTGTTTTCGGTGCTAGCTTTTTTCGATGCTCGATGCGAAGCTCGTAGTTCAGAATTTATTTACGACAGTTTCTCAGCGTCTACAAATGGAAATTATCCACATTGTCATATTATGCGTTATCCCGTGCTCGCGAGCTCGTGCAATTACTGCCCTCATTGAGTTCCCTTGCCCCGCCTTTAAAACCATTGTCCAAGGATCTTATAAAAAATTTACTAAGGAATAGAAGTCGGCTAGTTTTTTCGCCTTTTTGGTGAATTTATAATCTTCTTTCAATCGTAATAGGCACTTAAAGGTGATTTCTCATTCATCCGCATTTAGATACTATTTACCTCTTTTCCAAAGAACTTGACCGGACAGTGCTTATTTATGCGTATGTTAAAAAATTTTCATAACTGTTGGGCTTAGTTGTGAAAAGAGAGAAAATTAATCGGCTATGGTTTTTAGTAAAATAAAAAGCAGGCAAGTTAAGCGTTGCAGGTAATGCTGGCCACCTTTAAATATTCTGCATCAATTCGTTTAATATAATACTTCACTTATTTTTGTTCCAGAACGTTAAAAATTATAATTCGTTGCTACTTTAGTGCGTACTTTTCGTTGAAACTTTCTGTGCAGAAACTAGTTCTAAAAGTAGACCTATGTAGCTCAAATTTACGACGTGTTCATGGCTAATCTTCATCATAACTTAATAAAAATTACGCCCTGTTGTCATTAAAAGGCATATTTTTTGTGAGAATGTTTACCTAAGTAAGGTTCTTAAAAAAGTTAGATTTTGTCCAACTTTCGGCATTTGTTGATTATGTCAAGTTAGACCCTTTTTAACGTCTTTCTGTCTGTTGCCTGTCCATGTATGCGTCCGGCCTAGAAAGGCTGCATTTTTTGAGGAATTTTGATGAAATTTATTACACTGATGTGCTTTGGCCCGAGGACAGCACCTGTTTAAAATTAACTGCATCGCACAACTTTTTCGAACATTTCCCTCATATTGGTGTTTTAGCATATTAAAATTATGCAGAAAATGTTCAGTTTATTGAACCCTTGCCGCGAAAACAGTCTTACGAAGCAAAATGTGTAATATAAAATAAAGGAAAAATCGTGGACAATACCAGCATCTTTTTCTTAACCACCACCGGCCGGTGAGATTATATATATTTTGCCCTTTTGTAACACCTAAAAAGCTTTAGACACCACAAGGTATAAATTGATTTAAGTACCTCCGTTTTTTCCTCTGTAGAAAGACTTCGGTAAACATTCGCTAAGCTGCAAAAAGAAAGTTATCGGTTTGAAATTTGAGAGAATCGTTGTAAATTTCTTCACGTTGGGCGTGGTAGGTCAAAGAAAACAAACTGAGGGAACATTCGCTGTCAAGGGGTTTTGCTCATTACGCATAAACTAAAGCATGGACTCTGCAAAAAGAAAAAATATTGGCTATGCCCGCCAAAAATTATATAGCATGGAAATTTATTTTTTCGCTTTTTTTGTAGTTTTCTTTTTTGAATAAAGATGGGGGATATAAAAATTCGTTCACAACAGAAAATAAGTTGTACTTATAGCACCATACTTGTTACTTGTAGCGCCATAAGTTGCATAATGTCTATGGAATTTTATAGTTATTTTCTCTTTTCATTTTTGTTGTTTTTACAGATCATGACGTAATAGCAGAGAGGGTTTATACATTTGTGAATAACGACATTAAAGATCATAAATATGGCGTCGTCCCCGCCTTCTTCAATATGTACTCATTTTTCGCAAAATGCATGGAAAAAGGACTTATGTTCGAATTGCTTCAAGTCCAAAGATGAACATAAGCAACCTATCTTGGCGACAATTGCCAAATTCGCATGTGCCCCTGCCAATGTTAGCAGCAGCACAAACAGCACCTTACATTCGCACTTCTGCCTGAACACGGAAAAGACTGATTATCCTAACAAGCACAAAATGCCGACAAAAGCTTGCATTAAGAAATCAAAGTTATCCAGCAACAAGAACAAATCCCATAAGGTATGTTTTCCGAAAAACCTCTCCGAAGTAATCGGCTATGGTGGTGAATGGTCAGATGATTCGGATGATGATCATGATTTTATGAATTTGGCGAATGATGAAGACGAAAAAGTTTCTGTTAGTGACGATGAAGATATAATAGAATTGAGACGAATCACACGTGCAAACACTGATTTCAATATGAATAATGGAAATTTGTTGGGCGATGCGCAAGAGAATATTAAGAAATCGTTTGCTGCCTTAAAATTGGGGGCCCCTCAAGTGGATAAGGAAGGTAAAAAGCAGACTTTGCAAATAAATGTAATGCCGTTTGGAAGCAATCCTCTATCTCCCAACCAACCGTTACTTAAAACTAAATTTGAATCAAAAACATCCAATGCAAAAAGCATACCTGCCAGCATTAACACATCAACAAGTGATAGCAGGCTTTCAAGAGATAACAGTTGCGCTCTCTTGCCTTCCAATACATTTATCTCAAAGTCTTCTTCACCAGCTTCTCTTGAATCATCCGATACAGACGGTACAAACAGTCCACCAATTGAACGAGCAATGGAAAAGTCTTTACTTGATGAAATTTCCGAAACTTTAGAAAAGAAACAAAATGAAGCTAAAAGCGTTTCAACCAATAGTACTTCTCCTGCAACGAGGGGCACTAAAGTTAAATTTGAAATTACTAGCTTAAGCGACTCGCCGGAAAATAAAATATTTCTCGATCTTAAAAAATCTATCGTACGTAATACTCCGATCAGTAAAGATCAAATGAAACCTAAAGTAAATGTGTTTCACAAATATTCAGATACTGAAAGTATTAGTTCGGATAACGAGAATGGTGTGTCTGCCTACTATGATGTGGTGGAATCTCAGACGAATTATGAAAATCTCCCGGATGGCAAATGTGCCAGCAAGGAAGACTCTTCCGTTGCTTTGAAGAAGATGAACGTTTCCACAGATGTATCCAACACTATTTACACTACTTCCCAATACATAACTGATATGTTGCTATCCTCGAAAACACGCGCTGCTTCTTACAATTTACACGAAGGAAATTTTATGACTAGTAAAATAACTTCGGATGGTTTGATAGTTACAAAATGCACTTCAGATGATACTTTAGATTCCACAACCAGTAGCTTTGATGGCAGCAGCGATGAAGAGACCTCTTACAACGTTATTCGTAGTGAATCCGATTCGGGAATAGGTATAAGTTTAACCAACGAATATAAAAATGTAGCCATAACCGCAAAAGATCGTAAGTGTCCAGATCAAAGTGCGAAGAAGAAACTAAGTGCGAGCACTAATAATTCGGATTACGAGGACATACAGATCACCGAACAGGAATCAATAATTACCGTTAAAGAAAACGATATTACGGAGAAATCTCGTGAATTGCATGGTGAACCAGATGGCAGTGCTGATCCGGACGGCAGCTTAGAGCAGAAAACCGAAAAAATACAAAACCTACCGGCTCTCCCCAAATCGCCACCTCCTACAAATGTTATGGATGCTCGTCCTCCGTTTTTAAACCGATTTCAAAAGAATCAACCTAATCTGGTAATAAAAAAGCCTGACTTACCTGTGAAACCAGCAGTTACTGCTTCCCAAACTCCTTTAAAAACATTTGTAGGGAAAAAGCCGGAAGAACGGCAGCAGGTAAAAAGTCAACTGCAAACAACTATATTGACGTCGCAAGAAAACTTAAATCTAAATGATTGCTCAAAGGAAGAATTTAAGTTGAAAAAAGGCAAAGCTCCAAATCCGCCTCCTGAAACAAAATGTCCCGGCTCATCTATAAGCGATAAAGATTATAGCACCGAAATCGAAATTGTGGAAAGAGAGAAAAAGGAATTAACAAAAGAACAGGACGCAAATGAAGGAGAACTACATAAAGTTCACCCTTCATCCAGCTTCAAAGAAAAATCCTCAATCTTGTTTCCTTCATCTTCCGAATTAACAAATAATATTTATCCCCGCAAATTCACCAGTAACGCTGCCGTTAGTGGTGGTAATAACTGTGGTACTGTTAGTAAAGCTATGGCTGCTCATGTCTTAAAAGAGAAGGATAAACGTGAAAGAGCTATAATTAATCCAAAATTCCGCAGTCTCAATACTTTCGTAACACAGCGCAATAACGCTATAAAAAATTTGCAATTGCAGAATGCAGCTGTACCCAAAGGCGCAAAGCACACGCCAGAACCTAGCCCCAGAAATCAAAGTAATTTCTCCATATCTGAAGAATGTTTGACAGAATCGACTAGGCAACCGGTTACCAGTTCAGCGTCGGTAACAAATTTGACTGCGGTCCCTGCCCACAATACTGTCGATAAAACGAAATCGAATCCTGGAAGCAAAACTAAAGCTAAATTTTCTATTAAGAAATTTTTACGTATGGGAGTTAGCAACAATAAAACTTCCTCAGAAAACTTAAGTAAACACAATAAAGAAAGCATTTATTCAGAGATATGTACAGGTGAAGAAGCCAACGTTTCTGGAAAACCACGTTTAGTTATTATACATCCAATCGATATTAATCCTACGGCTGTGGAAGTCGTTACGGATATAACGAAAACTAGCGAAACGATAGCTGCTCAAACGGTGGCAGTAGTTACATCGAAACCACCTGCACCGCCACTACGTTTAACAGACGGCCTACGTGTCCCGGACATTAATAAACCAGCTCGACCTCCACCACCCAAAAGCGCGGAGCTACACAAAAAACAAAAGATAACTTTAACGACTACTTTAGCAAATTCAGGGATTACGTCAGAAACAAAAATTAAGAGCTATAACACACACAGTACAGGAGATCCCCCATCAAAAGGCATCATTAAAAATAAATCCGATAATGTTTATGCCAATTTAGGTAAGTAATTGCGTGCTCACAGGTAAACGAAAAACCAACCGCTCTCGAATGAATTATGTCGACCCTGTTTCATATTACGTCTGACTTTTTAATAGAGCAAAGGTACATACAAGACGTCATAGTACAACATTCACTCCATCTGGCCAAGGCCTCCAAATTCTGTTGGAAATCATTGAGATAAAAAAATATGACTTAACGAGAAAATGACTGTAAGCAAAGTGTTAAAGTGTGAAACACAATAGTTACAGAAATGTAAGGAGAATATGTTTTTCCGTATACTTTTTTAGAAGAAATGATTTCTGGCCGTCATTTATTTAAAAGCTACCGGAGTTGCTGGAAGGTTTTAAAGAAATGTTGTTTTCTTTTCTTTAGGTGCTTTGGAGCTAACAAAATTTTCACGAGTTGCGCGCTATGCTATCGAACCACTGCAACCATAATATCAATATTTTATTTGGCATATTCTTTTATGCAATTTGTTGCACGTCATTTGACGTGTTTGCAATCTCGCGTAAACTTAGGGCCCCGGCTTTATATTTTCGTATAATTTTCTCTTGCAGCGTGTAACTATTGCTTCAAAATATTAGTTAAGGCATTGAAAATTACTTTTGCGTAGCATATATTTCTCAGAAGTGAACACCTTTCATCGTTTTCCACTTTATTGGAATTCTTGACTAAATTGGTGAACAAATTTTAAAGTGTTTAGGAATTCGTTGTAACCGCAAAACCTCGTCATGAATTAGTTTATAGAAAACATATAAAAAGCCTACGTTCATATTAACTCACAACTCTTGGATTACTATGCAAATTTTTTGCCTCCGCTTTTCAAAATATTCAATCATTTTTAGATAGTATATGGGCATAAATTTGATCTATTATACACGTGAACTATATAGGACTGGTTAGCTTCCATTTTTACATCCAGAACAGAGATGAAACTTCATAAAATATATATTCCCGGTTGTTAAATTTATGCATGTAAAATAAATGAATCGCCGTTAACCCACATTTTTAGAGACGTAGTAAGTGCGTACTTACGCAGTTAAAGAATTTATCGCGTATGTTGAAAAACAAAAATATGGATTAGTTAACTAACATTAACATCATGCTATTATATATTGTCATGGTTATCAAGCCAACGTAACAGGTTTTTGTATATGCGCAACGATAAGGTATTATATTTCGACAAGTTTCAGATCTGTTTGTGCGGTATTAGCAAGTGTTTTACAATACTTAATGCGTCTCTGAAACTTCTCTTCAAAATTTATTTTTTCTCTCCTTCTCAATCGATTTTCGAGAATGCGTCGCTTGCTACGTAAAATGTAAAATTTATTATGTATATGGATGTCATATAAGTAGAACACCTTATGGTTCATCTAACCCAGTTAACGTCGAACGCTTGCTGTCTTTTCATACATCTCATTTCTTCCTCTCTGAATGTTGATTAAGTGCTCCGCGCTTTGCTGTTGTCTGTGTTAAAAGAAATCTTATCAAAATATGCCTGTTGTTGTTGCTACCAGTCCATGCCTCTATCCAGTAAAGTAAACCTGTCTGCACATGTTCATATCGATATTGGCTTTGCATTTCGTTTGTTTATGTTTTCATCAAAATCTGTTAGTATATTGAAGTCTTTATAACGATCGGATTACTTGTCAAGATTGTGACCAAAGAACATTAATGCTATTGTCATATGCGTATGTTTACACCTGTTTAAGTGTATGTACCGTATCGTCTCCCCATTGGTAGCCTCTTTTATATTGAGGTTAATAGGTGAAACGTTGCCTTGAAGGTTGCATCCGTTTTTATTTTTTTAACGTTTCTTAGTTTTTTTTTTTATTTCGCTAAGATTTGCTAATTAATCTAAGTAAATGGAGTATGTGAACAATGTTGGATGCTATATGATTGTGTGAAAAGAGCTTTTTAGGTATGGCTGTGTGGTCGGGAGAAAGAATAGTTAAAAGAACGTAGATTAGCACGAATTAAATTTGCAACTTTAAAAAGATTTAAATTTGTTAAATATTGTAAGCAAACTGCTAAATATCATAGCCAAGAAGTCAGTGAAGATGCTTCTAGTCTCACAATTAAATAAGTTTTAAGGTTGAAATAAACAGTCTTAGTTGAAAACAGATCTAGCGAGCAAAGGCTTAAATAAGCAAAAAATTATAACATAACAGATATTAATTGAAAATATGGAGGAAATATTTTCCAATAATCTTCCTACAAAAACAGTCACAAAGAAAATGACTTGTAAAAATGCCCCGACCACTAAGAGGTTACTTTCGATTTGGATGCGTTTTGCATTTTTTTATATATAAAATAAGGTATAAGAAAAATTGCAGGCGTATGCTTAAAAAAAGTAAAAATGTATAAAAAGTTTTATTTTACACTAAGCTTTCATATTCCGGCTTTCCTTTTCCAATTCACACGGGTATCAGAAACATTACTTTTAGTCACATACGACTTAAAAGATTGCACGAGAAGTCTACCCACTTATTTTTAATTTGCAAATGTGACCATTTGACAAAAATATATTAAATATTTGGAAAGTTTTCATACCTTCTTTTCGATTCGCCAGGTGAAATCCGCTCGGCGATAGCACCGCGCAAGCCTGAACGTACTGCCAGTATGCGTGAGCGCGAAGCTCAATTGGAGTTGGCTCGTAAACGTCGTATAGACGGGGGTTGTACCATCGACGGTGGATTGCCACAACCTATGGACAACTGTGATACAGTCTCGATTTGCTCGTCAAATGAGGCAAATGTATCTACACTAACACCAGTAGAGCAGCAGCAACAACAACAACAACAAGGACAGGAAGAACAACAACATCCAACATCTGCAAATTTGAATGATTCCAATAAACCAGACCATTTTAACAAAAATGCCTTCAGTCCGCTAATGAGTACGAAGGGAATCGAAGGCAAGCCGCCCAGCGGTAGTGGTCGAATAAGCACGTTCGAACGGAAAAAAAATGAAGCAAAAATTAATATATCAAATAAATTGGAAATATTCGATAACCTTGTGAATGGCACTAACGTTGTAGCCCCCAATATGTGCAATGGTTTGGAAAATTGCCCCAGCAGCATAAAGGATTCCGTACGTAAAATAACAAGTACTATAGACAGTTATCTGAAAGATAAACGAAATTACGAGAATTTGTATGAATGTGTAAAAGATCTGCCAGCCCCACCAGAACCTCTAGCTCGTTCAATTGACTCGCAAACAAATCAACGCATTGTGCAAACAACTAAGCGCAATAATTTATATGCGGACAGTGTATCCGTCGCAAGTTATACTCGAAGTGAATATGGGACAGCTCGGAACTATGGTTTAAATAATAGTTTAGGTATGAGAAGAAGTCGAGAATTAAAGCTGCCTTAAAATATCAATTAAATATTTTTTTTTGTTTACCCAGCAAATATCCCTCGTATGACATCCTCATCGTATTGTGGCAGTGAAATGGGCGATTTGGATATATATTCTCCCTATAGTTATTATGGAAGTGAGACGGGCGGTGACGTAGTTACAGATATTAATGACAGCGTTTGGGGAACGCCGACGGTAAGAAAGAGAATATGGGATCTTTACAAGACAAAGGAATTAATTAAAAGCTAATATCTTTTTAGGCTTCTACAAATCGGGCGAAGACCGTGAACCGTTTGCGTATGCGCAAAGGCCGCAGTGTAGTACATAAAACTATAGAGGACAATTATTCGGCAGTCGTAGGAGCTAATCATGAAGCCTTGGCACAGGTGTTAGAGCAAGTAAGGAAGCGAGTATCTTTGAATATACGTCTCATTTTTCAATTTTTGTCATTTTCGAAACACTTCTATGTGCCAAATTTGTTTAAAATGCAGCTACAACAAGCACGCATGATATCGCCTGCCTTGAGACCTTTAGCCAACGCCATTAATTTGCGTTTTGAGGATTTTACAATTTTGGAAGGGGTCCAAGCATTTGTAGTAGGTAAAAAAGCATTCCACGCAGCTATTTGGGCGTCAACATCGGTCACTTTAGCGCTTTCTGCTGATTGTAATCAATTAGCTGGCGCCGGTGGTGAGCTTAATCAATTAACGGGCGGGATATCCGGTGCTCTCAATCCTATTACGGAATTTTGTGACCTGGTCCCCAGCTATCATTTGCCTTTAATGCCGTCAACTGAAGTCACTTTATTGCAAGCCACAATATCTGTCCTACCACGTTTGCAGTTGGACACACTGCTATCCATCGGAGCAATTCTAAAGGGCAAATCTCAAATTTTAGACAAAAGTAACTACAGTTTCCGGGGTTCAATACCCAACTTAACCATATCAAAGGAAAGTAACAACACTAATGTCATAAGAAATGGTGTATCCGTGCAAAACCTGACCACTTTAAATGAAGAAGCCATGGATAAAATGAACACAGAAGAAGCAAATGATAGTAACAGTCCGACTGCTTTGAACGGGACGCCAGCTTTTGATGATGTTATGACAAGAGAAGTCGCCTTCATAATGCTACAGTTAATAAACGGCATGAAGAACTTGCAGATTAAGGCCATCGAAGAAATGCCTTTAAGCCTTTCAAATGTGGTGCTTTCGAAAGAAGTCGATAATAAAGATGCCCAAGCCAGACTATGCGTGCTACAAGGGTAAGCTTTTATTCGTAAATAAATTAGAAAATATTGTTTCAAATATGTTTAAAGCCATGATTTCCTTGCATCTTTAGCAGCAACAATCACCAAGAAGAAGATGAACCTATGGGTACCTTATGCAAATGCGCACATGTTGCTTTAACCGAAATGTTGCCGTCTACGAAAGTATCTAACGTTATAGGCGAAATTTTGTTGCAGGAACGCGCCGAGTCATTGTCCAAATCGAAATCTGTCTTAGAATTTATATTGTGGGGACCATCCGATGTAGCTTTAACCGGTTCTACAAAAGAACGTGAATCGGCTTTACAGCGCTGGCTAGACTTGGAACGTGCCACGGTACTGCATGGCTTAGTACGCACTCGCGTCGAACTTACCGTCTACGATGAATGTCATTTAATGTTTTTAGTACGCTCAACAGCCAAAATTATGAATGATGCCGCCAAAATTGTGAACAATTATTAAGAACAATGTAACCTGAAAAAGAGGTCAAGAAGGTCAACTTACAAAACGTAAATGAATACATGTTATAGCTGTTTGGAAACAAAAAAGTTAATGAAATCGCTTTATAATATTAAAACATGTCACAGCTTGCTTTTTATATTGTGCCAAATTTGTATCGCCCTTCATCTTTTGTAAGAAGTGTAAAAAAATGCTTCTGCATTCTTCACATACTTAATTATTATTTTAATTTTTATTGCTATTTTAACAAAATAATATTATTTTGAATAAATATATTATCATATGTGTGGTTATAATTGCTTAATATTTCTGATTTACTTGTAGAAGCAAAATTTTATTTCAAAAAATCTTTGTATTTCGCCTTTATTTATTAGTTAATTATATATGAATGGAATTGCTTGGAATTGGTGACTGGACTATAATAAGTTAATAAAATATATTAAAACTTTTTACACCCACAAGCACAAATTTGTTACACTTAAATAATAAATATTTATTTATAAACTTTTGAATAGCAGGATCACTACTTTGAAAAATACAAGGGAATTAACCGAAAAGTGCGAAGTTCGTCGCTACTGAAAAATCAGTAGATGATAGCACTCTGTTATCAAATATGTAGTGTCTACAAATACATCTTTAGAGAACTGATAATATCTTCAGTTTTCGAAATTGTGGAAATATAAAACAATAAAACCTCCGGAGTGAGCCGACGAACGAAAATTTCAAAATCTAAGAATAATCTTGATTTTTTAGTCCCAGCAGACTTCTGAACAATCGAAATTCCTAAACTCAAGCCTGATCGTTGCTTAAATATTCCCTCAACTGAAATTGGCTTTACTTTATTGTAAATTATAAAAATTTTCAAGATAGGTTTCCTAAGATGTTTTTTTAAAGACGCGATCTTCTAATAACTGCCAAGCTGATGGAAATAATTGAAAAAACGCCTTATCAAAAAAGCAGACGTAGAGTAGTTAACGTACAAATTACTATGGAAGCGGGCCCTATTCCTTTGAATTTTCGCAAAGATTAGGTCTTGATGTCATGACCTACCTTTCATGGGAACCGCGGCAAGGATTTCAAGGCAATTGCAGAGTTTGATTACCTGTACTTTGTTTATATGTTTATTTTCAGCATCTCACATTGGGCACCTATATTCGGCATCTCGCCATCAACGACGATTGGTTCCTGGGTGTCCAGAATTGAGTGGACGGCTTCTGCTAGCAAAACGCTCATGATGAATAAATTGCAGATATACGGCATTCTTACTTAAATCTAAATGAAATTTGCCTATCTTTCTCATGATGGCCATATTGCCGTAATGTTTAGTTGCAAGACTCATAAACTTTGCGTAATGTGGAGGTATTATGCTATTTCTTCAACTTTCCATCCAACAATACTATTCAACTTTCTGAGAAATATAGTAAACATGGCTCCTAATTTACAGTTATACATTACACAGATGGAACTTCTGAATTGCACGCGTTAAAGTGATGAAGATTCATGGCGGTGAAATGCCCTTTTATTGTCCGCAATATGTTCATTGCGGTTCAAAACAGACGCGCTTAGTTTTGTTGCTTGTATTCTATTCGTTGTCGCTATTGTTAACCCTGTATTTAATTCTTTAGCATTCACTTATAACTTTCTAATAAAATAATTTTTCTGGTTGATTCGGAGCTTTGAATTTTTCTATAGAGTATATCACATATCTTGCGTTATCTTTTGTTTATCAATAGTCTCAACATAGATGTGGATAATGATTCCCAAGGCTATATTATATTTGCACCGTTAAAAGTAAGAGCGCCAAGCTTGCCCGTGTATAGCAACATTACACTTATTTCATTTAAGGTAATGGTGTTAACCTAAACACTGAAAAACCTACATTTTTACTAGAATGATCCCTAGACTTGTGGCAAATACTACTAACTAAGTACTGGAGGAATGTTGCGTATTTCAGCTTATGAGTGACTAGTTTATTTATTAATGGGTCTTATTTCCTTGTCGTGAACGCACATCATCAGCTTAAATTGAATTGCGATGTGGTTGAAAGAGGCAACATCAATGAAAGGTCAAATTTGTTTCGACTATTAAATACTTAAGATACCCTCTTTATAATTACAATATTCCAATCGAATTGATTGGTCGTGGATAACGGTATTTTATGTAAATGGCAAGTTTCGTTACGTTTCACCAGCCATTCGCACATATGAATTGGGCTTATTAAACTTTTCCCTGGTAATTCTTGTGGTAGCCGCATATCGACCTTCTTTCATATGCGCCAATTGTCCTAAACTTTTTGTAAAATTTTGACGATTTTTCCAAATATAGATCGACCAGCTGGTGCTGTTGATTTTGATAAACAGAACCCTACCATAAATATTACGAAAACATAGTGTTTTTCTAGGATTTCGTCTTATTCCAAAAAGTTAGGATTGACTTCACATGAAGTTGTTTATTACGTTTCATTCTCTGCGATGATGCCATATTGATTTCACAAGAAAAATGGTGAAATGCTGTCGATCAAAATAACACATATTTAGTCTAAAAAACTCTTTCCGCAATACAAAAAAATTTCCCGATTTTATGTAAAAAACAACACTATCCTTTCCTTGGTCTATTAGTCACGTTGCATTTACTATTACATGCGTTTTACTCGTCTTTGATTGTCAACTTTGATTTTTTCACTGCATTTACGATTA